>PYUH01000305.1:1204-34457 GCA_016808085.1 Suaeda aralocaspica | reverse complement strand
GGATGCTCATATCCCAATTATACTTGGTAGACCTTTCTTACAAAACACACTCTCTGCAAGTACTGTTATTGATGTCAAAATGGTAGTGGATAAGTCCTTTACCCTTAATGCCTGCTCTTAATATCCAATGATTGACAATCATTTTATGTTATCGATTCATTATGAGATTGTATTTGATGATATTCCCTCGATCTACTACAAAGATCTTTTTGAGGCCGTTGTTTGTCTTGATGTTGGGTGCAGTGAAGTACAATTGATGCTGATATTTAGTCCAGGATCTTACTGGTGAGGAATTTGAACTCGGAGGAGAGCCGGAGATTTATTGAGTTACTCCAAGAGGTTTGCTCTGTTAAAGAGGTAACCCACCTGAGATGAAACCGCCCTCCTCTCACTTGAAAATATGCTTTTTCTTTTTCCCTCGATGATAAGGATTGTATTCCAGTCATGTTAGTGATTCTCTACTGATATCCAATTAATATAAACTTTTTTGGGGGGTGTATTAAATCCATAAAAGGCTATTGGGTATACTATTTATGACTTGACTGGTGTTAGTCCTGATTTTTGTATGCATAGAACTCATTTAGAGGAAGGTCAGCCAACCTTTATATAGGGTCAACGTCGTTTGAATCCTAACCTGGCAGGAGGTATGAAGAAGGAAGTTCCTTAAACATCTTATGCAGGTATTAGTTACTCGGTGCCTGCTTCCCTGGGTACGTCCGTGCGGTGTCCCTAGAAAGGGGAGACAACCTTTTTTTTCGTATGATCAAAATGAACTAATTCCTAACTAACAGTTGTCACAGGAATGGAGGATGTGTAATTGATTATCAGAAACACACAATTGAATGTTGCAACTAAAAAGCACCATTTCCCCTTCCTTTTATTGATCAAGGTTTGGAAAGATTATAGCTAAGACTAAGTATTTCTGTTCTCTTGATTTGATATTCGGGTTTATTTCGATCCGCCATCCATCTGATGTAGGTGAACACGACCTTTACATTTCCTTATGGGTCTTTTGCAAATATCGTAGAGCCTGTTGGTCTATGTAATGCCACCACTACTTTTTCATTCAACGTTGCATGATGAGCATTTTTCTGAATTCATCGAGTCCTTATGAGTCTTCATGGATGATTTTAGTGTTTACGGCTCGTGATTTTGATTCATCTTTGACTAACTAGAACTAAGTTCTCGAAACGATGTAAACAGTAAATCTGTTTTTATTGGGGAAAAATGTCATTTCATGGTCAATGAAGGAGTAGTTTTTGGGACATTTGGCTCCGAACTTGTCATGACGGTGGATAATGCTAATACAGGTATTGAGCAACTCCTGCCACCTCTCATGAATGTTAAGGGGTAAGAAGTTTTTTTGGGTCATGCTGGTTTTTATCACAGGTTTATTAAGGATTTTTCTAAATTGGGGCGAACCACTAAACTCATTGTGTTGAAAGATCTGATTTAAATTCACTGATGATGTCTTGGTCCTTTAATATGATAAAAAATGCTACTAATTTCAGCACCCATATACAGTCCCCCGATTGGAATTTACCTTCGAAATAATGTGTGATGCTAGTGACTTTGCAGTTGGTGCGGTTTTAGTCAAGGAGAGATAAAGTGTTGCATGCTAATGTAATTAGCCAGTAGACTTTAGTGAAGCTCCGTTAATTATGCCACCACGGAAAAGGAGCTGCTTGCTATAGTTTATGCTTAGATGAATTTCGTGCTTATCTGTAGGTTCGAAAGTTTTGTATACACTGACCATGCGCTCTTAAATATCCTCTACTTGGGAAGAAGGAAGCGAAATCGAGGCTTCTTCGTTGGATTTGTTGCTTCAAGCGTTTGATCTCGAGTTCGTGATAAGAAGGGAGCAAAGAATGTGGTAAGCTGACGACTTCGGGATCGGTATGATGATGTGGAATCTCTACCCCATTGACGATTTCTTTCCTGATGACATTTGTTTGCTTTTGTGTGAATTCTCCTTTGGTTTGCTGATTTTCGCTAATTATGTTGTAGGAGGTGTTTTTACTTCTGATTTGACTTATCAACATCAGAAAATAAAGTTTTGCACGATGTTAGCGAGTACTTTTTGGGATGATCCTAACCTGTTTCGTGAGTGTGAAGATGGTTGATACAGGAAAGTGTTCCGGAATGGGAAGTATTGGTGTTCTTCACCATTGCCTTCATCACCTTATGGAGGTCATGCTGGACCTTCCAAGACGATGTTTAGGTCCTTGAATTTAGGTCTGTATTGGCCGCACGATCTTACAGATGCAGAGCCTGTATTATGTCTTGTGATTTGTGCCAACGAACGGTAACATCTCACATGGCAACGAAATGCCTCAAACAGTATATTGGAAGTTAGATCTTTGATGTTTGGGGTATTGACTATTGGGACCCTTCCCATCTTCTAAATAATGGAAACCGTTACATATGAGTTTCTGTGGATTATTTTTCTAAAATGGGTTGAGCTCTTGCTACCCCCATTGTGATTCTAATAACGGTTTTTGCGGTTGTTTAAGCAAGTCATCTTTCCTAGGTTCGGAGTCCCTAAAGCTGTCTTAGTGATTGGGGAAAACATTTCATGAGAAAAGGTTAGAAAGCTGGTGGAAAGTACGGTGTTTACCACGAACAAACAGGACTAAAGCATATCACCCAGCAACATGCGTCCAAGTTGATGTTTCCAATCGTCTGAGATCAGGCTATCCTCGTAAGACCGTTGCAAATCGAGAAGGATTTGAACTGGACAAGCTCTTGATGCTTTATGGGCGTATAGGACGGCTTTTTCAAAACTTCCAATTCTCCAATGGGGCCAACCTACGTTTCGGTTAGTTATGTAAAAATCGTGTCATCTTTTCCGTCCGGTTGAACTAGAGTACAAAGCTACTGGTCAGTAAAAGGCTTGAATATGGATGCCAAAGCTTACGGGAGAAAAGCGACTTCTTCATGACTGAAGCTCGAGAATTCCGTTTAATTGGGATACTATTGCAAAAATATGTACAGAGAGACTAATAGGTGTCATGACGAAAGATCAGGAGAAGGAATTTCAGTTGGTGACAGGGTACTCCTATTTAACTCCGTTCAGAGTGTTTCCCTCCTGGAAACTGATTCCAGGTGGAGTCGGCCTTTTTTGGTTTACTCTTGTGAGCAAATTCTGGTTCGTTGAAGTCCAAAATGATAAAGGAGAGAAGTTCAGGTCACGTACAACGATTGAAGCTCTATTATTAAGGTGATGGATGCGGTTGGATTATTGAAAGAGGTGGCCTTCTACAATGCCCGATCACATTTGACTACTCCGGAGCTACTGTCAAGCTACTGACCCTAAACAAACGCTTCTCGGGATAACCCGAGCTCTCTAATCGCTTTTTCAACTCTTTTGTGTGTTTTGGTGTTTTTTAGTTTTTTTTTCGTTCTTTAGTTAGTTGTGTTCGTGTGCTTTTTTGTGTGCTTTTTCGATGTAATTATTGAGTAGCTAGAGGTTTTCGGTTGCATTCCGAAGTTAAATCTAAGTAAGGTCAAGTTGAGTGAAAAAATTTTAGATGAAGGGAATAAGCAAAAGCGCGGATGAAATGGGGTAAGATCGAGCTCATAAGAAATCTATGCGGGCCGCATCTGACCCTCAGAACCCCATAAAATTTTTTTGAAAAGGTAGATGCGGGCGCATCTCACCTCCAGATGCCAAAAGATTTGCTAAAGTTTTATGCGGGCGCCTATTACCCCCAGTACCCCCCAAACTGATAACACCCTAATAGATTCGGGCGCATAAATGACTTTGTGCGGGCGCATCTTCTCCGGCCCGAAAAAAAATGTTTTTTATTTTTTTCTTTTACTCACTCTCTTTTATTTCCTTTATCTTTTATTTCCCGCACTTCTCACCTCACATTATCTCCTCATCTTCCTCACTCCTTAAACCTCATAAAAACACTTCAAGATTTTCTTCTCTCTTACCTCAACTCAATCTTTCTTCTATCTTTCTCCAAACCACTCAAATTTTTAACACAAGCTCCTCTCATCCGCCCTCAACACAACCCCTCACTTATTTTGCGAAAAAATTTGTAATTTGGGGGTCAATTAGGGGCGATCAATTTTCAGCATTTTGGGGCGTTTTTTGGATTATTTTTGTTCTTTGGGCGTTTTTCTACTTTTGCTTCCAATCATCTTCATCTATTAGGTATAAGCAACTTTGAGTAAGTTTTGACAAGTTTTTTTTTTTATATTTTTCATGCGTTCACCGATAAGGGTCCTTAGTTACGAATTTTATATGTTTTTCTGAGTTTATGCTTGTGGATGTTATAATTGCTTGTTTTCGTTGTTATTATTTTCAATTTCAAGTTTATAACTGAGCAAATTCCAGCTCTTATTTTAGTTTGTAACAATGCTTTGGTTATTGGAGTATGAGATATTGTAGTTTGTCATGTCAATTTTTCGCCTAAATTGTGTTATAATGTCATGAAAGTTCGCTTATTTTTTTTCATGAGTGTGGTTTGTTATTTGATGAATATCTGCTTTGAATTAATATTGATGTTTAGAGTGATGGTATTTGCTGCACTTCGGTTTTAATGAGATTGTGATTTTATTGGAATTTTTTGATGGAAACCTTGGAATTTGTGGAAACTTTGAATACTTGTTTGAAACTATTGTTTTGGTGATTTTGTAGCTTCGGGTTTTTATTATGATTGATAAAATAGACGGGTCCATGCCGAATTTTCCGCTCGATTTGTCTATTTGAGGACGTATTCACTACTTGAAGTTTGCATGTTTGTTGTTTGTTTTTGATCTTCACTATGGTTCAAATGCATCCCTTTCGATTTTCATGAACCAGGAGCTCCTCACAGAACTTCCAAAATCACAAAGGACTAGTCCTCTACACCTCGGCTTCTAGAGCAAGCAACCTGCGGCTCCATGTTCTGGAGCCTGCACACCAAACCCCACGCACAACCAGCCCCGGTTCGAGAACTGCAAAAGCGGCCCTATCCTCTTCCCCAGATTCTTTAGCTTTTACCATTACCGCAGCACTGCGATGAGTTTGGGGATACACTGACCAAGTGGTCCGATGGCAGATATAATCGGTTGGGGGCCTGGCTTGGAGTCACTATGGCCTGACCTGATGCGTACCAATGGCATCCACCCACTACCGGGAACTACTCACTCTGGAGTTTCCTTTCTCCCTTTCCATTCCGGGTTTTGTATGGAACCCAGTAACTCGCAGCTCGAACGGATGTGGTCAGCTTCACAATCTTTCGCACCCTCCCTATGAGCTCACTTTGCAACAGTTCAGCAACACTTCTTTTGGGACCCGATAACATGTTTTCCGTGGCCCTCGAGCAAGGCTGGCCAACTAGAGGAGGCTTCCTGGTGCTTCCGTATCACTGAAGTCACCACCTCCTATGCCTCATCTAACCAGTAGGCCTCGGAGGTCCAACATTCAGCTCTCGAATACTCCTCCGCTTTGTGTTTATTTGCTTAGTTTTCCCCAAGGGTAAGCTGGGGCAAGTTTTATATCCAAACGAGCTCAGACTATATGGTCAGGCTACCGAGGTCTCCCATCTCCAAGGCGAGATTAAACTACGGTTCTTCTTGCCCGTAGATTGCTGAGATAGCAGAAGGTGCCACAAATACTGGGGTCATCTACTGTGGGGCATGTCACCTGGCGGGCTTACCATTGGGCCACGATAGAACTTTGAAGGGTTGCACCCCGTTGAAGAAACCCGCGATGGACATTCCCTCTTACGGAACTGCGGTTCTGCAGACAGACCTAGGGGTCGGCAGGAACGCGTGTATGGAATGTCCGGAACTATCTTGGTGCTACCTCCCAATGCCTCACCTCCACCTATTACCGTTGATCACCCGTGAGGCGTGACCCCTAGAGGATCCCCATACTCCTATCCCTGTCGGAGGACTAATGCCGGAAGAGGGCACTTAGAATGGCCCAAGTAATTGCAGGCAGGCATGGGGTGTCCCTCAAGGAGGACATTCCTCACCACCCAGCTCCGCCACTCCCCACCTCCTCAGGGCGCCTTTGACATGACCCCGACGATGAACCGCCTGTAGGACATTCATGCCTACAACACCTCGGACTAGCGTTCAATCAATTGTTATCTTGATGGATATTCGGGTTTCTTTCAGATCCCCATCCATCCTGATGATAGGGAGAAAACGACTTTTACATGTCCTTATGGTACCTTTGCATATCGTAGGATGCCTTTTGGATTATGTAATGCACCTGCTACTTTTCAACGTTGCATGATGAGCATTTTTTCTGAATTCATAGAGTCCATTATGGAAGTCTTCATGGATGATTTTAGTGTTTACGGCTCTGATTTTGATTCATCTTTGACTAACTAGACTAAAGTTCTCGAAAGATGTGAACAGGTGAATCTGGTTTTAAATTGGGAAAAGTGTCATTTTATGGTCAATGAAGGAGTAGTTTTGGGACATTTGGTCACTGGCTAATTACATTAGCATGCAACACTTTATCTCTCCTTGACTAAAACCGCACCAACTGCAAAGTCACTAGCATCACACATTATTTCGAAGGTAAATTCCAATCGGGGGACTGTATATGGGTGCTGAAATTAGTAGCATTTTTTATCATATTAAAGGACCAAGACATCATCAGTGAATTTAAATCAGATCTTTCAACACAATGAGTTTAGTGGTTCGCCCCAATTTAGAAAAATCCTTAATAAACCTGTGATAAAAACCAGCATGACCCAAAAAAACTTCTTACCCCTTAACATTCATGAGAGGTGGCAGGAGTTGCTCAATACCTGTATTAGCATTATCCACCGTCATGACAAGTTCGGAGCCAAATGTCCCAAAAACTACTCCTTCATTGACCATGAAATGACATTTTTCCCCAATAAAAACAGATTTACTGTTTACATCGTTTCGAGAACTTAGTTCTAGTTAGTCAAAGATGAATCAAAATCACGAGCCGTAAACACTAAAATCATCCATGAAGACTCATAAGGACTCGATGAATTCAGAAAAATGCTCATCATGCAACGTTGAATGAAAAAGTAGTGGTGGCATTACATAGACCAACAGGCTCTACGATATTTGCAAAAGACCCATAAGGAAATGTAAAGGTCGTGTTCACCTACATCAGATGGATGGCGGATCGAAATAAACCCGAATATCAAATCAAGAGAACAGAAATACTTAGTCTTAGCTATAATCTTTCCAAACCTTGATCAATAAAAGGAAGGGGAAATGGTGCTTTTTAGTTGCAACATTCAATTGTGTGTTTCTGATAATCAATTACACATCCTCCATTCCTGTGACAACTGTTAGTTAGGAATTAGTTCATTTTGATCATACGAAAAAAAAGGTTGTCTCCCCTTTCTAGGGACACCGCACGGACGTACCCAGGGAAGCAGGCACCGAGTAACTAATACCTGCATAAGATGTTTAAGGAACTTCCTTCTTCATACCTCCTGCCAGGTTAGGATTCAAACGACGTTGACCCTATATAAAGGTTGGCTGACCTTCCTCTAAATGAGTTCTATGCATTACAAAAATCAGGACTAAACCAGTCAAGTATCAATAGTATACCAAAGCCTTCTTATGGATTTAATACACAAAAAAGTTTATATTAATTGGATATCAGTAGAGAATCACTAACATGACTGGAATACAATCCTTATCATCGAGGGAAAAAGAAAAAGCATATTTTCAAGTGAGAGGAGGGCGGTTTCATCTCAGGTGGGTTACCTCTTTAACAGAGCAAACCTCTTGGAGTAACTCAATAAATCTCCGGCTCTCCTCCGAGTTCAAATTCCTCACCAGTAAGATCCTGGACTAAATATCAGCATCAATTGTACTTCACTGCACCCAACATCAAGACAAACAACGGCCTCAAAAAGATCTTTGTAGTAGATCGAGGGAATATCATCAAATACAATCTCATAATGAATCGATAACATAAAATGATTGTCAATCATTGGATATTAAGAGCAGGCATTAAGGGTAAAGGACTTATCCACTACCATTTTGACATCAATAACAGTACTTGCAGAGAGTGTGTTTTGTAAGAAAGGTCTACCAAGTATAATTGGGATATGAGCATCCCATCCTCCAAAATACCTTAGGGTTTTCATTGTCCTATCTGCATCTGCAAGGTGATGTTAGTAACCTTTAAAGCCCCATATCAAGCTTTTTACAAATAGATAACGGCAGACACTAACCACTGGCTCCTAAATCACATAATGCTTATCAAAACAGAGGGCCAATGTTACAGGGAATAGAAAACTCTACCAGTCCTTCAGTTTCGTGGTGACTTGTTTTGCCAATATGCACTGCCCCACTCCTCGTGAGTGCTCGGTCTCCCCCACACTCAACTCGCGCTTCTAGCTAAAAATGTCTTTCAACAACTTAGTGTAAGAGGAATTTGAGTATTTAAATCAGTAAAATGGAATAGTAACTGCCGATCTAAAAAGCTAAAAATTTACTAAAATGCGTATCGCTTCTTACTCCTGGTCACCTGTTCGGAAAGGGACCAACCTAAACGTGACTTCGGGAATGTATCAATCGAGGTGTAATCTACCTTTCCTTAGGTGCTTTAAAGCCTCTTTCCTTATCTGGAACTGTCTCTAAAATCTTCAAAACCACATCACTGTCTCTAGCTCCACCTGCAACACAGAATTAAACATCATCAATAGGCATTTCGGGCCTTCATGAAGCAGCAGCTCACTCCTCAAGGTAATGGCATTGACATGTTCCATCGGGGGATTCTGTGATGCCTGTGATAAAACTGGAGGACGAGGTGTAGGTTGATGGAAGGTGGCCTGGTTGCCTTTGAGCAGTTGATTGTGCAAATATGAGTCGCGGAAGTCTCCAGGTGATTGTTGTGAGGCCTGCATTGCTGGCATATATTTTCTGCATTTTGCACATCATATTATTCAGCTCTGAGAGTCTCAACTAGGTGAGGTGGCATTGGTGCGTGATGATTGATAGTGGTGGGCTGCTGAAAACCTGGTGGGTGTGTGGTGGTACATTCTTGCATCTGCTGGGTGCCTGCGTGGTGGCATAGCTTGCTGAGGATTCGGACATTGCCTGATTGTTATTGTAGGAAAAGTAGGGTGATCTCCAGCCCGGATGTATGTATTAGAATATGGATGTTCTGTAGGCTTGAAAGGCGCACAATGGCTCTAATAAACTAGTACATGACTGGGGGGGAATATGACCGAATGAACCACATGAACACAAAAAGGATCAAGTGATCCGAAAGTGCCGCTACAGGTGATGGTGGGGAGCTTTGTAATACCAAATTATCAAGCTTCTGACTTATGCATATCTGTGCAGCTAGACTCTCATACTTATCACAACTACATGTTTCCACCCTTTTGGATGCCCTCTAAGGTTACCAAACTGTGAATTATGAGATGGAAATTCATCAATCAGTTCATATGCAGCGTTTTGACCTCTTGGTTCATAAATCGACCATTAGCAGCAGATTCTAAAACAAAGCCCTACCTCCATTACCCAACCCATTGTAGAATGACTGAACTAGAAACCATTCTCAAGCCCATGATGAGGAACACAATTTTCAATAAACTCCTTAAACCATTAAAAAGCATCATATAGTGACTCATTGTCTCCTTGTTGAAGGTATATTTGGTCTCTCAATAAGAGGTTCTCTGTGGTGGGTAGTACTTTCTCTGACAAGCAAGAGTAAACATCCCAACAATTAATGGTGGCCATATTTAAGATCAGTCAACCAGGTTCAGCCTTGTCTTTAACGAAATGGGAACAATTCACCTTCGATGTAGTCGTTAGAAAACGTTCATTTGCTTGATTATCACAGTATTGAAGGAAATTCTTAAGTTGTAAATTTGGATCCTCCTTTAAATGTCCCTGAAAATTGATTTTCATCAACCATGTTCACAAGAGCGGTTTCAGTTCAAAGTTTAGCGCATCTGTATAGGTATTATGAATAACCTCCAGCCATAGACTCCGTACACTAGGCCAAGGAATAGCATCAATGAACGGGTCTTCGCAGGTGGCGGGTGGAGGGGTGGTGGTCCTCTACCCTGCCCTCTCCTTCGGGCATCCATATTCAACCTCTAAATACCAGTCAAAAAGCGGATAAGTGAATTCGAAAAACTGGATAAGTCAGAGAAACAGTTCCTCCACAGATCGGGTGGTGAAAGAAAAATTCGCGTCTACTACGTATCAACCGCTTCAAAAATACTCGCTCGGGCTTAGGGAAAATGGAAAATAGTATAGGCTCGTGGTCGTTTGCTTAAAACTATGAACCGCACACAATAGAACTCCGAGGCTAAGATAAGAAAAAAACCCCAAAGAGCTGAATAGTTCTTTGAGACTAAGACAAATAAAAAGGAAAACAGTATAAACCAGACTAACAGAATTAAAAAAATTTACTCCCCCGGCAACGGCGCAAAATTTGATGAGGCTATTGCACATCCTTCAAAAAAAAAAAAAAAGATAACCAAAAGACACTAACTAATGCAGCTAGGGAAAGTTTAAGGATCGAATCCTCAGGGGAGGGGCAATTGAACTCTATTGTCTAACAAGCTTAAAACGTACAAAGGGCCTTGGTTGAGATATGTTGACGAACAACTGACTACTGATTAATACTAATTAATTACGGGAAGAAATAACGAAGATTAAAACCATAAATGAAGCCTAGGGCCATTCGGGTCACCAGAACAACTAATGGATTCAATCTCACAATACATCAAATTAGGATCACTAATTCTCTCGAAATCTAGACTCCCGAAAACTCATTCTAGCGGCTCTCGCTCATTGCCTGGACTAATTCTGCCTATTATTAGTGGTCTTATTGTGGTATTTTTACCTCTCGGCATCTCAAATTCAAACATTACCAAAAATACAACTAAATCTGCGCACAATTCATTGTAAACGAAAACCCAATAATAGGAAATGATAACTAATTGCGAAATTGAAACAATCTCATTAGTTAGTCATTGATAGTCAAGGTTCCCACCCCTAGAAAAATCGACTACTCACTCATGAACAGAAATTAAAAGCAAACATAATTCTAAAATTCATATTGATTCATGAAGTAATAATAATAAATAAATTAACACATAAAACAATAAACGAAATTAATTTTTAACTAGTGAAAAAACTAAACACCGCATAAAGTAACTAAGTAAAAGAATAAAGTTTAAAAGAATTACCAAATTGAAGAACAAATTGAGAAATTGAATTGAATTGAAATATTGTTGAGAACAAAAACCCTAATTCCCAAAATAATTTTGAGAGAGAAAAAAGGCTTTAAACTAAAACCTAAAAGTCTAATTCTAAATATGGAAACGCATAGGTTCCTTGTCCTAGAAAGCGTTGCCTTTAGTACCAAAATTGGGCTTACAAAGTCAAAGTACGAAGCAAATAAAAGAAAAAGGAAAAGTTCGGGGAAAACGGCTGTGATGCGGCGAATAGGAGATGCATGCGGCCCGCTGATCAAACCTCCAGAAGCCTTCCAGCGGAATTCTCGTTAAATGGGGCGAATGTCATTTTTATGGGCCGAATCCATAGAGACCCTCAGAAGCTATTTTTTACTTTTCTTCGTATTTCTTCATGATTTCTTAAAGATTGTTTCCATAACTGTTGGGCACGAATTTCCAGGTTATATCGTTCTGTTCCGTTAAGCTTCCAGACTGCGTTTCGAGCCTCGGTTCCGTGAATCCGGATATTACAAAACACACCAAAAACGAGTTATAACACCGCAAATGATTAAAAGCAAACTAAAATCTCTAAAATTGTCGGAAACAATAGAAACTGGGAAACACTCAATTTAGCTAAAGAACACCAAATGAGCTAAAATCAGCCAAATAACAACCGTTAGGATAAAAAAACTGGCGCCGAAACAAGGGGGAAAAAAAACACAATAATAACCCGCACATATCAAACTCACTAAATATAAGATTGCCACTCATTAGATCTGGAACTTATCTTGCATAACAAACTTCTTAACAAACTTTATCTAAGCAAGAAAAATCCGAACAAACTTCCTAACACCTATAAACAGTCTAACATAAAATTTACACAAAAAATACACAAAAAATCGTGATTAGATATTAGTAGAACACAAATCTTTACTAAAATCGTTCAAAGTCTCGCCACATAAGCATGCCTTTCAATTTGCGAATTTTTTCAAGATGCTTCAAATCTTAAAGAGAAACCGTTCAAGATCCAATCTTTTAACAAGAAACCTTCAAAGAGTCATTCCCATGTCTTTAAAGATGTAAATGATGATTCATTACGTACCAAGAAATAAAAGACTCAATGACCGAAAATGAGAAATCCCTTTAAAAGTGAAGAAGTGGGAGGAAAATCTAGCATAACCAAACTTATTCCCTATCCACCAACTTTCCTTGATTTGCGCTATGTAAACACCCTGAAATTTCCTAACTTCTTAATCTTTATTGTTTTCAGAAAATATATGATAATTATTAAGGATTATATTTTTTAAACTTATAAAGAGGAAAAACTAAAGATTACCGCCACTTGATAATGGCTAAGACGCGGCATTTATCCCCAAAGTATACAGCGGAAGTCTTAAAACCAAAAACAATTGTTTTACATATTTTACTTCAAAACAATAAAAATACACAAATCAACTTTTAAATTATTACACTTTGGAAACCATATATGGCCCTTTAAACACACCCAAAACCAAAGGTCTTTGGAAATAAAAACAATCATCCAAATAAATGTTGTCTTAAGAAGCAAGTTAAAATAAAGTAAAGCACAAAACAAAACAACGCGCTCTCACTCCAGCCCATCATGAAAGAACTATGCCCCACTGGTTACTGAGCGTTTCTTTTACTAGACGACTACTCACCACAAGTGGGTATTGTAGGGCCAAAAGTCCAAGACAAAGCCATGCACACAAAACAAAAACAGCAGCAAAGCGAGTACATAAACTACTTCTAAAGACGATTGACAAAAACAATATGAAATAAAATATGCACTCCAAACTTACCTTTGACAATTATACTTGTACATTGCAGACTCAAGTAATTATTTATAATTAAACTATGGGAACCTACATCGTACGGGTTTCATTTAAAATTATCGCCCTATTGGAACCAACTTTGGAGCAACTCCAAGAGGTATTTTACTATGTCACATAAAGTGACGGTTAATCCAGCGTAATTAGAAATAGAAAAGAGTACAACATCTTGACCCCAATAAGAAGGTCATAGATCACTGTTCCATATGATCCCCCCATTGTTATGCCTCAGGATATAGTTCCAAGGAGTTTTTGCCCGCAAGCCCTCTTACACTACGTGATTTAACCGTTTAGCAATGTATGGACTCTCATGAAACATAACATTTGAGAACATGCATCAAATCAAGACAAGGAAAATTAATTTATCTTCAATTAAGGTTGATTCAGCAGTAATCTCACAGTTGCCTTTAAATTTAAATGAACTTCCGTCCACACATTAACTGTGGAGTGGCTAATTAGTTACTTTTTCACTTGACCCCACATGAAAACTGTAAGTGGTAACAATATAAAATATTGGTTAACTTCTTTTAGTCATGTGAATAAAAATTTCACAACTACCTTTCTTGTTGATTAAGTAACAACCAACTTAAAAATAACTTCCTTCCTTGATTAATAAACCGTTTAAAGGGGGGGCCAACAAATGATCAAACATTCCCCACTTTAAAAGCTTGTAATAAAATTTCTTTACTATTAACATGGAATGTCAGATACTTTAAGAACATGCGCTACTAATTAAACTTTTTATGCACATAAATTAAAATTCAAAACAACGCATACAAGATTCATGTAATTCAAGAATTAGTTAAGCAGAATTATAACTCTGGTCCGTTTGTCTGTGTACTTACGTACCTTGTAAAGAACGGTTTGTCTGCCACAACTTCTAGAAGTGGACTAGTTCAAAGTCTCCTACATAAGGAAAAAAACGAACCAATTAAAAACTTGTTGGAATAGTTCCTTACAACAACTATAAATTACTTCTAAATTGAAACTTGTCCAAACTCCTTATATGGTCTCTATTCAATTCCATAACACTTACTTTTCTATTGTAACATTACTTAGTTTTCGGGACTTATTTATGCTTTATAAAACTTGTATAATTTTATGCCACTTTGAAAGTGGTTAGGTAATATAAAATTACCAAAACTCCTTGAAAAGCTTCAAAAACAACATAAATAATCATACAATGTATTACTTAATTTATATTGATCAATTTATGTAATTACATACTTTAAAGCCTAATTATTTACTTTATAAATTTTGGAGCATGTTAAACATGCTTAAAATAACTTTTAAAGCTTCCATAAAACATCTAAAAATATATGTAAATAGTAGAATTCATATGTGATCATACTAGCATAATATGAACACTTTAAATTACTTTAACTGTTTTTATAAAAAAAGTTTCAGATTTATGATTAACTTTAAAGTATGAAAAACTATAAAAAAAATCATAATTTCATGGGTGTTAAAACTTTCTACAATCAACCAAAATAATAAGATGAAACCAATCTATGCTTTAGACTAATTTTGCATAATAAGGCTACACATTCATAATATTTACTCAATGAATTTAATGATTAAAATTTTGGACAGTAATTTATGAATTCAAAATACTTTCTTAAATACGTGAAAATGGTGGTTATTACAGGTCTCCCCCCTTAAGAAGTTTTATTCGTCCCGAAATTTGTGTAGATAGTGTAGGATTTGGGGGAATAGAGGCGACCTTTACTTCAACCTTTCTATTGAAATACTAGGTTGTAGAACCTTAGACACTTCTTTGACAACAATTCAGTAGACAACAAAAACTTCTTTACTTAACAGTTGTAGAAACTCAAAAAAACTTGCAAAAACACTAAGCGGTAAACGCGCGAAAAACAGATCGCTTTTTACCTCCCTTAGAATCGAGTACGTTCCAGTAACATCTACTACTAACCTGAAATAGCTCTGGGTTATTTTTCGTCGCTTCATCTGCAGCTTCCCAAGTAGCTTCTTCGATTTCCGGTTTTAGACCACAACACCTTAATATTGGCCACCCTTTCTACGAAGTAATTCTAACCTTGGCTTACGGTCTAGCATTTTAATTGGCCGCTCTTCATAGGTCAAACATTGGTCCTAACTATATTGTTCAGGTTGTAACACAGTGACTCGTTTGCACTACTTTCTGAGTTGAGGATACATGAAAGACATTGTGAAACCTGGCTCAACTCCAGTTGGTAGTGCTAAAAAACTCTGTGGTTTTTGACCCGCATAGGAATTGTTATCTTGTGCTGCTTGAATCTTTCTTGTATTACTCTATTTTCTCAGTGGTTTCCTTATAAATTGCGGGGACGGTCCTAGAATCAATGTTCAATAGGTCGTTCCAGCACAAGGGGCTCATACACTTCCTTTCCATACAAGCCTCAAAAGGTGCATGCGGATAACTGCATGGTACTATTGTCGTATGAAAAACTCAATGAGATCCAAGTGATCCTCCATTACCTTGAAATCCATTACACAAGCCATTAGAATACCTCTAAGTTTTGTATGGTTTTCTCTGGTTTTTCAATCAGTTGCGGGATGGAAAGTTGTATCATTTTCAACGTGGTACAAAGTTCTCCTGAACACTTTTCAAGAATTTGTTTGAAAGAAACTAGAAACCCTATCTGAAACAGATATCCTTTGGAACTCCATCTTTCTATGTGCCCACAAACATGTTTGATGTAATCATTGCCAAGTGGTTCCATTTTCCAAAGTATATTTCATTGGTATTAAACCTGTGGACTTAGTAAGTTATCCACCCAAACTACCATATTGGTGTCTTCTGATTCTCGACTTCGGCACAAGCAAACGTCAAAAAAGTCCATCTGTAATGCAATCTCATTTCCATGCTGGTATGCAAAGTGGGTTGCTTTCCTTGAGGTTCTTATGCTCATAGTAACTTGTTGAACGAATAAGACATTTAATTACAAATTCTAGCCAATACTCTCTTCTCCTAGGCCACCAATATATCTTTTAAATCCCTCTACAGTTCATAGCCCCAGATGCACTGAATAAGGGGTATTATGACGCCATACTCCATGATTTCTTTGTTTTTTTAACATCCTCACAATGTCTGTGGTACACCACCTTCCTTTGAAACTTAAACTGCCATCCTCTTGATGAATCTAAAATCCATAGGTTTTCTGTTTCATCGTTTCATAATTCTTTCCAGTTCACATCTCCTTCATGGTGCTTCTTAATTTCCCGAGATGTTGGTTGGATACTAAGGATATAAAGGCTTCTTCCAACTTCCTCCCTCCTTCACTATTACAGGCTCAATCTCTCATGCGTAAATAGGTTCATTAGCAACCACCAAGGGTATTCACCCATGTTTTTGTTTTACGACTCTTACTTATGAGCATCTGCTACCACATTAGCTTTCCCTTATGGTATCGACGATATCTAGGTCATAAATCCTTGATCAACTCAAGCCATCTCCTGTGTCTCAGTATTAAAATCCATTGAGTGAAAATTACTTCAAACTATTGTGGTCTGTGTATATTCTACATTTCACCCATACAAGTAAATGTCTCCATATCTTTAAAGCAAAAACCCTATTGCTGCGAAACTCCATATGTGAGTTAAGGGTTAGCTCACCTCATATGGTTTCAGTTGTCTCGAGACATAAGCTTCACATTTTATTTTGCAGTAACACACATCCCAAACAATTTTAGAATAAACACTATACACATCATAAGAATCACTTCCATCTGGCAAAGTCAGCATCGGGAGCCGTAGTGTCAACGATCCTTTAAGGTTGGAAAATTGCCTCTTCACACTTATCATCCACACAAACTTCAGTCTTTCTTCATTAATGGCGCATGTTTACCAATTCTCGAAAAAAAGTTCTCACAAACCTCCATAAACCCTGCTAACCCTAAGAAAACTCCGACATTCGTTACATTATTAGGTGCGGCCATTCCTTTTTATTGCCGAGATCTTGGCGGATCTACTTCAACTCCCTTCTTTTGACACAAACTGTCCATAGAATGCCTACTCTCCAACCAAAACTACATTATAGAGAACTTAGCATCAACTCATTCTCTCTTAATGTCATCAAGATTTTCCTCAAGTGTTCACATGTTCTTCCTTAATTTAGAATTACACCAAGGATGTATCATTGAAAACGACCCCAAAGTTATCCAAAAACTGTTGGAAAATTTATCATTAGATCAATATAAAAATTATTGGCGCATTTGTTAAAACCAAAAGCATACGAGTGAACTCATGGTGTCCATAACTAGTGTGTGAAAAGCAGTTTTTGGTTTTTATTGTCTCATTAGCAATCCCAATTGATGGTATCATGACTTCAAATCAATTTGGAAAGCACAGGAGAGTCCTTTTCAATGGATCAAACAAGTCATCATTCCTCGGTATAAAACTATTTCTTTTTCACCTTATTCAGCTCCTAGAGTTAATACACAAACCTGTAAACCCTTCTGTCTTCTATCAAAACAATACTGGTGCCTCACCAAGGTGAAAGCACTAGCCTAAAGTAACCCTTTCCAATAAAATCGGCAACTGCTCTTCAACTCACTATTTCGTGTAGGGTGCCATCCTTATATAGGCGCTTAGAAATAGGTGTTGTTCTGGGATTAAGTCTATGGTAAATCCATATTTCTCAGTTAGGTGGCATTCCCAGAATCTCCTCCGGGGAAACACTAAGAAAATCCTTATACCTCGATATCCCTCAGGCTTAGAAGTTTAAATATGATTCCACACGCGCCCACACGAAGATAAATGAAAACCTCTCCCAAACTAGCAAAACTCATTAGTGACACTATTTGTGCGGTTCGGTATCCTGCCTCCAATAGCACCTTATTACCATTATTCAATCAACGAGATCTTCTGTGGTTCACATAGAATTTCAGCCCTTAGTTTAACTCACCCCCATCCATCCCTAGGATCACTTCCAAGTCACCTAAATCAAATCGGGTAGCTGTTAGCTTAAATCCATCCCTCAATTTCAATAGGAAACGTCCTGAAATCTCCTTGAACATACACGTCTTGCCTGAAGGTAACAATATTGACATTATCTATTGATCTACTTTTCACAAACACAGGTTTAACTTTTCTAGGAAGTTTAGGGATACAAAAGGCTACGTTGCACCAGAACAAACAAAACTTTAACAGGAAGAGAGGAATAGAAAAAGTACTAATTGCTCACACCTGTTAGCTCCGCTTCACTTCGAGCCATCACATTAAGATTACAGTGTTGAGGTCTTCGTCAGTCCTCCCCATCCACTCCCACTCCTATTCCGAATTGAGAATGTCAATTTTCTTCCCATATTTCCTTGGAAACATTTTGTTGTCCCCAGTTGGATTTCCCCCCCCTAGCTTGAGAATTTTGTCACTTATTTCCCTTGTTCTTAGAGAAGCACTGTACTCGACCCTCCCACCGGGTGTCCAAGCTTGTTACACACCGACAAGTCACTGGGTTCCATGCATAGTCCTCTCCTAGGGTGACTGTTAAGACAGTTTTGCAATAGTACACACGCCCCCCCCCTCCTTGACAGCCACCTGAGTTATCCCAGTTCCAGGAATTAGGCTTTCCCAAAAGTTTCCCTTATACCCTGGAAGTTGTTTGTTTGTGAAACGAGGCCTCTTATATCACCAATGATTCCATTGTTGGTTAAAGTTTCCTCCACCATCCTTCCTTTCTCCATGTTCACATACCTTCCTTCTTACCTCGATCCATTTTGGTATATGGCAATACAAGTGTGCAACTCTCGATAGTCATTCCAAGGATTCAAAATCTGTCCGCAGTGGTGAATGTAAGTCTAAGGGTAAACCTCTTTCAAAGCGGATAGCCTTCAATCTCCAGTTGCTACGAACCTCATGAGCCAAACCTAGACAATTCTATAAACTTAGAGTAGTACTCAATAAACAAAACATACATTCCCATCTGAAGTTATAGAGAAAACACAGGGTAGAACTTTTATTACGAATTGCTCCTGAAACATATCCCAATTAAATCCTGGTAAAGCCCTTAGTACACCCCGTGATTTTGTGAGACCACCATAGATTAGCTTCTCCTCTTAGATAGTACACAACATGGTTCCAACTTTAGCTCCGTCGGACACTAAATGCCCAAAACAGCTTATAGTAAACTCTCTTCAACAATCCCCTCTAGGAATGTGGGATTATGCTCTCCTTTGGAAGTCGGTGGCGACATTGTGTATTTCGTGAAAAGTGCCCACAACAGGTCACTTACCATTTCAATTTCCTCTGGGCAGCTAATTGTTTAGCTACATAGCTAATTGCCTCACTACATCATTCAGTGATTGTTGTGTTACGTTCAACCATTCTATTTCTCCTTGTAAAGGGAAAGACCTTTATATTAAATTACGTCTAACTCTAAGTTAGAACAGCTAAACTTAAATCACAAAAACTTTCCATTTCGTCTCAACAAGAAGTTTAAGTCTTTAGAGCGAAGATCATGTTTTGCTGTTACACCAAACCATTAAAATAAGAAAAAGCACTCTAAGAAATAAAACTAATTTCATTGGTTATTTCTACTGAGGCTTTAAATCATAAAGAAATTTATGACCTAACAGTCATATCATTTCTTATGGGCTCACTGCCAACTTATTCAAAATTAATGTACAGCATAGCTTAAACTATTAAAACTATACATCAGGAAACATAATTTTAAACATCAAAGCTCTAAACTAGATCTGAACAAAAGTTCTCATAACATTAACTTATATTTCTTGTCTCTTGACATTACATAGTTCCTTGGCATGAACCCGGATCATTCTTAGTGCAAACCGCACTGGTCTTCATCAGTCTCTCTTCATTCTTCCATTCTCTCAGGATCCGGATTCTTCTTCCTCTTCTTCAGATTGGTTACAAGTCAACATATTACTGGAAATACTGGGTCTGGGTCTCACTTTTCATAACCCGAACTATCCCTTGCTATCAGTCTTCGAACCCGTTAGGAGTATCCTTCACCATTTAGGTCTCACTTTTGGCCTACTTCTGTGCTGGTGTTGGGGGTCTCTGCACTTGCCGTTATTGCTTGATACTCATGCTCTTTATTAGCAAGATTACCCCTCCCAAGAACCCCAATCGCCAACCTCACGGACCAACCAGATCCTTATACTTAGAATGTTTGGAAGGCTCAACAAACTGGAAACAATAAATATGCTGAATCTTAAAAAGGGTGAATGGTCGGGCAAACACCTAACAATCAAGCGCGCGACATGCTAATGGTACGCTGATCCCATTGTGGGAACTTCACAAAAGGACTCATGACCAACGGTTTAGAAGTAGAGAAAGTATTTTCCAGACATATTGAGGCGAAACTTTCGTAGTCTTTCTTATCCATGTTCCTATTGAGTAATTAATAGGCATACATGTGTCATTCCTGCACAAAACTTAAGACTAATGGTCCATCCTTCCCAATACAAAACAAAACAAACTAGCGTTCTAGAAAAAGAACAAAAACATAGTTTGATCCTAAATGAAACTTTAAGGCATACTATGTGGCTAACATACAATTTTCTTTACACCCAACTAGTCACATAAGCAACACACTTAAACATGAATTTAAGCATAAAAACAGAAACAAAGTCTGCCCACATGCCCACACTTCCTACCCAAGCTCAACCACATGGATTAAAGCAATAAACATAATACATACCTGATTCTTGCATACTGCACAATTTAATTTATTTTTCAAAACATTCCATTTCGGATAGTTACTATTTTTTAGAAAAATTCCACTTTTCAAAAAATGTCATACTAAGAAATTCCGTTTTCCAAAGATAAAAGGAGGGTACCCAAAAAAAATAAAATTTATGTATTTCAAAATCTAAACTTGGATACCACTTTAGAGCACCGCGAATTTCCTAAAGTCTAAATTTCTGATTTTGTTTCCAGAGAAGACATATGTTAAATTATTAAGGATCATATTTATTAAAACTTCAAATATGGAAAATCAAAGACTACCGCCACAGGATAACGGCTAAGGCTTTATCAAAGTACTACAGCAAAAGTCTTTTAAAACCAAAACAATCTTTAAATAAACTTCAAACAATCTCAAGAATAAAAACAACTTTAAACTTATCTTACACTACGGAACCCATTTTAAGGGCACTTCAAAACCAAACCAAAGGTCCTTGGATAATAAAAACAATCATCCTAATAATGTTAGATCTTCATAAGCATAAAATAAAGTAAAGCTACAAAACACAGCAGCGCCTCACTCCAGCCATCTGAAATGATATGCCCACTTGTACCTGCAGTTTTTCTTTTACTAGACGAGTACTAACCACAGTGGGGTCATTTGTAGGGCAAAATGTCCAAGACAAAGACATTGCACACAAAAACAATAGTCGCCAAAGCTTGAGTACATAACTAGTAAGACTATGAAAAAAACAAATCAGAAATAAAAACATGCAACTCAACCTTACCTTTGACAACTCTACCTGTACATGGACTCAATTAAATGATTCTTATATATAAACTTATGGCTCCTGCATCAAACGGGTTCCTACGAAAAATTCATCGTCCTATTGGCACCAACTTGGGACGCAACTCCAAGAAGGTCTTACTATGTCACATTTAAGAGTAACGTTCCAGCGCATTAAAATAGAAAAAAGTACAACGTCTGTACTCCACATTAGATGTCTAGATCACTGTTCCATACGACTCCCCATTGTTAATACTGTCAGGTATTATACGTTCCCAAGAGTTTTGATTGCAAGACCTCTATCCTTTACATGAATTAATGGTTAGCAATGTTATGACTCTCAGGAAACATCACATAAAAGACATGCATCTAATCAAGCAACATCACAGTGGTCAAAATTCTTCCCTTCAAACTTCTAATCTTCCACTTTTACTTCTAATATTCTCCAACTAGTCCTGTAAGACCATTAATTTTCTAATGAGTGTAAAAATGTATCTACTTATCTCCAAATTCTCATAGTAATCTTTATCTCTCACGTGCCGAAATTAGGATAAATCACCGGGAAAAATTGGTTGTTTCCTATAAAACTACAAAAACCACAACAAAACACAAAAAGAAACAATATTAGCATCAATGTCGGATCAAATGCAGCACGATGAGCCCATTAATAATTAGGGAATTAGGGAGACAACATAATAGAAACATTAGGCACATCAAATCCCCCCAAGCCCACCTTTTGCCGCCACCGAGCAAACACAATAGAACTAACTTCACCCCATCAAACAAATATTGCATCATAACTCAAAGAGAACATCCGAAAAACACATAGACAAGGAAACAATAAAAGCATCCAAGTTATATTCTTTTAAAATAAGATTTGAACAAAACCAATCAAGCAAGTTTGAAAAAGGTATATCAAGTACTTACAGATATCAAGACACCGAAAAATCACGTACTTGAACAAAAAATTAAAGTAAAGTATGGGAAACTGACTGGACCATATAGGGATTTTTGGACAAGTTTCAAATGTAGATAGAAAGTCAGTTAGAGTTGTTGTGAACGTAGTCACAAGGTTTTAAAATTATTTTTGGTTTCTTTGTAGAAATTTGCTTTGAAATAGTCGACTGTTGGACGTGTGCGGATCACCACTAGATTACAAGGTACGTAAGTACTAAAGACAAACATGAGAATTAGATACATGCCTTGGTGATCTTTTATCTTATGCTGTTGTGCTGTTGGATTGTGAATGACATGCAGGACAAGTTTTATTAGAAGCATGATTATATAAATATTTTGACATTCATGTTTTTCGCAATATAAATTCTGACAAGATTTAATTGGAATGTAATGATCAGTTAAATGGCCAATAGCTTAGTTGAATAGAAAGGAAGTTATTTATGTGGTTAGTTATAATCAACAAGAAAATTAGGTTTTTGAATATTTATTCACACAATTAATAGAATTTACTGAGCAATTATTTATACGTTGCCACTTACAGTTTAATGTGTGGTTCAAGGAGAAAGTAGTAGTAGCCACTCACAGTTAATGTGTGGTAAGGAGGAGGAAAATAGTAGCCACTCACAGTTTAATGTTTGTGGTAAAGGAGATTAGTTTAATAAAGAATCACTTTCATTCGAAAGATAATTAATATGCTGTTGATGTGTGCATGGTATGGTGTGATATTAAATGTGAGTCTAACATTGTTAAACCGGTTTTTAAAACACGAAAGTGAAAAAAGGATTCACACCAAAAAAACTCTTGGAACGTATATACCTTGAGTATGAACAATGGGGGGAGTCGTGTGGAACAAAGATACTTGACTTCTAATTGGGAGTACAAAACGTGTGTTACTCTTTAGAGTCTTATGCGCTAGAATTTAGAATTCCGTCACTTTATGTGACATAGGTAATACATTCTTGGAGTTGCTCCCAAGTTGGTGCCCATAGGGAGATTTCAAGGAAAGGAAACCGTTCGATGCGAAATCCAAAGTTGAAAGTATAGCAGGTAATTTGTTTATGGGGAGTCTATGTGGAGTCAGAGTTGTCAGCGGTTAGATGTATGTATGTTTTATTTTAATTTACTTTGTGCTTTTTGCAAACTCTTAGTAGTGATCACTAGCTTTGCTGACTGTTGTTTTGTGTGACGGCTTGGTTTGGAATTCCCTACGAGGAACCCACTGTTGGCGTGTAGTGTCTAGATAGAAAAAGCTACAGGTACATGTGGGCATAAATCATTTCATGCCTAGCCAGAGTGAGAGTGATTGCTGTGTAGTCTTCGTATAGTTCTAATTTTATTGCTATGGAGTGATTATAAATACTATTATTGAAGTATGTTTATCGTCAAAGTTTATGTTTTGGTTTTTTTAAGGGGCATTAAGATGGTTCCGAAGTGTAATACATTTAAGTGGGTTTTTATTTGATGTTGGTTTTGTTTTATGTTTGAATCTTTTGAGTTTTTTGATGTTTAACTTTTAAATTGGTTTGGTTAACACTCTACGTGGAAGCATTTGATAAAGCCTTAGTCATTCTACGGTGGCAGTAATACTTTGGTGTTTCATCGTTTTGTTTAGGAGTTTTAATAATTATAATCATTAATCTTTTAATATTTTTTCGGAAATCTAGCGAAGGAAGTTAGGAAATTCCAAGGCGGTTACAAAGTGGTTACCGAGCTAGTTTTTAAAATAAAATCAATTTTATTTGGGAGTACATATGTTTTATTTTGGGGAAGAGGAATTTGATTTTGCAAAGTTGTTAGAAATGGATTTTTTTAAAAAATAGAACGAAAATTTCCGAAATAGAAAAGTTGAACAATAAATGCTATAAAAAAAATAATACTTGTGCAGGTATGCCAAGGGAATTCAGGAATTGTTAATGTGTATTACGTTGTAAGATCATATGGTGAGATTGGGTTGAATTGGGTACGAAGCTTGGAGTGTAGGATAGACTTATTATGTTCTTTCAGCATTTAAGTTCATTGTTTTTTGAGATGTTGCTTATGTGAGAAGTAGCAAATTGTGTAAACAGAAATTGTATGTTAGCCACCAGGGACATTGTGTTGTAGAGCTAGAATTGTTTAGGTTGGTTTTTGGAAGGATAGTCCATTAGTTTCGTGTTGTGCCGGGAGATTGTCGGATAACATGCTAGTAAGGACACACAGATGGGGAGAGACATTGAAAAAGAAGGGACTATGAAAGTCCACCTCCATAGTCTGGAATGTACGTTTTTATTTGTGGGACATGAGAATGGTTTGAAGTTACCGCAAATGGACCAAATAATCATGTGTCGGCCTAATGTCGTTGTTTGCCTAAATGTCCACCCTACTGGATATTAAGGCGAGGTTGAGGTTAAGTGACTTTCACTTTGCTGGTTGGAGGACTTCTAAAGTTACATAAGATAAAGAATGTAGTTGGTCAGTGGCATGGTTGTAATACCACATATTTTCACGTATTTTTACGAAAATTATTTTTTGTATTTTTATAAATATGAGTTAATATTTTTTTATTGAAAAAGTGTATTCAATAAGAAATTAGAAAAGGAATTTAAATAAAATATAATAAAAAATAATTATTGTGTTATAGATAATTTTTATGTTGTAAAAATATTTTGAAAGTTTCTAAAAAAGAATTTTAAGGAGTTCCTATATTTTAAGCAAGCATAAAAGTAATTTTCACTATTGGAATTAATTATGGGACTTTAATTAAATTCCCTACTGTGGGGCCTATAAATACCCCTAAAACCAAATTTCACGTTTTAATCTTGCAAATTATGTGATTAGGAATCCAAATATAGAGATGTGAAAGAGAAAAAAAAGAGAGAGAGAGAGAGAGAGAAAGAAAATCCGAAAAAACAAAATATGGTATCGGTTTCGCACGAGGAAAGGAAAAAAAAAAAAACTTTGACTGCACCCAACAACGAAGCCACCATTCTTCGCCGCGGACACCCTTTGCCGGGCCACCCTCCTTGCTCCTCCCCTTGTCCGGTATTTCGAGCCTATAAAAAAAAATTTCTTCTTCTTCTTTTGATTTAACTTTGCAAATTCTGTTTATTTATGATTAATCAGTTTTATGAGTTATGATTGTTTTAAAAGCATGAATAATTTGTGTTCAGAGATTAAGATACTGGTTTATAAAGTAATAAAATCCGTGATTTATGAATTTTAATGATTTAAAATTCAATATTATGATCATGAATGTTGTTGGGTGGAATTTACGATAATGTTATGAAGGCTTAGGTTGATTTTTAAGGCTTTAAATAAAAATCAATTTGCTGTCCAAATTTGTAATCAGAAAATCAATAGAATAAGTATTATGAACATATTTTGGCTTATGAAAAAATTATCTAAGCATTAGATGTCTCATAATGATGTTAGTATATGTAAAAGAGTTTTATGAGACTTATATTGTTTTTATGCGTGTTCCATTGTTTAAAGTTAAGTAATAAATCTGTAAAATTATATAAAAGCAAGTTAAAAAATTAGTTTCAAGTGTTCATATTATGATAGTTATGATACATGGTAATTCTAAATGTTTACATACGAATTTTGTTATGTTAATGAAGTTTAAAAGTGTTTGAAGCAGTTTAAAATGTTGTCCAGCGTTTGTAGGTTAAAGTAATGTAATCATGATTTTAAAAGTTGTCTTGCAAAATAAGCATAAAGTAGGTATACAGTGTATGATTGATTTGTGTTGTTTCAAGGTTTTCAAAAGGAGTTTTGACTATTCTAAATTGCTGTACACTTTTCTAAGTGACATAAAATTTTAGTTGATGTTTTATAACGCAATAAATAAAGTTTCCAATATATCGAGTACTTTACAATAGAAAAATTAAGTAGTGAATTGAATAGCGGACCATATAGGGAATGTTTTGGACAAGTTTCCAATATAAAACGTTAGTTAGAGTTGTTATAGAGTCTTAGTAAACAAGGTTTTTACTTTAGTTTCAGGTTTCCTATGTAGGAGACTTCGAAAGTAGTCAAACTTTTAGATGTCTGTGGCGGATCTCACCACTATTCACCAGGTACGTAAGTACTAAAGAAAACATAGAATTCGAATTCATGCTGGTGGATCCTTTATGTTATGATACATTTTTGCTTGTTTGGATTATGAATTACGGCATGACAAGTTTTTATTAGAAGTATGAGTTTATATTATTTTAACATTCCATGTTGTTAGCAATATAAAATTTATAAGATAATTGGAATGGTTCATGATCAGTTTATTGGCCAAAGCTTAGTAATAAAGGAAGTTATAAAGTGGTCGTTACTTAACAACAAGAAAGTAGTTGTGAATTTTATCCATGATAAAAGAAGTAGAGCAATTTTTTATATGTTGTACTCAAAGTTTAAGTGTGGTGAAGGAGAGAAAGTTATAGTTCGCCCCTAAGTTAATGTGCGGGGATAGTGTAATTTAAAGGACGTTCAGTTAATTAAAGGCACAACATGAGATAGTTTAAATCACTTTAAATTAAAGATAATTAATATGGGCTTGCTTGTTTGATGCATGTTGTATGTGAGGTGTATGATGAGTCACAACATGGTTTAAACCGGTAAATCACATAAAGTGTAAAAATGAGGATTCGCATCAAAAAACTATTTGGAAGTATATGCCTTGCGTATGAACAATGAAGGGAGTTCGTATGAACAGTTGATCTGTGACTTAGATGGAGTACCAGACGTTGTATCTTATATTTTAATGCGCTGGAATCAGTCACTTTATGTGACTAGGTAATACCTTCTTGAGAGTAGCTTCCCAGTTGGTGCCAAAGAGGGTTATTAAAGGAAAGGGAAACCCGTTGAGAGGAAAACTCAAAGTCCAAATTATAATAATTAATGTGGTGTATGCACGATGAAGAGTGCCAAATAAGATGGGGTCTGTTGAGTTCAGTTGTTTTGTTGCATAGTCTTTAGTAGTTTATGTACTCAACTTTGCTGACTATTTATTTTTATGGGTGCATGGCTGTGTTTAACTTGGTCCGACAATGACCACTGTTGGTGAGTTGTTGTAGAATAAGAAAAGCTACTGTACAAGTGGGCATAAGTCATCAGTTGGGTGGAGTAAGAGCGCTTGCTGTTTGCAGTTTTGTAGTCTAGTTTCATTGCTTATGAAGAGTACTAACTATCATTTTGGATGTTGCTTAGTTCAAAGTTTTTTTTTTAGTTTTAGTTTTGGTTTGATTTGAAGGGCCATTAAAATGGTTCAGAAGTGGTCTTTTATGAACCGGGAGATCGAAGGAAGCTCGTGTTATGAGATCAAGAATCGAATCCTGTGATCTTGTGTATGTAGAATTTGAGTATCGATCTGAGGAGAAGAAGAGCTTGATCCTGAGGGAAGATGGGTATGGATGAAGACATGGGAAGACGATGTGAAGAATGATCCTGAGTGTTTTATACCTAAGAAATATGTAATGCGAAGGACATAAAAGGACAATGTTAATGGATAGGGTTCTGTATAGACTAAGTAGATAATATATTTGCGCTGGTAATGTTTAGAATGATTTGTTTTTTTTTGTGAATAAATGACAATGAGATATCAGGATATATAGATAAAATTAAGTAATAAATCAAAATTTTGAAGGATAAATAGTCAATTATTTTAGGAATGAAAGCCTCAAATTTTAGTAGAGAAACCAGGGAATAATTTTGTTTCTTACGTGTTTTTATTCTTATTTTAAGGGTGGTGTAAACAATCAAAAATAGTGAATCATTCGCTATAGGAGAATGAAAACTTGTTTGTGAGAAAAATGAGGAAAATGTTTATGCTATAAGTTTATGTTGTTTAACTTAGAGGTTAGCTAATTAATATAAGGTCTTTTCCTCAATAGGGAAAAAATGGCTGACGTTAAACAACATCACCGAAATGAGGTAGTGACGGCAATTAGCTAAGTAGTGAACAGTTAGCTGCTGAGGAAATGGAAATGGTAATGACCCTGCTGTGAGGAAACTTTTAAGAATAGTCTAAAAGTAAAGCCACCCATTAACAAGGAGAGCAAAATCATCTATTTAGAGGATGGTTGAGCGGAGTTAAAAGCTGTTTTTAGAGCATGTTGACTGTCACAAAATTGAGGTTGTGATTAGGGTTTACCAGAGTCCAATTAGGATGGGTCAGGACAGATCCTAATAAGGTTTATCCTGTGTCCTTCAGAAACAGAAAGTTGATTGAGTTTTGGAGCTTAAGATGGGGAAGCTATATCTGGTACGAGTATTGACTCTAAGTTCATAGAGTTGTCAGGTTCACTAAGGAGTGTCGTGGTGGAACTTGAGAAGTCAGGTAGTGTTTGAGAGAGGGCTATTACCTTAGACATCTAGTTGCGTTAGCCTGGAAGTCTTTGAGTAGTCTTTGGCTGAACTATATGGTTAGAGTGCACACCGTATACCCTAGACAAGAAGACGAAGTAGGGTACTAAGAAGGTTGTGAGAGGGAGGAAAAGGAAAAGGTGGTGGAGGAAACTTCAACAAATAAGGGAGACATGGTGGATTAAGAAACCACGTTTCAACACATAACTTCCAGGGTACAGGAGAAACTTTGGAAGCTTGCTAATGGAAATGGGAATAGGGCCCTAGATGGCTAACCATGGGGTCGTTGTGTACTTCTTGCAAGAAGGAAGTGTCCTAACAATCACCAAGATAGGACTGTCTGGGAACCTAGTAACTGTCGTTGTGTAACAAGCTGGACCAGTGAGTATGAGTGCTTCTCCAAGACAAGGGAAAGCAGGACAAGGTTATCAATTCAAGGAAACTCAATTGGGGGTCAGTAGTAGAAGTAGAAGGTTTTCCAAGAAATAGGGAGGAAAGACAATTACCTCAAGCCGAAACAGAATGAAAGTAGAGATGAGGAGGGTCTGGAACTAAGACCTCAATACTAAAAGCTGATGTGATGGCGCGAAGGGAAGTTGATGTTGGGTAAAAGATTGTACTTACTTAGTACTTTTTCTATTCACTCTTTCCTGTTAAAATTTGATTTGTTTGATTCTGGTTGCCAACAATTCTTTTTTAGCCACTAAAATTTTGGAAACGTTAATGCCTGTGTTGGAAAGTAGTACAACAGATATGTCAATAATGTTACATCAGGACCAGAGGAGGTATTAGTTTCAGGAGATTTACGGAGTGTTATTGACATTGAGGGGAGGTGTGTTTAACGCTAATTAATTGAGTTTGATTAGGGTGACTTAGAAGTGATTCTGGAAATGATTGTTAAGTGAGCATAAGGCTGTGAGGATTTTATGTGAGCAAAAAAGATCTCGTGAATCAGTAAGGGTAAGAAAGTGAGCTATTGGAAGGAGGAAACCAAAACACACAAGATAGTGTCGGTGAGGTGATGAGGTTTTGCTAGGTTGGTGAGGAGAGGTTTTCCAATTTACCATGTGTAGTGTGAGGATTGTAGATCATGTGGAGACTGTGACACGAGGATATTGACGGGTAGTGGGGACTTTCTGAGTGTTTTCTGGAAGAGATTCCAGAAGATGCCTCCAAAGTAAGAAATCGACTTACCATAGACTTAGTTCCAGGAACGCACCTATTTCCAACGCACCCTTATAGGTGGTACATGGCAAGAAAGGAAATGAGGAGTTGAAAGAAGCAGCAAGGAGTTGTGGGGGAACGGTTACATTAGGCTAGTGTTTCACCTGGGGAGACACCATCGCATGTTTTGTAAAGAAGAAAGATGGGAGTTGAGTTTGTGTGTATTGACTATAGGGATTGAATAAGGTGACGACCAAGAACAAGGATCATTAATGGGATGAGGACTGGTATGATCAATGAATGGAGTAATGTGGTTTTAAAATAATGATTTGACGGCTAAGGGGGGTTACCATCAGTGAGAATTTGCTAATAAGGGGACCATACCGAAAACGACTTTTTCGTACGAAGGTATGGCATTATGATAATTGTTATGCCTTTTGGTTAACCAATGCGCCAATTTTCATTATACTAAATGAATAGAATTTTATCTAGGATTCTTGGAAATAAAATTTGTGGTTTGTTTTCATGGTGACGTTTGGTGTGACTCTATGAGTAAAAGAGGAACATGGAGAACACTGAGGAACAATTTGATGACATTGAGGGAGAATAAAATTGTATGATAAGTCTCTAAATGGGGAGTTTTGGTTGGAGGAGAACGTAGATTCAGGTGACATTTTGTTGTCAAAAGAGGGAAAGTAGTTGAAAGTAGACAAGCCAAGGATCGAGGCAATAACGGAATGGCTACACCTAAGATGTAACGAAAGTACGGAGTTTTCTTAGGGTAGACAGGGTATGATAGGAGGTTTGTGAAGAACTTTTCGAGAATTGGTTAAACACCAAATGCCGCCATTAATGAAGAAAGATGGAAGTTTGTGTGAGAGTGATAGAGTGTGAAAAGAGGCTTTCAGACTTAAAAGATCGTTTGACTACAGCTCGATGCTGACTTTGTTCCAGATTGGAAGTGATTCTTTATGTGATGTGTATAGTGTTGATTATAAAAAGTTTTTGGGATAGGTGTTAATACAAATAGAAAGGTATGCGGAGCTCAAGCTAGTGGACGCCATACGAGAGGCCCAAACTATCCTTACTCACGATCTGAGCTAGCGGAGATCGTGTGTTGACTTTTTAATCGTTATGGAGGATTACTTATATGAGGTAAGGTGTCGAATATAACGGACAACAAAAAGTTTAAAGTACTTTTCACTCAAAAGACTTTAAACATGAGACGGAGGGAGCAGCTTGATGATCAAGGATACGATTAGATATCCAATACAATGAAGGAATGCAATGTGGAGCGAGGATGCTTTAAGCCATAAAATGAACGAAGCATGGAAGTGAATGCTTATTGATTGCCTAAGAAACTATTTGTAAGGATATAGAGAGATTGAACTTTAAAGATGAGTGTAAAGGAGGGATTGAGGTTGGAAGGAATACTTTGTCATCTTAGTATCAAACAATAATATGTGTGGAGATAAGGAGAATCAGGAAGCAGGCGATATGTGAAATTGGATCGAATAAAGGAAAAAATTGGGAAGTAGGAAAAGCTATGAGACCTAAAGATCCATAAGGATGGGAGCTAAGGTATAAAAGGAAGGTGGTGTGTACCACATAAATGTGAGGATCTGACAACGGAAGCATCATGGAGGAAGGTCAATTATCTCAATTTCAGTTGACATCCTGGAGGCCATAGCCGAGATAAACGATAGGAAGAAGGTGATATTAGTGGCCCTGGATGAAAAAGGGAAGTGGTTGAATTGGGAGAAGTGTGTACTAGTCAAAAGGTGAAATTTGAGCATAAAAAGAGATCGCAATGAGAAGTCCAACCACTTGAAAGACAGAGGATGGAAATGGGATGCATATCAATGGAATTTTTTGTAACTTGCTTTCCAAAGTCGAGGAAGGAATAAAATGATACCATAGGGGTTGTGGTGGATAGGCTTACTAAAAAGCAGCGGTTGTTATCCCAATGAAGGAGACTGGAGGGGAGGATGGGAAAACTTGCCAAAAAGGCTACATAAAGCATGTTGTGAGGCTAAATGGGGTCTAACAGATATCGTGTCAGGTAGGGATTCTAGGTTTCTAGAAATTCTGGAAAGTGTCCCGGAGGAATGTTGGTAAACGTTGAAATAAGGAGTACAGCTTTCCGCCAAAAACCGTGGACAAACAAAGAGAACTATTACAAACTTTGGAGGAAGAGGCGCTAAGGTTGTAATGCAATTTCAGGGAAGGAATATTGGGAGGATCACTTAGATTCATTGAGTTTTAATTAGAAACAATATCTACCCCCCATTTGCAAGTATTGGCATGCACTTTTGAGGCTTTTATGGAGGGAAGTGCAGAAGCCCGCAGTGGGGTGACATTAGTTGAAACCGTTTGTTGAAGTCTAGGAACTAAATTGATTGAAGAAGAAACCACAAATAAGATAGATTAAGAGTAGTAATACAGAAAAGATTCAAGCGGACAGGATAGACAAAAGTCTATGGGACCAAAAACACCAGAAGTTGTGTTTGAAAGTTGGGGATAAGGTTTACTAAGGTATCACCAATGAAAGGCCGAATGAGGTCGGGGAAGAAGAAGAAGGGGATGTTAAGCCCGAAAAGATAGGACCTCTAGGAGATCGTGCAAGAGTGAAAAGTAGTTACCTAGAAACTGGCATTACCAATGGGAGTTGTGAGTAAGGATCACAAGGTCTTGCATGGTCTCAACTAAGACAATATGGTTCAAACATTGAGTCACATGATTACAGCAAAGGTTGCACAAAACAAATATGATTATGGGTACGGACACAAAAGGTTACGCGCGGGGAAAACGCCCTGAATAAATTGAGGAACGGGTACGTGAACGAAAAACTATAAGAAAATAGCAAATTACTACATAATTTAAATAGGAAATAGCGGTAAATATCAAATTTGGTGATGACATTGATTATTAAACAAAATAACTACTTAAAAAACTAAAAGGATAAACAATAAAGGGAAAAATAACTGCAAAAGTGATGGGGTACTCGAATGAGCATAATCAGTAGCGTCAGTGGGGTAGCGTGTACAAACGTGTGCGTTGTGGGTCGGGGTCGGCAAGGGGGATGAAGGTGGAGGAGTTTTGTGTCAGTTGCAAAGGTTAATGCATATGTGAAACGAAGAGTAGCCAAAGTCTGACCTATGACGGAGGCCAATTAAGATCCTGATAGTAAGTAGAGATAATCGAGGAAAAGTGTAAAATAGTACAGTGTTATGGTCACCCAAGAAACGAAGAAGCGGGGGGGGGGTATGGCAGGCTGAGATGAAAGATATGATGGAGAAAAGTATCCAGAATTATTTCAGTGTGCGTTGGTAGAGGTAGAGTTATCAGGGACGTAACTCGATTCTTAA
>PYUH01004005.1:1987046-2023471 GCA_016808085.1 Suaeda aralocaspica | reverse complement strand
CAAATATATCTATACAAGCATAAAACTGGGTTTTCAGTGAAATAATCCCTAGTATCCAGAACATTCTAGATCATACCTAAGGGGTATAATGGACATTATAAAATAATAATATTTTATAACACTCCCCCTTGGATGTCCATTATAAGCAAATATACATCATTTTATATACGCATGTGCAATGCTGCCTCATAAACCTTAACCAGAAAAACCCAGTGGGAAAAAACCATAGCTAAGGGAAAAAGAGTACAGCGCGCTTGTGACTCCCCCTCATGATATCATCCGTGAGATCCTTGAGATGACGCAAACCGATTGATGAATATATTTTGAATGTAGCAGTAGGAAGCGCCTGGTAAATAGATCTGCTAATTTGTATTGAATAAGAAAACAGATCTATTCTTCTCCCCACAAATACTCTCTACTAAAGACCCTAGTTTATAACATAATTCAAATTGTTAGCTAACTTCTCAGTTTAATCCAAACTTTATAAATATTCGCTCTAGCTAACATTTGGTTCTAGAGTATTTGGATAATTGAGAATTTGTAATAGAGGAAACGGGCAATCTTTGAAAATCATATACGATTACTACCAAAACTTTTACTATATTGAGCAGTAACACAATAATTGCAACAAATGCTTTTAATTTTCTTATATTTAGTCGATCTTTTTGTGCGAAATGATCATTTTGCCCATACTTTATTAAACTCAAATATAATTAGTAGATTTGTTAATGACAAATGTAATACGGAGTAGTGATGTTCACTAATTAAATTGATCGTGTTTGATGCTTCTAGTATGAAGAATGTACTCTAAAAATAAAATAAAAGCAGCGTTTAACACACGATGTTAACTTGTTAAATTCGAGTTTAAAAGTTTGACATGACCTTAATTATTCCTTTCATGCAGCAATAATATTTGCATAGTTATCTTTTAGTCCACTTAGAGTTAATTTTCATGTGATAATTGTATGTCGAGAGTATGTGATTAAAGAATCCTAAATAAAATAATAATAGTAGAAGATCATCTCAATCAAAGCTTAAGTTGATGGTTGAGGTCCAGTAATTGTTTATATACTCTATCAGCAAGCATCTTAATCAGTAATCACTAGCTTTAACCAGGTCCGACCCTAGAACCAAATGATATTGGAACCCTCGGGTATGAACCCGCCGATTCTAAAATGGGTCCGAGCCTAGAACTGGGTACCAATAAATTTTGCTAACCCCTTATTCTTTACACAATATTTGGATGGCTTTCACAAGGGAATGGAAAGAACTAAAGAAGGGGAGACTAGCTGATTTTTGTTTTTCTTCCAAACCTTTCTAACAGTGGAGAATGTTAAGGAGATGACAATAAATGTGATTAGGAAATACCATCATCTGTAACACCCTTTCAAGTATATGTTATATGACTTATTCACTTATACAGTCCATACGCTGCAGACCTAGCTTGGTGAAAAACTGAAAATCACAACAAATGATGGGTTAAATGCAACGTTTTTTCACCCATGGCGCGGCCTATGTCTTTAAGTCCGACACTTGAACACGTATCAGTGAACATCGCTTCTAGCACAGTCCTAGTAACACAGCTCAGATAGGTCCGCAACATTAAGGTGATGTATGCCTAGACTCTTTATTTATTTTTTTAATAAAATTATGCCCAGACTCACTTACATTTATTATGAATAGATGATAGATGAATCATTATAACAAACGTGTTTTATAGATAAAAGTTTTGGTGACCCTCTTTTATTACGGCCACCAAAGAATCATCCCTCCAAAAAGTAGTGCATGTTATAGTCAATGCGAGAACTAGTTATGTATACACAAAATATCTTTCATATATATCAATCCATCAGCTAGTAGAACTCATAAATAATGAGATTGCAAACACCTACCTCCAGCTAGCCAATGTAGTCTGAATTCTAATGATCCTAAGCTAAAGTAATTTAACTGCATGCTCTACATTAATATCTTATATAACTACAAGATTAAGAATTAATCATTTAATTAAGATTGCTACATGGAAATATTGTCACTTCCTAAAATGATGATCATTTTTCTTTGGATAAAAAAAAAATAAATTAGATTGAGAGCTACATATGTTCGAGAAGAATGAATTTAACACAAATATACTACAAAGTGTATTTATTATTGCCAAAATTCGATCTTTATAATAAAGCACCCATACTACATTCATATTAATTATAAGAGGTTGAGACAGTGTAACAATTATTATCAGGAAAGAGTACAGTACATGACAGATCAATATAGTCGACCTCAATTATGGGACTAAATTAAAAGAGAACTTGACGATACTCTCTCTGATTCCCGGACACTAAATTCACAGTCAATGATGAGGCAATGCTGATTGGCCGGGACCGTAAAATTCTTGTAGGACATCTTTCTTTTTAACCCTTCTCTGGTTATGACTTATGAGTATAGGTACCATTCAAAGTTCAAAGATGGAATCAGTTGAAAGTTAAGTTTAGTCAAAAGGTATATCACTCCTTTAATGACATTCCACCATGCACATGAATCTTAGCTTCAATAGTCAATATTATTTCTGTCTTTCTCAACTATCTGTATTCCAGCATATGTAGAACTTCTGCTGCAGTTAATTAGCCGCTAATTAACAAACAGATTACCTTACAATTACTTCTGAGTTAGCTGGTCGTACACTAGTGGAAAAAAAAAAAAAAACAGCTTGTTGCTGCGTTATAATCATAGGTTTTTGCTCTACATATTTCGCCCCAAGAAGCTAAGACACGATCAGATAGAGCCTAACCTTAGTGTTATTCCAATCCTTTTATCCTATAACATGTATTTTTCGGACTGTATGTCGAATTTGCTTTTTTGCAACTCTGTCTTCAGCATGATGTCTTGTTAATCATAGTCTATAGCTTCTGTTACAATCAGTTACATTGCATGATGTATCCATACACCTAATCAAATCCATGAGGAATATGATTTTACATTTAAAAGCTTACAGTAGTTAAGTTTCCGGGGTTGTCAGCAAACAATCAGATAAATTAGAATCTTATCAAGAAATCTACTAGAACTGTAGAACAATATTTGCTTCAAATTCCAATCTTATTTCAAACCATGATCTTAAATTCGGAATCCTTGTCTGTAACAAAAGAATGGAATCGGCAATAACTAATCAAATATTGATGAATTGAAACACATTTAAATGCTGTTGCGATATGAACTTTCTTCAGTCTAGAGATCTAGAAAAATGTACACATAGATTTGATATGTTGTAAAGTACTGTAACAAGAGAAGGGAGGTGAATTCAATATGTATGCAAGGGGTGACAAATCAATATCATTTATGCGAGTTGAGGCGTATATCACCATAAATTATGTTCATTGCTGAAAACTGCAGAATTCAACCCATTATGTGTTGCAGTTTTCAACCATGACCGCAACATTTAAGCTGATATATGCCTCACTGGCATGAATATCAAGAATTCTGATCTCTTTGTTAGTATGCCAAGCAAAAATGAGCTATATTATATCAGTCCTTTCATCACAATGCAGTTACTTAATCTAGGAGCAATAGTTTTTCTGACACGTAATATGAGTAAAGTTTCAGTCCATACTCGAATAGAAAGTGGTAGCCCTACAGTTTTTAATCGAATTAACATGCACACGAATGCACATATTCTGGAGGGGTACAGAGCAAGGGAAAAGGGGGACCATATCATGCCTGAGCAATGGGATCACGACAAATCGAGTAAAGGGCTAAGAATAGCTATCTTAAGGCAGAAAAGAAACAGCCAAAAGCTCAGCGTTTACACAATAAAGGACTTTAAATCTTAAGGAATCCTTTCCCATATCCAATTGCCAACCTTTTTCTCCCATACCTTTAGCCGTTCAACTAATATAAATTACGTGCATTCCTATCCTCCTTCTTCAACAACTTCTTGGTCACGGTATAGTTGTTCTTTACAGCAACTCTTGTTACTGATCAACAAGTGGTGAACGCATTCCTGAACATCATCCATGACAGACTACAGATCAATCAAGCCAGCTGACACTTCAAGGCACTAACTCTCATTTTTGTTATTTTCATTCATGGTTATTATTAAGCTATTATAATTTATGTATGCATCTATGTATCAACATATTATGACAATATAAGACCCTCTAACTATGAAATGTTTGTAAACCAGGAACAAGTGTGCTGCGTGCTACAGGCAGTTCAACAGAATGGAACACTTAGTGGACCACATGCGGACCTCTTTCCACTCAGTTCATGAACCCATGTGTGGTGTATGCAGGAAGCACTGCATATCGTTTGAATCACTCAGAGAACATCTTATCGGTAAGTTGTGCACTTGTGTATCAACAACAATGTCATATAAAATCACTATTTGTTAATAGGCGATTAATGCAATGCAACTCTTTGCATCTTCATATATTTTTACAGGGCCATTGCCAAAGGTGGAATGTGCAAAGATTTTTAGTAGTCGAGGATGCAACATATGCCTAAACATCTTTGATAGCCCTAATACCCTAAGAGTGCACCGAGGGACATGCCAACTCTCTCGCCCAAATGTATTGATCAAAGCTTTCAAAGAGGTGACTACATATGTTTCTTCATCAAAATAGTATATAATGATTCTATACTTTTCTGCAGGCATTGGTTTCTCAAATGACAAGGTTGGGAATACATGACGATCTGAGAATAGATAATGCTCGAGGAAGAATTCCAAAAGCAGTTGCACTTGCATGTAAGATGGTAGGAGGTGGAAGTGATGGATCATTGGATTTATGTGCTAGGGTTTGCCTAACTGATGAATATGATAAGATCATCTTCCATACATATGTGAAGCCTCAGATTCCTGTCACTAACTACAGGTAGCTTCTTTTTTATTTTTTATTTTTTTGCTTAGAGATTCCAATATTATACATTCACTTATAAGACGATATACTTAAAATCTTTGTGTCATATCTTATGCAGGTATGAAACAACAGGAATTAGGCCAGAGTACTTAAGAGATGCTATGCCATTGAAACAAGTTCAACGGAAAATTCAAGATTTCCTTTGTAACGGAGAACCCATATGGAAAATTCGGTCAAGAGGAGGAAAAGCTAGGATTCTTGTAGGACATGGACTAGAACATGACTTCGAGTGCCTAGGGATGGAATATCCTACGATAATGATCAGGTATGGACCGTGTTATCCACGAAACAAATGATTCCCATTGATTAAATTAGAGGTCTTTATTCTCTGAAATTATGCTATCTATACACATTTCAATTGGTTTTGTTACAGGGATACTGCGAAATATCCTCCATTGATGAAAACGAGCAAGCTTAGCAACTCTCTTAAGTACTTAACACAAGCATACTTAGGGTATGTAGCTTAATTAGTTAATCATTGAAATAAGTACATGTTTTTTAAAGCATTATATAATAAACTTTTTGTGACAAATTTTATCTTACAGCTATGATATTCAGACTGGAATTCAAGACCCTTACGAAGATTGTGTTTCAACAATGAAGCTTTACATGAGAATGAGATCACAAGCTCATAAACCAGAAGACTATCCATTAGCTAGTGATCCACAAAATCGGAACACCTTCGCGCAATGGAGGGAAGCTGAACTCTTTAGAATGACTTCAGAAGAACTCCTGAAGATCTCTAGAGCTGATTATTATTGCTGGTGTTTGGACTTGAAGGGATATGCTTAAAACATGCATATACAATCCCATTTGATTTTTTTTATTTTCGGAACGAATATGGAGAAAGAAAATTAAAATTATTTTCATATAGGAGTACAAATCTAAATTATGAATAATACTATCTAGAATCATTGATCAATAATTATTGACTCAATAAATTCTAGTACATTTCATCTGTTAATTGTTATAGGTTCATGTTATTTTCATGCATAGTGAAATGTAGTACTAAGTATAGCATTTTATTACCTCAAAGAAAGCTCTTTGTATTGTTGGCTTAATATTCATATAATATGAAACTTTCTTTTCAATATTCTTTTATTGAATATTATAATTTTACAAGCTACTGATTCTATCCTAATTGTTTGTAAGACAATTGATCATTAAATTCTCATGTGCAATATACTATATGCAGCTAATTCTAACTTTGTCACCTGTTGTGAAGAATTGAAGATGATGAAATTATTGTTTAGGAAGAATTAGTTAGGATTCTTAGGAAATAAGAAAACCTAAACTCTTGAATTTTTTCTTCTATTTTTTTTTGTTCCTGTTAGGAAAATAAGGTAATGAAATCCCCAAGGATAGCTTTAACCAACTAAGTTTTGCGAACATAATGAAAAGGCTACACCAATGTGGGAGGCCTATTCTTGCTGTACTACTTACTCGTATATATAATTATGGTCCACTTCTAATATCAACTTTTGCATAGCACTTGGCATGAGGACAGAGATACGAGGGATAAGAAATAAGCAAAAGGATAGAGAATTGGTCTATGAGATGATACAAAATGCATGTTTTTCATGTTTTCCCATATTGGAATAAAATTTGAATAAGGGTCTGTTTACTTCAGCTTAAAATTCGTTTAATTCAGCTCCGTTCAGCTCTTTTCTTATTTTGCTATTCATTAATCCTTCATAAAAAACTTTCAGTTCAGCTCAGCTCCAATCAGTCTTGTTCAGTTTATCTATTTTCAACTGAAGTAAACAGGGCCAAAGTAAGATGCCCTTACTAAGTTCTCATTTAGTCCCAACTTTTTTATTTCATTAAGAATAGTATTGACTTTTTTCTATCTCATTTCTTATCCCCTTATAGAGTAATACTTATACGGTTATACTACCCCTTTAGCTATAGGATTTGATAAATAAGAGCTCGGTTTTACACTATTCCAATCCCTCTTCTAAAATCTATCCCACTAAAAATACATTGTATCATATTTCTTCTATCCTCCCTACCTTATCATCATTCCCCTTCATATCCCCTCAAACAAACACCTTGTGATGTATAATTCCAAGGGCTCCTACATTAGCCTAATCTAAGTATATATGATTACATATGTGCCCTTGTACATATTACTTCTTAGTTACTTGCCTCGATTATAAGTTGAGAAGAGTTTGTTTCGATAAGACTATAAGAATATATTTAGAGAAAGAGAGGGAAAGAAAAGAAAGGCCGGAACAAAATCTTTAATTGGATAGTGATGAAGGGGAAAGAGTTGAAAGAAACAGNTTATACGGTTATACTACCCCTTTAGCTATAGGATTTGATAAATAAGAGCTCGGTTTTACACTATTCCAATCCCTCTTCTAAAATCTATCCCACTAAAAATACATTGTATCATATTTCTTCTATCCTCCCTACCTTATCATCATTCCCCTTCATATCCCCTCAAACAAACACCTTGTGATGTATAATTCCAAGGGCTCCTACATTAGCCTAATCTAAGTATATATGATTACATATGTGCCCTTGTACATATTACTTCTTAGTTACTTGCCTCGATTATAAGTTGAGAAGAGTTTGTTTCGATAAGACTATAAGAATATATTTAGAGAAAGAGAGGGAAAGAAAAGAAAGGCCGGAACAAAATCTTTAATTGGATAGTGATGAAGGGGAAAGAGTTGAAAGAAACAGAGGTATCTACTTCTCCTTTTTTTTTTTTTTTTTTAATAAGCACAATTCCATTAAAATTACTATCTCCGTTACTTTAATAGATGTAACACTTAAGGTTGCACGAATTCTTAGACAATTTTTTCAAATTGTGTTTAATATAAAATAAGATTATAAGGTCATCTAACTAAAGGAGGAGGTGAGAGAAAAAATTAAACTAAGGAAACCACCAAACACCAACCAGCGAAATATCACCTATACTAACACCACAACCACCTATAATTGTGTTGTTTCATAGTGGGTCGGGCGGTGGTCTTCTGTCACTGTGTAGTGTTTCGTTGGTGGTAGTGGTTTTAGTTTGGGTGGAAGGGGTGGTTTAAGTATTAGTTAATCTCGAAATTATAATGAATGTTAATCCTAAATTAGTTTAAATTATTTCTATTTTGAACATTAAGTGAGGGGTAGTTTTGTAATTTCACTATAAAAATTTGTCAAAAACAAGAATTGCAACTAATTTGTAACTGCCGAAAAAATTGGAGCTTAGCTCCAAAAACCCCTCCCCTTCTTTCCCTTTTTCTTCATTTCTTTAATCCCACGTTGACATGCTAATAAACATAGATAAGTCAAAATAAGTAATACAGTGGCAGAATAAATACAAAGCAAACTAGCCTATGAAGGCCGCTATGAGTGCATTATAGTTAAGTACCTAATTGATTCATAAAATAGATACCAAAAAGGCCAACTATGACTTACTTAATTTCTATGAATGTATTATATTGTTCAAATATTAATAATTATTTCATAATCATCCCAATCATTTGGAGCATCTTCCAATAGCAAGTAAGCAATCCTAACTTACTTACTCCGTATAATTAATTAAAAAAGTTGAATATTCAATTGATTGTTTCTATAGTTCACCATACTTTTATAAAACCATAACGAAAAAATTGTTCATAAAATCTTATGACGTACAATTGATTGAATGTGAATAGTTGTTTCCATTTGTACCATAGTTAAACATATACTACCTCCGTTAACGAAAGGATGCAACACTTGGGTGACACAGACTCTTAGGCAAAATTTTGTAATGATGTTTAGGAAAATATAAGGGTATGGGTAAGTATATTGATGAGAGAGAAAAAAATAGATTAATTGATTAATCAATTGGGTCCACCAACTAAAGTGTATGAGTAAATAATTAAGTTGGGGTAGTTTCGTCATTTCACTATTAAAAATTTACTACATATAGAAAAAAATAAAGTGTTGCAAGTAATTGATAACATCCTGAAATAAAAAGTGTTGCATATAATCATTAACGGAGGTAGTAATTTTATTAGTAACATATTGTACTTCATAAAAAAGAGATGCAACACCATAAAGATATCATGAATTTGTTAATGGAACTCACACATTCATTCTCCCCCATGAATTGGCCCTTCAGTTTCCGACTTTGGTTTGTCTTGTTGATCATCCTACCACTGTTGTTCTTCGTACAGCAGAGACTTAATAGCACAAGGCAACGACGACTTCCACCAGAACTACGTGGTTTGCCAATAATTGGCAATATGTTTGATGTAGGAGCCATGCCAGACCATGCCTTAGCCACACTAGGGAATTAACACAGACCACTTATATGGCTAAAGCTAGGTAGTCAGAGAATAACAGCAAAAGCAGCAGCTGATTTTTTCAAGCACCATGACCTCTCCTTTGCTGACCGTAACATCAACGAGACTATGATGGTCCTCAACTATGACCAAGGGTCATTGATCCTAGCTCCATATGGGCCCCACTGGCGTGTAATCAAGAGGGTATGTGTGGTTCAGATGTTGACTAACAGACGGATCAGCGAAACTGCACCTGTCAGAGAGAAGTGTGTAGGTGACATGATCAAGTGGATAGAGGATGCTACAATAGGAAATGAACATGCTATTGAAGTTTCTCGGTTTGTCTTTCTTGCTGGGTTTAACTTGCTCGGGAACCTCTTGCTGTCGAAAGACCTATTGGATCCAAATTCAACTAATGGTTCAGAGTTTTTTGCAGCTATGAATGGGCTAGCTCAGTGGACAGGTATTCCGAATATTGCAGATTTTTTTCCGTTCCTCAAATGGCTGGACTTGCAGGGCTTAAAGAGGAAGACAGAAAGAGATATGAGTAAAGTTTTCGAGATAACAACAAAGTTTATGGAGCGTATACAGGAGAAGAAGACAGGAAGAAAGAATGGCTTAAAAGACTTTCTGGATGTGTTGCTGGAATTTGAGGGTGATGGAAAGGATGAGCCTCAGAAGCTATCAGATCATTATATCAGCATATTTATGTTGGTTAGTCTTAAATTCTCTATTTCAAGATAGTTATTGCGTAAAGAATAAAATCAGAACTCTAAATGGCTAAACCTGAACTTGATGATCCTAACTCTACTTTCTCTATACTTGATCACCCAATTCAAGTTGTGCGATCTAACTCTATAAACCTGAACTAGCTCTACATGAAATTAAATGAACTAATTATGACTGTTATTGATCACAATATGAACCAAGATGTTTACTTTTGTATAACACGTGTGCTTTTTCTGGTACCGTTGGTAAATGACTGAGTACATGGTGCACTGTTTCTGCAATCATATCTAACTTAGAACCAAGAAGCTAGTTTACATAATCTGAGAAATAGAGGAAACCTTCAATGTAAAGTATCTGAATGTCAATTTCTCTGCAAATATTGGCCTTAAGTGCAGAATTCGTAGGTAGGCATTTCAGGCTAAACAAACAACACTGTCATTCGATCAATAAGTTTTAGTTTTACACTATTCCACTAATACACAAGTGAAACATGAGTTTTTCATGGCTGGTACAGAGTCAACAAGTAGCACAATAGAGTGGGCACTAACAGAGCTACTTGCGAACCCTGAAACAATGTCTAAAGTCAAATCCGAGGTTGATCATATTGTAGGACAGCAAAGAAATTTCCAGGAGTCCAATATTGGTTGATCATATCGTAGGACAGCAAAGAAATTTCCAGGAGTCTAATATTGATCACGCCCCCTATTTACAAGCTGTGATCAAGGAAACACTTCGCTTACATCCTCCAGTCCCATTCCTAGTGCCACGAAAGGCGGTTGAAGATGTTAAATTCATGGGCTACAACATACCTTGTGGCACACAGGTTTTTGTGAATGCATGGGCAATTGGAAGAGACAGAGAAGCATGGGATGATCCATTGTGTTTCAAGCCAGAGAAATTTCTAGGGTTGAATACTGATTACAAAGGACAATACTATGAACTAATACCCTTCGGGTCAGGGAGAAGAATGTGTGCAGGGGTTCCCCCAGCTCACAAAATGCTGCATAACTTTTTGGCTGCACTGCTGCATAGTTTTGATTGGGAACTAGAAAGTCATATGACTCCTGTGACGATTGACTGGAAAGATAGGATTGGTTTGACAGCAAGAAAACTTAACCTCTCAAAGTGATACCAAGAACGCGTAAATAATGTCTATTTGATGTTCTTAACAATAAATCGTTTATATAACGACTAGCCACTCTACTCCCTGTCCCAAAATCTTCACATTTTCAAGTTTCGACTTTGCTCCATCTAGATAAGACTTATCCACGTTTTTCTTTTCTATAGTTCACAAGTACCTTGAAACTTTGTACCAAACTCAAAAGTGGATCAATTTGAAATCAAGGGAGTAGATACATATGCTACCATCGATTTTACTGAAGGTATAAACTTGAGCATAACCATAGTGTTCTACGTAGCCAATGTAGTTCCAACCACAAGCCGACATTGTTGAATATGCTAGTCTAACATTCTCGCTGTAAAGTGAAGATTACCATATTCTGCTCTTCCACATATTTTGTTCTTAAATTAAAAATTGATAACATAGACTTCTGATTTCTTCTAGATAAGCTTGTCTATAAAAATTTCCTGAAGAGCTCCAACATGACAACATCCTATAGTCAGATCGAAGGCAATCCAAAAAAACAAACATAGAGAAAAGTCTCAGCCAAGCTAAACTACAGGGAAACTGATAACAAAGATGACTAGCTCTCTAAATATAATGTAGCAGTCAAGATAACAATAATGAGCATCTTCAATCTTCATCAACAAAAACCTAGCACTAAAAAACAATTCTTAACACCGAACTCCAGAAAGACATTCTACTATTACATTACCTGTAATGTGCTAGCAAAACTTCGGCTGTTTCTCCTGAGTTCAACTACTAAATGACTAAACTAAACTCTACAACTGATAAGTCAACCTTTGAGAGGGATAGTTTATTGAAGTCCAAGTATAGCAACAATAAAGCAACTATTACTACCCAGCAACCTTAAATTTAAAATATACAAGTACTCGCGTATATATTATATAATCATACATATATAGACATCAATTGATATTAAAGAAAAACAGTCTTCTCCTCAACAAAAGTCATGTCCATCTTCAACAAGTGAAAAATAGATTAATTCTAACAAGGCAACAAAGTGGTAAAAGAATGAAAAAAGTATGCATAGTATATATGATTAGTAATCATTTAAATACTTGAGAGCTATTATCAAGAGCAAAGCAGCAAGTCATTTCAGTGGCATTAAATTGCATCAAATGCTCATATGAAAACATGTCCAATTTTCTCTGGTATTACACATATTCTGAGGTTTCACAATGCACATCTCTTGTAACATATTAAAAAATGATTTACAATAACGATGAGGATAGAGTGGGAAGAGAGGGGGAACGCATGGTGCAACCTAAGACATGATTAAGCATGTATAGCTAGTATATAAAAGATGGTTAACTCATCTGCTATCTCAAATGGACTCCTCACTACATGATGATAGCTTCCTACGAGCAAATCTGTCATGGCCCTTCATTAATGTAAAATGGTGCTTCCAGAAAGACTAGTAAACTAATGGAAAACGGTGCTTCCAAAAAGGACTAGTGAACTAAGATAAGCTCTTGTGTACTAGCAAACATTGAACCTCTTAACAGATCAAGCATTGCAAGCAATAGTATCTGTCTGGATTGAATATTCGTTGTAAACATGAGCACCACTGGCTTCCAAGAAAATTTGCTCATTCACTTCTTTACCGAATCTGTAAAGATAGTTCAAACCCAACAAAAGTTCTATAATTGCAGCTTCAGTTTTCGATTGGTTTGCAAAATACAATGTCTGCACTAAAAGAAGACTCCCCCGAGAAATGATATGCTGCTTTTCATAATTCCTTTCAGAATGCCATCTAACCGTGTTATGCGCAAGAGGAGCAAGCCATTCCAACATTCTTGCTATTGCCAGACTCCATTCTGTAGCAAGGGCGGGATTGTAAGCTGAGGAGGCCATGGATTTCGTATACAGTTTTAGTCTTGCTCTCAACATGCTTCTTATACTTGTTGTTAGCATATCATAGAGATCATCCCTTGCATCAGGAGCAATCAAATGAGGTGATGAAGCCAGCTTTTCGATTAATATGATGATATTTGCATAATGAAGACTTAAGGAAGCACTTCCCAGGGAACATGGAGGAGTATTTGACAATATACATTGTGAAAGCAAAACAGGATCACTTGTGGCTACTGTAGTGTCACAAGGAGAAGGATCTATTTTATTCAAATTTTTATCCAAATCACTCAAACCATTAGCTGTGGAAGTCGAAGGCCCACAGCTAGATGGCATGCAGCTCTCAACTACTGGAGAATCACTTCCACCAATCATGCATCCTTTAAATGGTCCTGTTTGAGCAAATCGCTTTGTGCTTAAGAAAGGGAACTTTCGTTGTTGATTTTGTACTTGCAGTTGAGCCTGTCTCTGTTGCCTTTTGCTAGCTCTCTTACTTCTTGTGGGCAAGCCCAGTAAAGAGCTTGACCTAACCAGAGGTCCTGAATAAAAGATAGAGGCATGGTTTTCATGGGGATATACAGAAGATTGTACAAAGGATCGGCTCCGAGGTAGAGATACAGCAGCAGGCTGATGTCCTGGTGTATGATTTCTGTCCAAAAATATGACTTGGTTTATTCCAAGCAATGATTTAAGCCTCTCAATTATGGTAACTAGACATCTTGACAGAAGTTGGACAGTGTAATCATATGTTCTGGACCACGGTGACATTTCGCGCAAGGTTTTTACCTCCTGGCGCTGCCAAATGACCTTCTGTTGAAATTCAAGCAATTTCACCCTACTAGTTTCTGGATTGCACTGCATTCTCCTCAAGGTTTGCTCAAGCTCCACCAACACTTCCATCTCTTGATGCAATTGCGAAGTAGCACCAACAAATCTCTCCAATTTCTTGACCTTTTTCTCCATCTTCTTCCATTTATACTCCCATCCATAAGATTCAATAGAGTTCTCTAAAGGGCTGCTAAAAAGTAGTTCCAAACGATGATATAAAGGATTAGAACACCTCTTTCCTAACCTAGTGACAGAGTGTGCCGCATGCCACAAATTCTCAACTATTTCCGCAAATGCAAGGTTCATGAGATAATTTTCATCATCTGATACAAGCTTTACAACACCAGGTGAGTTAACAACATCCTCCCTCAACCGTGCAATCTGAATATCACTCAAACAATTCCACAAGCTAACAACCTTGGACATCAAAGTTGCCACCTCAAATGCCAGAATACCCATCACAGCTTTCTCTGAATGCGATCCATTTCTTCGTGACGTCCCCCACAAACTACTAAACCAAGACTCTTTCACACCCCCCATCCTACAACAGCAAATCAAGATCAAATTAAACTTAGTAAACACTATCATCGACAACTATACACGATACCTTCGAATGTAACCCTCATACAAAACAGTTCCTAACATACTGAATCTGTCAATTATTGACCCTAACTAACTATCCACATGCCTACTTGCAATGTGTAGATTATCATCCACACTTTATAACTTGATTTTGCTATATAGAATCATATATGATGTAACCACATGTCTCATATCACAAAACAAAGAATCAAGTCAGTCTAACATTCCAACTTATTCAGATTTTTCCAACTCCTTAATCTACTAACAAACAAACCAACATATTTCAAACCAATAATCCCACTAACAAGTAACAACATAAGCCTAAAAAACAGGTTGTCAATTTATTAAACAAAGATATATTCAAATTGTTAGATCCTAAAAAGCTTTTACTAAACAATGGCATTTCATTACTCAATTTAGCAAAATTTCAAAAAACTTTTACAAATCAATGGCATTTCAAAAAAGCTTTTACAAAATCAACAATCAATTTAAGCAAATTTAGGTTCTCAAAAAAATTAAGCAAAATGCAATGAAGTTAAACTTAAACAACACAAACTTCACCCTCCAAAATTTTTTAATTTTTTTTTTAAAAATATATTCTTAGTTAAAATTTCACAAGAAAGCCCATGTCATGCATCTTATCTCCACCTCAACTCAACCCCACCATGTAAGATTACTCTAATTTCATAATCAAAAACATTTAAAAAAATTAAAACTTTGACAAATAAATGACATTACATCATTCATGAAAATCAAAATCAATTACCCAAATTGAGGCAAAGGACAAGGGGTACACGACAGAAAGGACACAGGAAACACTGAGGGGCACACGAGCAAAGTGGGCAAGCGAACGGCACACAAAAAAAAAAAAAAAAAAATATATATATATATACATTTTATGCATCTCTAACGAAACCCCACCACATAATATAGCTCTAATTTCAAAACCAACAACAAAAAAATCAAAACTTTGGACCTTCAAACATTGAAAACCAACATAAACAAGCATAAATCTGAAATTAAACAAGCATTGAAGAATAAACAGTACTAAAATTGAAGTGGGGGTAAAAGTAAAAGAATACTAACCCTTGAAAAAAAATTCCACCTTTGAATAGCTGAAGAGAGAGAAAGTAAAGGGATCAAATTTTTTTGGGACAAACAACAAAAAATAACAACTGGGTTACCGTGTTACGGATAAATGTGTGCAACTTGGAAAGTATGTGTGTTTGTTTTGAAGAAATTATTATTATTATGAATTAATTATTGAAGCAAAGTTTGAGTGAGTGAAAAAAAGTTGGGGAGAAATTGAAGTGAGTAGCAACTTTTTAGTGTTGCGTTCATTTGAATGGAATGAATGAAAAATAATGTACTCGGTAAAATGTCTAATATTTTGGTATGGCCCGCATTCATATGGGTGTTAGCTAATAGGTTCATCATACTTTTGTTTTTTTTATAACTTTTGTGGCCACTCTGTTGTGGACTTAGACCATGTTCTTTTATATTTAAATTTTTGGCAATTTGGTAGAGTTTTTTTCGGTATAGTTTAATTAAACTTTGTTCAATTCATTTCAGTTCAGTTTTGTTTCAATCCAAAAGAACAGGGCCTAGTAAGGTTGACTCGTGTAAGAATAGTTAGTTCGATAGTGAGGATTGTGCAGTTGGTTAGATATTTCCTCTCAATTTTACAAGTATATGAAAATAATTTCAGCACTTAGACCCTATTCTTTAGGACTGAAACAAAGCTGAACTGAGATGAATAGTGCTAAATTGAACTGAATTAAACGTAAATAAATTAAATTAAAGTGTCAAAAAATTAAGTCTATAAGAACAGGGCCTTACTCCAACCGTTCAAGTTGAGTTGAGTAAGGGCATTGCAACATAATATTTGATGATAATTGTCTGCGTTTGGTGGAATTGTGTTTAAAGTATGTTTGAGAAAACAATTTAGTATTAAATACGAAGATGACAATAAAAAAAGGTAAAATTGGAAGAAATTTGGTGGAAAAGTGACAAAAGTGTGAATAAAACGAGAATATTTTTTAATGTGGCCACATAAATAGATATGTAGCAAATAATTTTGAACAAGAAATATTTTAATTCTAGTATTATAAAAAATATTTATAAATGTCACATTCTCAAGTATATCCTATAACACAAGGTAATCGATGAGAATTTGAATGAAGTTCGACTACCATCAATGAATTTTGATGGGAATTTTCTTGAACCTGGTTCTAGACAAGAGTTGTACCGAGACCGGTTAATCCAGTACTCGGTACAACCGAAATCGGGATCGGATCTAGATTTGGATATAGTACCCAGCTAGTACCGGGTCTGGATATAATGACCAAGGACCCGATTTTTTCCGTTATAATTCATAATCGTCCATGAATGGTGTTTTTGATGATTTAGATTTTCATAATAATCTCAATGTCATACTTGTAGGTCTTATGCCCAGTTGTTTTGTGTTAAACAAATTGAACTAAAATAACCAAAATAAAATGAGCTAGAAAAACAAAATTATAACTACATAACAGTACTCATAGCTGGTGTAAAAAATTATGTAAATTTGTATAACTCTTGAGCATAAAAAAAAAGTGAATGAAAATTGGATACACCCGAGTGTATAGTAAAATTATTATACAATGGCACACTTAAACCTGTTTTTTGGTAAATAAAATTAATTTTTTGGTAAGTTTAAAATCATTGAAATTTGATTGAATATTTTTAACAAATAACTTTTATCATTAGAAAGTAAGTAATTGAGTTTTTCAGTATTAAAAAGTGTACGATAACTTGTGCTAATTTTAAGATAACTAGAACTCAAAAAAAAAAAAAGGTGTAACACAAACTCAATTAATTATAGCTTGAACTGATTTTAGGATATCTAAAGTGCAAAAAGGTGTCAATTTAAATTCGTTGTACAATCATTATTGACATCGAGTGTATTTGAAACTTTGACAAAAATATAATNAATATAGATTAGTAAGTAGTTTATTAAAGGAAGAATTCACAAAAATAATCCCAACTTTAAGTGGTGACCTAATAAAAGACCAAACTTCAGTTTATCCAAAATTGGACCCAACTTCATACCATATTTTCCAAATTTGGACCTCATTAAATTTTGACCTGCAAAAGAAGGTAAATTGTATTAATTAGCCGGTTTGAACAGTAACGGTTATTTTTTAATTTTTTAATTTTTATGTTTTTTGACTTTGACTTGTTTCTTTTAAATACTTTTTAACCTCACCTTCATTGCTTCCATCATCAACCTCAGAAACAGCTAATTCAACTCTTTCACAACCTAAACAACGAGTCAATCTACATGTAAACAACAACTCAACAATTTTTTCTCTTCTACCTCTAAACTCTTTTGGACAATCTGATGCTGCCGCCATTATAGCATGCTCTATTATATCAAATATATCACTATTTGCTTTTCTGAAATAATCCCTCCAATCATCAATATTACTATTATTATTATTATTATTATTATTATTTCCATTTATATTATTATGACCACCTGATTTTGACCCCATTTTTTGTTTTTGGATCGAATTTCTCAGACACCCAGATCCTAAAAACTTGTTTTGATCAATACCCAGGTGTTAAAATCCCAAATTTGGAATTCCCAGATGATTTAATTTCAGAAAAAAAAAAGTTGGGAAAAATAGAATTTTTTTTATTTTTATCTTATGAAATTATTCGATCAAAAAATTAAAAAAAAAAAAAGGGGGAATCAGAATAGAATAGAATAAACTTCGATTTGGGATTAAAATCCCAGACGAAGCTTTTTATTTCTGCCTAATTAACTTTCCATACAAGAATATTGACGAAAAGAATAAAAATAGAATTTTATTTTATTTTATTTTTCTCTCAATTAAAAATTAAATTTGGAAAAATTAAAAATTAAAGACCAACATTTACCAGTTCAATAGGTAATCAGTCAAATAGTCCAAATTTGGAAAATATGGTATGAAGTTGGGTCCAATTTTGGATAAACTGAAGTTTGGTCTTTTATTAGGTCACCACTTAAAGTTGGGATTATTTTTGTGAATTCTTCCTCTAATAAACTACTTACTAATCTATATTCCGGTTCTTTTTCTAATGAAAAAATAATAAATTTTAAATTCCTCAATTAAAATGTGTTGAGTAATTGTTAAAGTTATTAAAGAGCCATAGTAAAAGTAAAGATTTTAACTTTTCTTTCTAATACACAAAGATGTCCTCCAACTTTAATCAAAAGAGGCCAAGAGGATGTTGCGTTTTAATTGAACTCCAATCAAAAAAGCCTTTAAATTTTTTTCCAATTATATTGAAATTACTTTTGAGTTTTGATTAATCATACATTTAGGTGGTATGTTGTATACTTGTCTAGTGTGCTTTACACACTACCATGTTTTCCCCATGTTCAGGGAATAGTCCTATTAGTATTCCATTTAAGAACATGTGATCTTTTCGTGCCCAAATAAATGAACTAAATAAATTAATTCAAGGCTTTAATTTAATTGAGAAAGTTAAGAAATAACTTAATTAATTGATTAGAGCTTTTTTTTTTCCTAATTTCATGAGGTCCTGAGATCAATTATTATTTTATTATTACCTACCCTTGTTGTTGTCTAGCACAAATAAATAGATAATCATTGAATTAAACTTTCAACATTATTGCCCTTAATCCTTTTCATTTATTTCCTTCTAATACTCCCTCCACTAACAAACCATCACTAACATCACCCAAACCCGCCATGTGGAACCTCCACATAGATGCTCACACGGCACCTACATGGCAATATTTATATCACAATGCTGACTTGGCACCACATATAAGAACCAACCTTTTATATTTTAAAAAGTAAAGTAACAAGGTTCAATCTTGGAACCTCTTCAACGATATCATACGTTAGAACCACTAATCCATTTGTGAAATTATGATCAACAAAAGTAATAAAATTACATAAAGTATTCTCTGTGGCTTTTAAAATCAAAGACCAATATTCACCTTCCTCATGTTATTCCATGAAAAATAAAAAGGAAGAATTCATTAATAATGTATCCCTTCTTTCTCTCCTTTGCTATTAATTCTTAAGTCATTGTTGTATTCATCATCCCCTCTCTTCAGTGGCATCTTTTGACAATTTTTGTAACTGTTATATACTTACAACTAGAGGTATGCAAAAAATTCTGATTCCGAATATCCGTTCTGAAATTTCGGATATCCGAATATTCGGGTTTTTTAAATTAAGAAAGACTAATCGGAACCAGAATGGAATTTATAAAATTCGGATTCTGAATTTTTAAGGAAAACAAATATCTGGAATTCCGGAATTCCAATTTTTCCGGAACGGATACGGAATAAGAATTTTCAATTCCGAAATCCGGATATCCGGTTCGGAAAATTTCCGGTATCTGGTTTTGCACACCTCTACTTATATCCCACTAAGGCCCTGTTCTCTTCAACTAATTATTTTGCTTATCTGAACTTATTTTTGCTGAATTGAACTTATTTTTACTTATTTGAACTTATTTTTACTGAACTGAACTTATTTTTGCTGAACTGAACTTATTTTTGCTGATCTGAACTTATTTTTGTTGAAAATAAGTAAAAATAAGACGAGGAGAATAGGGCCTAAATAATTCACAAAATAAATTTGTAAACCACAATATATTCTTGGTAACTTCCTCATCTCTCTCTCTCTCTATATACACTAGTATCTTCCTATAAACTTTTAATTAGTTTTTACTGCCTCCCACTCTTTATTTGCTTTAGATTATGGTTCAAACATTATAATTCTATACCAATCCATGATGATAATCAAATACCCAATTGCTTGAACATGATTATGAACACCTTAGGCCGGGCTAAACCTAGGTACTCACATAGGAATGCATGTGAATGTTTAATATGACAATATTAATCAACGAGCAAATGTGTTGAAATAGCATGTTAGAAACAAATTTTATTTCTAACTTTTAGAACCGGGATTTCCCAATAAGGTTATGCATATATCAATTTTTTTGTTAACTTTTTTATTCGTGTAAAAAGCCATAATAGGCAAAGATATGGACATACATATTAACCTAAAGTAATATTAATCGGTATCTCCTCTAATACTTTAACCATCTACGAAGTATGTTAACTGATGTTCACTTTAAGTTTTGTTTTTAATAAGCAAGTGACATGATCTTTTGAAATCATGAGGGTAGTTCTAACTAACCGAACTAAGACATCCCTCACTCTTAAATTATTTTACATTGAGTAATCAATTAACAGATAAAGTTGCATATCACAATGACCCGGGACATCGCTCGGACCACAAACTAGTTTTCTTTTGTATTACGTGGTTGTTATGGTTAAAGAATTTGGAAACAACATAAAGGTCTTTTTAATGAGCTTGGTAAAGTTGGAAGCTCATGTCGATCAAAACTTAAGTTAAATTATTTAGTCCTGGTTGAACCAATTAAAAAAAAAAGGGTCTTGGTAACTAGTAAGTAATAAGTTTTTCGTTAAAGTAAATAACTGAAATATTATTCTTATCAATCGTTGAAATACCTCATATTTTCACGTATTTTAAGGAGTTAATTTCGTATTTTATACGTATATTTTAGTATTTGTATTGAGAAATTAAGTTCAATAAAAATATTGAAGAAAAGGAAATTTAAATAAATTTTAATCAAAGTAATTAATTTATGTTTATAAATAATATTTTATGGTATTTTAAGTTTTATTAAATATTTTGAAAAGTTTCTAAAAATAGAATTTTAAGAGTTTCCTAAATTGTTTTAAAACAAGGGCACAAACATAATTTCAAACATTAAGCGTATTTATGTAATAGCACCAAATCCTACTTTGGGGCCTATAAATGCCCCTTAAAACCAAGAATTTCAGGATTTTAATTTGCAACCTAGTGAATTAGGATTTCAAAAAAAAAAAAAAGAAAAAAGAGAGAAAAAAGGGGGGGAGTTCGAATTTTCCGTAAAAAAAAAAAAAAAAAAAAAAAAAAAAAAATCGGTCTCGTCGCTTGTCTTCTTCTTCGTCCGCTGCTGCCTCATGCCATCGGCCACCGCCGGCCACCTCTCTTCCTCTCCTCTTGGTAATTTCGAACTTTTATAAAAAAATTCTTCACTTTTTTTTATTCAATCTTGCAAAATTCATATTTATAATTATGTTTAATCATGTTTTTATGATTCTAATCATGCACGTTTTATAAAGTTATGATGATTTTTAAAGTATGAATTTATAAAATTGATCATGAAATTTTAAATTATGGTTTATGAAATTCATGGTTTTATGGTTTTTAATGATTTAAACTTCTATATTATGATCATGAATTATATATTGTAGTATGAATTTGTGATGTTTTTATGAAGTTTAGAATTGTTTTTAAGGGTTTTAAAAGTTGTTTAATATTGCTGTCAAATTTTTATAATCATGAAAACTAAGAGTAAAAATATTATGAATATGTTTTACCTCATGAAAAATTATTTCAAAGCATAGATTAGATGTATGATGATGATAATAGATTGTAAAGGAGTTTTATGCTTAATTTATAATGTTTAGATGAGTTTTTAATGAGTTTTGAATAAATAAATAAAGCTGTGAATTTTTATTAACACGTGTTTATGCACAATAAAAATAGTAACACGTAAAATAAATAGTCATAATTATTTTTAATGCATCTAAATATTGTATGATGATCTTAGGACATGACTATAGTGTTTTATGATCAAAATATGATATTTATAAGGGTTTTAAAGTGTTTTCCTAAGAAATTTTATAAAGCTGTCATTTTTGGAAAATTACCGAAAATCAAGTGTTTGCCTGTTTGGTGAAACAAAAAATTAAACTAAAGTATGGAATTGAATAGAGACCATATAGGAAACGATTTGGACAAGTTTTTAACATAAAAAGTTAGTTTAGAGTTGTTGTAGAAGTTAGTCAATAAGGTTTTAATTTAGTTTTGATTTTCTCTATGTAGGAGAATTCGAGCTAGTTGACTTTTAGGAGTTGTGGCGGATCACCGTACTTTACAAGGTACGTAAGTACTAAAGGCGAAAGTAAAAGTAGAATGCATGCTTGGTTGTTGTTCTTACATGTTATACATGTGAATATGAATTGTTGCTTACTTGACTTGCATAAGAAGTATGCTAGTATGAAAGTATGATCTTTATATTTAGTTGGCATTCCACATCTATAGTATTATTAATTTATCATGAGTAATTGGAATGTTAAAATATTTTTAAAGTTGGCCAATAGTTAATCAAGAAGGAAAGAAGTTAGTTAAGTTGATTAGTTACTTAATCAACAAGAAAGGTGGTTGTGAATTTTTATTCACATGGTTATTTGAAGTTAATGAGCAAATATTTATGCAGCCACTCATAGTTTAATGTGTGGTCAGGGAAAGAATAATTTAGCCACTCACAGTCTCACACTTAATGTGTGGTTCATGAAGTTTAATTTAATTAAAGGACAACACAAGATTACTTTTAGAATCACCTTAAATTCAAGATAATTAATGTGGTTTTGTTTGATGTCATACATGCTTTTATGTGTTGTTATGTGTGAGTCATAACATTGTTAAACCTGTTAATCATGTAAAGTGAAAGAAAAATTCGCACCAAAACTCTTAGAACGTGTATACCTTGAGTATGAACAATGGGGGGAGTCGTATGGAACAATGATATATGACTTCTAATTGGGATACAAGACGTTGTACTCTTTTATATTTTTAATGCATTGGAATTCTGTCACTTTATGTGACATAGGTAATACCTTCTTGGAGTTGCTCCCAAGTTAGTGCCCAATAGAGCAATTTTAAAGGAAATAAACCCGTTCGATGTAAAATTTATAATTTAAATATAATAATTAATTTTATATGAATTGAGTCTATGCACAGATGAAGAGTAGTCAACGGTAAGAATTGTATGTGAGGTACTTTTATTTCATTTTAATATTAATCATGTTTTGCATAGTTTTTGGTATTTATGTACTCATCTTTGCTGATTGTGTGTTTTGTGTGTATGCCTTTGTCTTTGACTTGGCCCTATGATGACCCATTTGTTGGTGAGTAGTTGTCTAGAATAAGAGAAAACTACAGGTATAAGTGGGCATAAGTCAATCATGCTGGGTTGGAATGAGAATACTTACATCGTAGTTTTCTTAGTTTAATGGTTTATGGACTTGTTAGTTATTTATTATTTGATGTTGACTTTTGTTTTGAAGTTTAAAGTTTATTTGGTTTTGAAGGGTCATTAAGATGGTTCCAAAGTGTAATAAAAATTTAAGTTGGTTTTCTTTCGGTTTTGACGTTGTTTGTTTTAAGTTTCATTTTGAGTTTCAATTTGGTTTTGGTTTTTAAAGACTTCTGCTATAGTACTTTGATAAAAGTCTTAGCCGTTATCACGGTGGTGGTAATACTTAGTTTTTCCTAGTTAATTAGGAGTTTTAATAATTATTATTCTTTAATTATATTATAATCTTTTTCCGGAAAAATTTAGAGAAGGAAGTTAGAAAATTTCAAAGTGTTACAAAGTGGTATCAGAGCTTAATTTTTGAAATAAAATAAATTTTTATTTTTAGGGGTACCCTAAGTGTTATTTTAAAAAGAGGAATTTGTTATTTTAGAAGATTATTGGGAATGAAAATTTTTCTAAAAATAGTAATTTCTGAAAATAGAAAGTTTTGAAAAATAAAAGTTTTAAAATCCCTTACATTTGCAGGTATGCAAGAAATTCAGGTATGTACCATGTGTTATTGCTTTCATATCATGTGGTGAGAGTAGGTAGAAAGTTTGGACATGTAGGATAGACTTTATTTATTTTTCTTCATGCATTGAATCACGTGTTTTGAAGTGTTGCTTATGTAGATAGTTATGTGTAGAAGAAATTGTATGTTAGCCACCAGACCTTTTTGTTGTGGCACTGTTAGCTTAGTTTATTGTGGGAAGGATGACCCATTAGTTTGAAGTGTCGTTGCAGGATGGTGGATAATATGCCTAGTAAGGAAACCCAGATGAAAATTTTGGAGAAGAAGAACTATGAGATTCCACCTCATTATGTATGGAAGATTCGTCTCTATTATTCATACATGAGTTTAGTGATGAAGTTACCACAGTGGGACTAATCCAATCACGTGTCTGCTTTAATTGTTAATTGCTTACCAAACCGTCCACCTTATTTGGAGATCAAGGCGAAGTTTAGTGACTTTTAAATCTGCGTGGCAAAAAAATTAACAAGTCTTCCGTAAAATTGTTTCACAGCTAGAACATCAATTATTTATACTACCTCCGTTTCTCTTTACTTGCAACAAATTTGATGGCACAAACCCCTAGGCAATTTTTGTTTATGTCAATTAAGAAAAAGTAAAACATGTGATTAGAGAGGGAGGAGAGAGAAAAAAGTTGATTACACAAAAATACTAATACCAAACAATGACCCACATGGGTTGATATTTTTGGAGGGATAGTCAGCTTTCCCTCCATAAATTTTTTCTGAAATTTAAGAGGGAATTCAAAAAGTGTACTAATTCCCTTTTTCTTTCCTCCTTTAAATACACCAAATTTCATTCCAAATCTTCATACAACACCAAAGAAAAAAACAGAAGAATAAAATTACACTATTGAAGTTCAACAACCCTTGAAGCATTTTTACACCCATTAAAAAAAGAAAAACCAAAACTAAACATAACAAAAAAAAACTTAAGTCTTCTTCATTGATGTTTTATTGCACCACCTTCACCTTCTTCTATCTAGTCTTCAACCAAGCAGTAGCATCATCAGGTAACAACCCCAAAAAACTGCATTGATTCAATCTGAAACCTGCACAAACAAAAGAAAAACAAGAAAGGGACAGGTGAAAGCATACAATATGGAAGATGAATATTATGATGATGGGTTTTATTCAATTGACACATTATTGCAAGAAGAGGATGCATTCAATGAAACAGTAGCAAGAGACAATAGGGAACAAGCAACTTATGAGTTCATAAGAAAGCAGAAACCAGAGCTCAGTATTGACCAAAGAAGGAAGATTGTGGATAATCTCCTTGCAATTGAATCAGGAAGCAAGTTACCATGGGGAGGTCAGACCAAGCTAGCACAAGAACTTAGTGTTCACAAGTCCACAATAAGCAGAATTTACAAGTACGTTGCAAACAAAAGAAAAGAAGGGGAGTTCATTGAATTCAGATCCAAAAAACTGGGCAAAGTAGGTCCAAAACCAAAGGAATTCCCAGAATCAGTCCTTCAATCAGTTCCTTTACAACATAGAACCACAGTAAGGTCATTTGCTAAGGTGTTAAAAGTTGCACTTGTTACCGTGCATAGGCTGGAAAAGAGGGGACTCCTTAGAAGTCACACTAGCAACAACCACCCAAAACTAACTCCAAACCACAAATAGCTAGACTAAAGTGGGTGCTTTCACACTTGATTCCAGGAACACCAACTCAAAAGGCAGAATTTACAAGCATGCAAAATGTTCTTCACACAGATGAAAAATGGTTTTACTTAAACCCAGAGAGAAGAAGATTTTACCTACTTCCTAAAGAAGATGACCCATATAGGTGTGAAGTGTCTAAGAGATACAAAGTGAAAGCTATGTTCATAGCTGTGGTAGGTAGACCTTTGTTTAATGAAGAAGGTGTAATGGTACATGATGGCAAATATGGCATCTTCCCTTTTGTGTTTCAAAAGAGAGCAACAGAAACCAGGAAGAACAGAGCTGCAGGGACATGGGAGACCAAAGCATTACAAAACATCACTAAGGATGTGATCAGAGACATGCTACTACAGAAAATAATTCCCATTGTTAAGGAAAAATGGCCGCAACAGTTATCAAAAGATGTGTGCATACAATGGGACAATGCCAGGCCACACCAAATCCCCACAGATGAAGAGTGGATACAAGCAACAAAGGGAAATGGCTGGAACATTGAAATGGTTTTTCAACCACCACAATCCCCAGATCTTAATGTCCTAGACTTGGGATTATTCAATTCCATGCAATCAATTCAATACCAAACATTCCCAAAAACAGTTACTGAACTAGTAGAGAAGGTAGAAGCTGCTTATGATGAGTTTGACCCACTAGTGAACAAATACACTTGGCTAACACTACAATGTTGTATGACAAACATACTTAAGCAGAAGGGTGGGAATAATTACAAGATTGAACACAACAACAAGAGAGGGTTGGATGACTTAGGTATTTTGCCAAACAACATGCAAGTAGACCAAAAGTATGTGGATGAAGCAGTGAAGTATCTGAATGACATGTTCATTAATGGAACACTAATCCAAGAAGAATCACAACATGAAGCAGACAATGGAGGAAAGGCAGAAGAGGATGGACAACATGTTGATGCTGATTGGAGAACAAGAATAGAATGCAACAAATACTGCCACACTTAACCAGCAAATAGTACATGATGAGTGTCAATGTCTCAAGGTTATGTGTATTTTGTTTTTATATAAGGCAGTTTTGTGCTAATATGTAGATACAACAATGAAATAACTTTTTGAATGTGTTCTTAGGCTTAATTTGTTACCTTTTGAATCATATGTGAAAGCACCATGTATGCATTTTGTGATGTAAGATAGAACAGGGTTGTTTGTATGAAAAGGATGACTAAAATTAGTCCATCGGATTGGCTATGAAAATCTCAGCAGTTGTTATGCAATTTGTGTCACCTCAATTGTTTATTTTTTTGGTTTTGTTTTTCTCATAGACACAGGAGCATCATACAAAACTGTATGCAACCTCAACTGATGTTTATTAGAAACAAAACCAAAAAAATAAACAAGAGCATCACCATTACAAACATTGAGTTGAGTCCCATCATCATTTGGAGTAAAATAATTGAAAACAGTGGGGGACTGATATAGAAGCAAAGGAAACACAAATAAAGAAGGAGGTGTGACCCCTCACATGTGTCATTGAGGTCACATACTAAGACTAGGATCATCACCCATCAACCAACTACCAAAAGGGACCATGTTACCAATGCCAAACAATCTACTAAGTCAAGTGTAGTATCAAATAAACCAAGCATAGTATCAAATAAACAGATCATAGTATCAAATAAACCATAAAAAGCAACTTTCAATTCAATCAAAGCATAATATGAATTCAGAATATAGTACCATACAAAAACCATCACCTGATAGAAGATCATAGTATCAAATGAAGCACAAAACAGTAACTTCATCAAATAATCATTCACCATCGAACACCAAACCCAAAACCAGCAATTCAATCAAGCATAGTATCAATAAACCACAAAAAAGCAACTTTATGAAATATTCAGTCACTACCAAATACTAAACCCAAAACCAGCAATTCAATCAAGTGTAGTATCAATTCTGAATATAGTATCATAACAAAACCATCAAGTGACAGAAGATCATAGTACCAAACGTAGCACAAAACAACAAATTCATCAGCTTCAACAAAAACAGCAATTGAATCAAGCATAGTATCAATTCAGAATGCAGTATCATACGAAAACCATCAACTGAATCAAGCATAGTATCAAATCAACCACAAAACAACAACTTTATCAAATAATCCACAATAAATAAAGGTTTAAGGTTAGAAGTTATTACATAAGGTGATCCAACAAACTGAAACACGCCTATGCGTACTGTTTTGAAGGGGACTCTTTGGATGCATCTTCAACAACATCAATTAGGGGCTGTTTTTTAGGATCAACTATTTTTAAAGACAGATCAGCCTTAATTACTGGTTCAGAAATGGTTTTGGTTTTTCTTCAACTTCATCATCTTTGATAGGTGAAAGCTTTACCCCCCTAGGTTTTTTCATGTGCCGAATTACCTTCACAGGCCAAGGACCCCTCCTTTTCTCCCTTATAACAACCTTTTCTTTTGTATCGTTGTCTAAGCAAGCTTCGACGTTCAATACAGCTTCACGAAGAGCATCAACTAAGTGAGGACTCAAGATCCGAGTTGCAGAACCAGAATGGAGAGCTATTCTGGGGTGAAGTTCACCCTTTTCGAGACCGTCAAGCATTTTTAACAGATATTGTGTCTCTCTCTCATCAACAGTTTCAAATAGAGCTTTATGAAGGGGACTCAGATCTGGATTTTTTGAATAAGCTATTGAAGAAGATGATATTAGATCGAAACAATGTGGTACCGAACTTAAGCAACTTTAGGCGAAGAGAAAGAGATGAATCTAGGGTTCTTCGGATGAAGAAGAAGAGATAGAGGCAGAGAATGAAAAAGAGGGGCTAGGGTTTTTAATGGGGATGGTTCATATGAAATTGAATTTGATGATTCATTGATTTAATATGGGTAGTTGGGTAGGTGGGGAAAATTGGTGGGAGTAATTAAGACATAAGCTACTTTGTAATTAGTTATGATTGATTTTAAACAGCAACAATTAGTTTTGGATTAGGGAATGTTAGTAATTTTAATAAGGGGTACTTTCGTAATTTCAGACAAAATTTTTTTACTAAAACAGGAAAAATAGTAAATGTTGCAACTAATGTGAAACTACCCATTTAGGAAACTGTTGCAACTAAAAGGAAACGGAGGTAGTAAATATTTTGTAATTTTTAGGTTTATTAATTCAATTAATATATACTATCTCTGTTTTTTTAGTTGCAACATTTCACTTTTCACACTTGTCGAGTCTCTTTTTAACAATTTATAACTCTAATTATATATTTATATAAATTATACATAGTGAAAATTATATATTAATAAAGTGCATATCAAAATGAATCAAACGAAATCCATACTAACTATATTGCTCTTTATACAAATAATGCGATCTTTAAAATATTAGAACTCGTATAATTTTTTTATCTAATGATTTTATCAAATAAAACCAGTAAACTTTTATATAAATTGAAAGTTGAAAGAGAGGCAACCCTAAAACCCAAAACTTTCCTCTGTAATCGTCTAACAAAATTTTAAAATGGCATTTGCTCAAAATCTTCGTTCAATAATCAGCAGAACTTCATCAACTTCATCATTCCTTCAATCGCAGCTCTCTTTAATTCGACTCAACACCACTCTCACTTCTCCTAAGCTCTTCGTCAGTGGTATATTTACTTTACTACCCCTATTTCCCTCACTATTTGATTTTCCCCTGTTTTTTTCTTTTATAATTATTCATTTTTTCTTACAAATTATACATTATAATCTTATTTGTTTTGTGTTATTTATATATTGAATTACTGAATGAATTTGTTTTATAAGTTGTTATTTATGATTTTTTTTAATCAATTTAGTAGTGTTCATCTCTTAATTCTATTGATGAATTGAATTTGTAGAATTATTAATGAATTCAATTATTATTTTTACTTTTCAAATTAATGTTGAGGTTTTTCATATTATATGTGGAAAATTAGAATATGGGTTTATTATTTTTAGTGTTTTTATTGTTTAAAGTGTTTTATAAATTGTGGAGTAATTAGCAAACTCATAATCAACAAATTTTTGTTATAATTAGTCAATGGCAAATTCATAATTAACAGTTAAACACATTCATCTAATTACATCTTGCTATTCTCTAGCTCTCGAAATTCGGATAGTGATGGTCATCTAATGATGGGATTTCAAAGCTAAAATTGTTGTAGGAAAATTCTTGACGATTTTATGAAGACTTTCGTCCAAAAAAAATTGCAAGTGTTCAGGTGACAAATTTGTTTGTCGTGTAAAAAGTTATGATTTTTGGGCCGAAAGTGTGACAGGAGACTACGCGTCGTATTTCAATGCCAATTGTATTATTTTCCTATGATAATAGGAATTTCCTTAATTGGGTTATCTTTGAGAAGAATGAAGGGAAATTATAAATGCTAAGCTTTGTTGAGGTTGGTTATTTGCAAAATTAGTGTGCTTTTCTATGGGACAATTTCATTCGGAGAAAATGTATTGTAGGATTTTAAAATTTATTGAGAATTAGAGATCATGGAGTATTTGGACATGACTTCAGGGGATGAGCTTGCTTGCAGTAGATAAAACTTACATGTTGGAGTTCGTTTATTTTCGAGAGGCACTTGTCTAGGATAAGTGACAAAGGGATATTGTTCAATTAAAGTATAGTTGTTATCATTTTAGTTTGGGAAGGTTTTCTGATCCTCTTAAAGTGGTTTGGTATTACAAGACGGGGATTGATTAATACACTGCTAAAAAGGCTTGGAGTGGCAACTGGCAAGTATGGGTGTGTGAAGGTCAAGGAAAACCTAAGGAAACTTGTATGGCGGGCTGGCAACGACATAAGAGTATTGGGGATTATGGAGAATTTGGTTTTAAATAGGGAAAAATGGAGGGAAAGGATTTATGTTGATGACTATTGCAAATCTCCTTTATAATTCATGTTTAGACAACCTCAAATTATTTTGGGATGAAGGCTTTATTGCATTTAGTCATTAATTCCTTAATTTCTGCATGGATTGGGATGTTCTGGTTGTTTATGAGGTGAAATATTGTGCTGTGCCTTTCTCTATGTGACAATTGCAAGTTGTAACTTCAATCTCGTATATATTTGATATGAACTTTATCACGCTAATATACAATATTACGCGTCTTATTTATGCTGTATAAGACTACAAGTAATGTTTTTTCGCCATGAAATTAACATGGAAAATGGCATTTAGAATGTGGATGTATATTTGGCTAGTAGACTTGGGAGGGCTATTAAGAGGATCGTAAGCAATTTCCAATTATTTGTTATCGAGGAGACGAGGAGAAATGATGTTGATACACAGTTTCTGTGTACTTGTTTAGGGGCTACTTGTTAGTATTTCTTGTACTCATTACAAATGTACAATGGTTGAATTTGTGTGATTGGGAAATGCAGGGGTTTTTCCTTCCTCGGCTTGGGTATATGGTTTAATATGGAGAAGGAAGCAGAAAGAAGGCTGGAGAGAATGTGGTAATAGTTAATACTGAGAAGCTGAGAGAATATGGGTGACTAACAGAGTAACACTATCCTTTCATAAAGCCTATCTCACAATTTGATGTAGGAAGGCAAAGAGAACAGAGGGGATGGTGGGGGTTCTCTACTAATCATTTATTTAGCTTTTAGAGAGTAAAAAAATGATAATTTCTAATTTGGATTGCTGTATTCTTCTTGTGCTTTATAGTTGAAGAGTAGGGAGTTAGAGACCAATATCAAGGTATTCTTATGAACTTTCTTTTTTGGTGTTAGGTGGGAGAAAGGGGTAGATTCGAGCTTTCTCAAAATAAATCTTAGACAAGAACTAATCCTATTCATTGAATGATGTCATTTCAATATATCAATGAACCTATGTTATATTTATTTTATTGATACACCTTGTATCATTTAGCTTCATCTCATCATTGATGAAACCTGAATCTTCAGGTAATCAGTTAGGTTCATCAATGAACCTTAATATGCAAGTCTGTTGATCATTTGATGTATCTTGTCTATGAACCATCAAAACTATGAGGTTTAGTGATGACTAATGATTCTTATGTAAGACTTGTTCTACATAAGTAATATGTCGTTACATAATTCTTGATTTTAGAAGTAAACCTTCACAGCCTTTAAAAAGGAATCCTACATTCTAAGCAAAGGCTGCATTAATTGGAGAAGTCCTTGCATCTGTCAAATACAGCCTACTATATATTCATATAATACTCAAAGTTTTTTATTTTTCTTATTTCTTGCTTGAGGTTAGATAGCTTTTGGCCAGAGTGACTATAATCTTCTTGAATTCTTGACTATTTTGTGCTATAGACTTATAGGCCTTATAGCAAACTTGTTGTGTACTTAGAAGATTTAAAATGTCCATTCCATTATTCAAATGAATACATTCTTGTTCACAAGTCACAACATTGCTTGGATTCAATGGGTTTTATTGTGGTTCATTGGATGTGTTTGTTAGATACTTCAAAGAAAACAGGTAGCTATTCGTTAAACTGCTAATGGTTAATTGCACAAATTTCTCATTCTCCTAGAGCGTTTTTCGCTATTTCCAATTTGGCTATTAGTAAATGCTTAATCTAGTGAGTTTCTAGTTTTAGAGAGCAAAAAATTCAAAAGCAGGATAAAAAGCAGCAAAACTTGCTGTCCATATGGTATAATTTAAATTGAAATTGATAGAAGCTTGTTTTGTCTTTGGACTTTGTGGTACAGGTCTTTCAAGATTGACTACCGATGAAAAACTCAAAGAAGCATTTGCTCCCTTTGGTCAGCTTATTGAAGGTATCTTTGAGGTTACTCACCTCATTCTCATTCAATTTATCGGCATTGCTGCAATTGGCACCTAATCAATTCTTGATGATGAATGCAGCAAAGATCATTGTAGATAGACCAACAGGAAGATCCAAGGGATTTGGTTTTGTAACATATGCCGATATAGAAGAAGCCCAAAGAGCACGTGAAGAAATGAATGCTAAATTCTTGGATGGATGGGTTATCTTTGTCGATCCTGCCAAACCAAGGGAACCTAGATCGCCTCCTCAAGAAGACTCACAAAGTCAACACAGTGGCTTTTCTGTAAACAAGACTGTTGGATGGTGTGGCCAATAGAAGTCTTCTTATGATTGCAATATGAGGTCAATTTAAAAGATACATAACCAAGGTACTAATGCATTATTTGGGATGGAGGGGCAAAAAACAAGTCCAACCATTGATCATTGTTTCCATGTGTATACCGGAACATTTTCGTCAGTTTATGCCTTTTGGTAAGTAATCTTTGATACATTTTTCTTCCATTCCATTAAAAGAATGAAACTCAATCCCCTCAAAAAATTATTAAGAAGAGGCAACTATGGCTTTTGTAATGCTGCTATTAAATTTCCATGTATTGACTTATTTTCATTGGGAATTTGGTTGCTTCCTCGATTCTTGTATGAAGTATGGAGTATAATTGAATTATTTCGACTTTACTTTCTGCTGATGCTTAATCAACAAAGTAGTATAATTGAATTAGTAGTCTAGTAGATATATTACAAAGTTGTTATCTTGAGAACATACATTGAGATTTAAGTCATTTGACAATAACCCAACAATATACTGCTTGATAGCATTAGGCAATCAGTTGGCATTGCATTATTCTGTTCTTTGTGGCTTCACTCAACTTGATGAACATAAGATATGTGTTTCTTGGGCAATTTTGTTTAATACCACCGCTGTACCGGAAAAACTGCCCAAATCTGAGGTGAAAATGGTTTTTTTAAGGTACTACCAGCTTAGGGCCTGTTTACTTCAACTAAAAACAGCTGAACTGATTGGAGCTGAAAGTTTTTTATGAATGATTAATGAATAGCAAAATAAGAGAAGAGAAGAGCTGAATGGAGCGGAGCTGAACGGATTTTAAGATGAAGTAAACAGACCCTTATTGTTGTGATTTCATGTCTAAAGCAATTAGTTTCTTGAGTTTGATGGTAAGGTTTGAAAGCATGATAACATTGAACATGAAAGGATTTCAAGTAGGCGTTTTTGGTTTAGAAAAAAGGATTAGTTTTCAACTGAACTATTGAAGTAGGTGCTTTCAAAATTCGTTTTCGATCTTGTAATGAGATACTCTATTGCTTTTGTATATAATGATTCGGATCCCCCCTCTCTTATTTTCCTTTTCTCTTTATATATCTAGTGTGGATTATGAGGAACCAACACTTTTCTCAATGTTTTGCATGAACAATCTGATTATAGTTTAACTTATATTCATCAAGCTACAATGTAATTTAATATTTGTGATTAGTGAAAAAGTAATGTTGCATCGAAATGTCACCCTATGGTGATTTTAAATTAAATTATTAGAGGGCCTTGGAACTCTTCAAGCTCACATGCTTCATCTTATCCATCACCGGGAATCTCCGTTTTGAAACTTAATAGTTTAATCTCTGTTTTTTACACCATCTCGTATAACTTATTTTTTTTACCATTGTTTACCATATATTCATATGGAAAAATATATTCATAATCGGTCCTATCAGATTTGTCTTGATATTTTTATTAAAATATCAACTTTTTAACAAAATTAGAGCTATTATAGGTAGAAAATTTACATTAAGACAAACGAAATAAAATTGTTTGTGGTGGAGGGAGTGTTTTATACATTGACTAAAAAATATGATTGTGGTATAATTGTATGGCGTTTCGTTGTAACTGCTCTATTTTAAACTAGAGTTCTTCTATCTTTCACTTGGAACGGCACTCCGACCGGTTGTTCCTTCGGCACCCAATGGAGTATAATCCAGAAAGGCTAGGAGGAAGATCCTGAAAGCAAACTAAGCTTTAGAATTCCATTAACAAAACTGAAATGAAAAGATAAAGGCTAAAGCTTGAGAATCCAAAGTTTCCTCTCATATCACTCAAAAAGTATATAAAATTAAAATTAATAATTCTTATCTGCTATTTAGAAAACGTATAGTAGAGATTAGCACACTCCTATTATAATTTATAAATAAATTATCTTTCCCGTAAAATATAAAATAAAAATGTATGTAATATTTCAAGCATAATAAACTCACAAAATGTATTAAACCTAATATTTTTTAGGAAGCGTGCTACTTTTTCAGCAAAGTAGTTAAGTAGAGTTGACCGCTTTCAAATTACAAATTACTCGTAGGCTTTGTTGTTGGGTGTTGTCTCGGGTTATTTGATAAAAAAAAATAGTCTAAAGTTTATTAAATAATTTTTAATAGTTACCAAAAAAAAAAAATCGTAATTTTGTAAAGAGATGAGATTTTAAGTACGTAAATAAAAAAAAAAAGGTATAAGTATGTGAACAAAAAATTATATATTGATGATTAATTATCTTCAAATATAATCATTTAATTTGTTAATGTTTTTTGCTTAAGTAATCCTTCATTCATTATTAACAATGAATGTGAGTTGAATTTGTTTGCAAATTAAAATTTTGAATGGTTATATGTATTTTAAAAATGAATACATTATTGCTAATGAAATTTAAGGGATTGGAGTGAAAGACAAATTGAATATAAAATAATCATTCAAAGTATAATAAATAATAATCACACCAGCAATTGTTTATTGTTATTATTCATTGTGCATTATGTCTATGTAGCATACTCAGTACATATTATAAAATTAATTGTTGTTTAAAGCTATTCGACCATTCTTTCTATCATTGAGCTTTTCCATTTATTTTGTAATCCATAGTATGATAATTTGTTGCGTGAACAATGAACAATAGTAATGTGTAGTTTGGTTGGTAAAACATACTTATTATAGGGGGGGGGGGGGTCACAAGTCCAATTCTTAATAATTAAATGTTTTAGCCTCCATCCATGATTCATTGAAATTGTGATAAGGAGGCTCCACGTGGCATATCAATTAGAAGTTCAATCTAGTTACTTGGGCATTAGGAAACATCAAATTTTAAAATTAAAATTAAAATTAGGCTTGATTTGATGTAAGTAATGTTTTATTGATATTAATTTTCTATTTTTAGCATGCTTAGCCTTTAAAATATCATACTCTATCTTTTATACTCCCTCAGCTCGGTCTTTCTTTAGTTGCTATATTAGGGTTTTTGACACTATTTGCATTGTAATTTTTACTCACTTTGATGTTAAATATGTAACGAAAAGCATAGTCATATAAGATCTTGTTAGATTCGTCTCGATATATATTTTCCGAAAATATTATTTTTATAATTTTTTATTGTACCAAACTCAAGATATTAATTTTATAAATTGCTTTTTGGGAAGTGCGAAAAAAAAATATATAACAAGTAAAAAAAAACCGAGGAAGTATTGAAATTTCATAAAATGTTCACCACGCCCCTTATACTTCCTACGACTCATAAAACGATTTCATAAACTATCAATCTAGCAATTATTATTATTTTGTTTTAATGCTATCGGTCTATTTACCGTAACTCATAAGATCTTCACACTTGACCTTTTGGCAATCCACTCTCACGGTTTGTTTGGATAGCAAAGTGAAGGGGAAAGAGAAGGAAGCAAAAAAGAAGGTAGGGGAGGAATGGAAGGGGAAGGAGAAGGTAACGTTACATTTAGGGCGGTACAGAGTACGGTCTGGAGTCACCAAACCGCAAACAATACGACAAAAATTGCAGTTTAGTCTAGTCTAGGATCCTAAAATAAAAATATAGTTTGATTTTTTTTTTTAGCCAAGCTGTTTTTTTTTTTTTTTTTT
>PYUH01004005.1:1935544-1986246 GCA_016808085.1 Suaeda aralocaspica | reverse complement strand
GTGATCTGGTCATTTTTTTTTTTAAAATTGAGACTAGATCATAATTACGATTTACGGTTTTAGTCTGTAAACCACAAAGGTACTGTACAAATTTTTTATTATTTGAAAAAAAGCACGCAAGGGTTTTAAACTAAATATAGTGTGTACAAATCATTTTTTTACCCCGTATGAGTTATTGATTCCACTTTTGTATTATGTTTTTTTTTTTAGCCAAGCTTTTTTTTTTTTTTTTTTTTTGTGATCTGGTCTATTTTTTTTTTTTAAAAAATTGAGACTAGATCATAATTACGATTTACGGTTTTAGTCTGTAAACCACAAAAGGTACTGTACAAATTTTTTATTATTTTGAAAAAAACGCAGCAAGGGTTTTAAACTAAATATATGTGTACAAATCATTTTTTTACCCCGTATGAGTTATTGATTCCACTTTTGTTATTATGAAGTAATGCTTTGTAAAATGTTCCAGGAGTTGTGTTCTAACCGAAAACCACATCGATCACACTTGACTGTTTTATGATTGTAGTTTGATCTGGCCCGGTTAAAAATACGGTCTGGTAGTCAGGTCTGAAAAAACCCAAATCGCAGTTTTGCGGTTTGATCTTATTAACTCCTCAAACTGCACCACACTGGATTGTGTACACCCCTATTACAATTCTCTTCCAAAGATTTAGTTTATAAAAAAAAGACGGAGGGAAAATGAATCCTTCCATTTCCTTTGTCTTCCATCCTATCAAAAAGTATCCAAAGAAGGGAGGATGATCAGTCTCTTCTTTGCTATTCTCTTCCTTTCCTTACAATTCCCTCAATCCAAAAAAAGTATTAGGGTTACATGACCTTCATTCTACGGTGCATAATGTATATTAAAGGAGTCAATTGATAACTCAAACAACCAATGTCCAAAACGTGTTTATGATTTTATGTAAGAAAATGTAGTTCATATTTTTCTGTGCTTAAAATGGAGATGAAGAAGCAAATATATAGCCCAAGAAAAGGAACAATAACAACGACGGTATCATTGAAAATATTGTGACCGTTACTAATTTTGATATTGATTGGGGCCTAAAAATCAGCAAAATCCCTCACCCTACCGGCCCACGCCCATTGCCACTTGCTTGAGCATGGTTAAATGGCTAGTGCGCATGCGTGTGTGGTTTCCTTGTCCCCCCTCTTTAGTTTTCGTAGTAGATATAATAACAAAAGATTAGTCTCTTACAATTTCCTAGGTTTTCATAAATGCTCCGGAGGTCTCAAGTCTTTAAGATCTCATTGGGGTAGGCCAATTCCTAAAATTCACATAGATAAGTAGATCAAGTTTTTATTCATCATAAACCACCTTATATGCTATAAAATTATTAAAACCCAATAATCATCCTCCTAGATAAAAATAAAACATGATACATGACTTTTTTTTTAGGAACGATTTATTAACTCGAGTCTCGCTCGAATGGGTGCGAAGCAAGGGAGGGTCAATTTCTAATAGATAAAACTTTCAATCTACAATTTTTCACGAGGTGTATTACCTATTGTTGACTTTCTTTTTAAGCCTACTTTCCAATGAAACTAGAATCACATAGCTCTAATTAATAGCTAGAACTTGAGATATGATCAAATTAATAAATATCTTAGAATCGACTTTGTTAATTTTATATTTCCTTGGTTTACTCAAATTTCCTCATGAAAAGCTAGGAAGCAATCTAAAAACCTAACTTCACTTCACATGATTATCAAGCTCACTCATCGGTCATCACTTACCCAATTGACTAGGCACGAACGAGTCATGCATCTCCCCTTTTCTTCTTCTTGTCTTAGAATATTTTGAAGCTATTTTCTCTTCTTCACTCTTTGTCACTTGAACAAGGTTGCTTGGGTACTTGAGTTGTGTTCTAAACTACTGATTGCTAGTCTTAATGTCCAAATGATCCTCGGTTTGGTTTTGAGTTTCCAAACAAAGGTCGGGAAACACCTGAAATTACAAATTAAAGCCAATCAACATTAGACAAGAGAATATTAGCACAACTCGGCTCAAATCAACTCATTAGTCTCAAAATCAGGGAATGGATAGAGGAGAGAGATTATAATTAAGCAACATTTTATTTTATAAATTCGTTACTACTAAAAATAAAAAATATGTCGGAACTTTTTAAATGAAATTATAAAACTAATCATAGTTTACTTTTCGAATAAGATCTACAAATTAATGGGAAGCAAATTTTATGCACGTGAATGTCGTTGTAACGAAATCAAAACGCCAGTTCAATTCAGCGTCAATTTCACACCTGTAATATATAACACACCGATTATCTACTTTTAATTATAATATATTTATTTCGATAGATGAAGTGCGATATTTATTTCGATATATACAATGCGCAATTGCAAATAAAGATCATTATTATTTTTGATTTTCCATAATATATTTTATTTATTTAATACCCCAATTAGTTAATTTCATAAATCATATATATCGCCAACCCATTATAGTAAAAAATAAACCCAAATCAAATTTCTCTTTTATTTTCCCAATAATAAAGGATAATAATCAAACAAAAAAAAGTTTAAAACAATAATAAAATAAAATCTTACCATAATTATTAATTTATTATTCACCCCTATAAATAAACCTTCCAAAAAAAAATGCACCTTAATTTTCATTTCCTCCTCTTCTTTACTTCTCAATTTTCTTATCACAGTTAAAAAACAAAAATTAAAAATAAAAAAATAAAAAAAAGTTTACTCACAAACACAAAAGCTTTGCTCATTAGTGGCGCCATTCTTCCCACCTTTCCATTTAAACTTAAAAAAAAAAAAAAAACTTCATTTTCTTTCAACCCAATTAAACAATTAAAAAAAATAATCCATAATTAAAAAAAACCCAATTAAAACATCATTTTCACTAATTTCATTTTAATGGAAGAGAAAGAAAGCCCAATATCTGGGTCACCGGAAAACACAGAAAGTGGGTCCCCAACACCAATAAGCAGCGGCGTAGTTTCCGCAACGCCGGAAACCACTGCCGGAAACGGTGGAGCAACCGTTTCAGGTGTTAACGCAGTAGTAGGGTCAAAAAAGCGAAGAGGAAGGCCAAGGAAGTATGATGCTGATGGAAACTTAAGTTTCGCTTACGCTTCGAGAGCAGCGAAGCTTGAAGCGGCGCCGCCGCCGCCGGGGTTTACTTTGACGCCGTCGACGGTGTTTCCGGTGCCGGAGTTTGGGGTTAAGCGAGGTCGTGCTAAAAGTTCTCAATCTTCTAACTTACATCAGTTTGGTTCTTTAGGTGAGTTCTGTTTTCTGTTTTCTTTTTTATTTTTTGTTTTTAGAATTCATTTGGTGATGTGGTAAACTTATTAGTTGTATTTCGATTAATATTTGTAATGTGGACCCACTTTTTTAAAATAAAAAAACATTAAATCCGTTTCGCATGAGAATTTTTTTTTTTTTTTTGTCAAATGTTGGAGTGATAAAGGTATGGAGGAAGTATTTATAATTTTCCAATTTATGATGTCAGAGCGTTGTTGAAAAGTTACTCTTGGTACTTTGATTGGAGGAAAAACTTATTTTATTTAATTTTGAATGGTATTTATGTAATCATTGTGTAAAAACTATTGAAATTGATGTTTAGTTACCTACATATCCCAATTTTCATTAGTATAATAAAATTGAAATGTCATCTTTTTCCGAAGTCTTCCAAGCTTGTTTTATTGTTCTCATAATGAATACTTGTATACTATACTATCGGTGTAACTCGGTGACAAATTCGACAATTGGTGGTACCATAAGTGGTATAATAAAAATTGTCGTGTATGATGTTGCTTAGGTATATTAGCTCCATTAGTTGAAAACATCTCTAACTCTCCAAATATTTGATTACCTCAGCTAATATTTGAAATGACACTCGTATGTATCATGAGTTATTATTAGTTTACCCATTTCATTTGAATATTTTTGATTTCTACTAAGAGTGTTTTTGTCTCTGATTAATTAAGTAGTATTTTTCTTTTGTATTTTCCATTTGAAATTTTTTGACTTTAGAAGCTTTTGTCCTGTTTGTTTGACTGGTTCTGATGCATAGAATTTATGAACGAAATTAGTGTTTAAAAAATTATTATTTTTAAGGCTGTGTGCTAAAATCTAGGACTATTAATTGATTAATTAATCAATAATTAAAATTTATCCAAAAATGCATATTATATAAAGAATAATCAATTGGTTCTTATAATCAAATCAAATCAAATGAGAATCAAATTTGATCTTTGATTAATGGAGTATTATCATATTTTATATATTNTTAAAAAAAAAAAAAAAACTTCATTTTCTTTCAACCCAATTAAACAATTAAAAAAAATAATCCATAATTAAAAAAAACCCAATTAAAACATCATTTTCACTAATTTCATTTTAATGGAAGAGAAAGAAAGCCCAATATCTGGGTCACCGGAAAACACAGAAAGTGGGTCCCCAACACCAATAAGCAGCGGCGTAGTTTCCGCAACGCCGGAAACCACTGCCGGAAACGGTGGAGCAACCGTTTCAGGTGTTAACGCAGTAGTAGGGTCAAAAAAGCGAAGAGGAAGGCCAAGGAAGTATGATGCTGATGGAAACTTAAGTTTCGCTTACGCTTCGAGAGCAGCGAAGCTTGAAGCGGCGCCGCCGCCGCCGGGGTTTACTTTGACGCCGTCGACGGTGTTTCCGGTGCCGGAGTTTGGGGTTAAGCGAGGTCGTGCTAAAAGTTCTCAATCTTCTAACTTACATCAGTTTGGTTCTTTAGGTGAGTTCTGTTTTCTGTTTTCTTTTTTATTTTTTGTTTTTAGAATTCATTTGGTGATGTGGTAAACTTATTAGTTGTATTTCGATTAATATTTGTAATGTGGACCCACTTTTTTAAAATAAAAAAACATTAAATCCGTTTCGCATGAGAATTTTTTTTTTTTTTTTGTCAAATGTTGGAGTGATAAAGGTATGGAGGAAGTATTTATAATTTTCCAATTTATGATGTCAGAGCGTTGTTGAAAAGTTACTCTTGGTACTTTGATTGGAGGAAAAACTTATTTTATTTAATTTTGAATGGTATTTATGTAATCATTGTGTAAAAACTATTGAAATTGATGTTTAGTTACCTACATATCCCAATTTTCATTAGTATAATAAAATTGAAATGTCATCTTTTTCCGAAGTCTTCCAAGCTTGTTTTATTGTTCTCATAATGAATACTTGTATACTATACTATCGGTGTAACTCGGTGACAAATTCGACAATTGGTGGTACCATAAGTGGTATAATAAAAATTGTCGTGTATGATGTTGCTTAGGTATATTAGCTCCATTAGTTGAAAACATCTCTAACTCTCCAAATATTTGATTACCTCAGCTAATATTTGAAATGACACTCGTATGTATCATGAGTTATTATTAGTTTACCCATTTCATTTGAATATTTTTGATTTCTACTAAGAGTGTTTTTGTCTCTGATTAATTAAGTAGTATTTTTCTTTTGTATTTTCCATTTGAAATTTTTTGACTTTAGAAGCTTTTGTCCTGTTTGTTTGACTGGTTCTGATGCATAGAATTTATGAACGAAATTAGTGTTTAAAAAATTATTATTTTTAAGGCTGTGTGCTAAAATCTAGGACTATTAATTGATTAATTAATCAATAATTAAAATTTATCCAAAAATGCATATTATATAAAGAATAATCAATTGGTTCTTATAATCAAATCAAATCAAATGAGAATCAAATTTGATCTTTGATTAATGGAGTATTATCATATTTTATATATTATAATTAAAATTTAAATAATATTGCCAGCAAGTTTACAGAAATATAATAATAATTTATTTGATGTTAGTAAATTTTTGACCACTGAAAAAGAAATGATCTTTAATTAATAATGAAGCTAAAAACTCTTAAGGAAGCAATAATAATTTTTTGCCTAAATAATTAATTCAATTTAAAGCTTTCTGTTTTGAATTTGTGATTGTGATCTTCCTATTAATTTGATATATATTCCTGATTTTGGTAGTTTCTTGGAACAGAAAAAAGAAATTTTGTTCAACTTTTACTTGGGGTTTTCGTGACTTAAAAAAAACAAAAAAAAAAAAAGACAAAAACCACAAAAATGGGGGAAAACAACAAAATCTGCTTTTTTTTTTTTTTTTCATATATTTTTGAATACAAGATGTACAGTATATGTGAAATATCAACTTTTAATTTTGGAAAAATTGATTTTGGTTTGACATATTCAGGATTTTGTTATATACATCTAACTTTCTCCTACTCATGAAATTCTAAGTGTATTTTGTGATATCTAAATTTTGTCAACTGGGTTGGAGTATTCAAGTATTGTTTAAAATCTACTCATCAAAATAAGTATTTTCGAAGTACAATTAATGTTACATCATAGAAAAACCTTAAGAACCTTAGGATCTCCTAGATTCATAGCATTTAATTTTTTTTGAAATTTTGTTGAATTGAAATGAACGAAAGCTAACTAAACTTTGGATTCATCAAAAGTTAAATTAAACTGAACTAAAAATAAGTCCAAAATAACACACCCAGGCCTAAGAATAGATACATAAGTAGATTTGGACGGAAAATGAAAGGAGGAGCTTCTGTTTTATTATTATTGGATATCGAATGATTGATAGATATTTGAGTAGCAATTCCCTCAAACAGGTTGCTTTGTTGTTTACTTGATCAAGGTTTCACTAGAGATAATTGCTACAGAGTAGTATTTGGGGTAACTTGAAACGATGATTGTTTGTGGTCGTTTAATAGTCTTGTTTAATTTAATGGTCTTAATGTTACAGTTAATCAGCTTTTGGCCATATGGTTTAACCTATAAGTTAATAGTAGTAAATAAATTTGTGTTTTAAACAACACATAACCAATGTCGATGATGATAAATCATTACACTCTCAGTCTCATTATCTTTGCTCCATTTCCTACCCCAAATAAGTTGTTTTTTCATAACAAAACATTAATTTGTGTGGGAGTTGAGATATTGGAAATTTGGAATGCAGGGAGTAATAATTTGTTCTAACTTCTAACTAGCAATAAGGTTTAATAACTTAAAGAGTACAATAAACAACATATGCTTATTAATTGAAGAGAAAAACTGGACACAGTTAATCGAGACACTTAAACAATTTTATTTGGCACACCGAAGTACCCAATACCCCTACTTGAAAGTTGAGACATGTTGTTCAAAAGATTAATTTAAATTCCTAAGTGGTTTTCATGAATTTCTCTTATTAATAATTGAAAAAAATGCAAGGAGATTTTGACTTTTTCCTGTTTGGTGTTTGAATGAAGGTGGAGTATTTGCAGACACAGCTGGTGTTGACTTCACCCCCCATATCTTAACAGTACAAACAGGGGAGGTATATCATACTTTTCTCAGCTGCATTGTTGTACCTAATTGTAGCAGAAAGTTGTACTATATATGGTAATTTGAGATATGTTTGGTGTAACAGAATTTTGTGTGCTTGTGTGTGTCTGATCCTTCTTTGGCAGGATGTTGCAGCCAAAATACATTCAGTGGGCCAAAATGGCCAAAAGGGGCCCCTAGGAATTTGCGTTCTGTCCGCTAATGGAGCCATATCCAGTGTTACTATCCGCCAACCGGGCACTTCTAGTGGCCTGTTGACATACGAGGTGCTTCATCCCTTCTAACATATTTGACTTTAGAAAGTTATGTTTATGATTATGCATTACTGTTTAATAGGTCATTATTGTTATAGTGACATTTGAATAAGTAATATTGTACTTGTACTTGTACCGTCAATTGGCAGATAATGATGCTTGAGAATTTTTGGTGAGAAATTATATGGGACAAGTAAAATGATAGGAAAAAGGTCACTTAGTGAGAAAACCATGCAAGTACCTGCAAAGACTTATGACCTTAATGGCTATCTATATGCAACGAAAATCTGTATATCTTTCAATTTGAGATTAGAAGCGGTGCTTAATATTGAGAGATGCAATATCACCTAATCGGTCTATTGTCATGCTTTAACCGAAAAGAGAACTTGACAATTTTCTGGACGCTTTTTTACTGGGTGTTATGAGCATTCTTATTTATCACTTTGTTGTGCGTTTGTAAAGTGCCAGTCGAAGGATTCATTCATCCATTGAATGAAAAGATGCATATTTAATTTCAAAGTTTGATCAAGTTAATAACAATCAAGATGCCTAGAGAAGCTTTTTTCCCTAGCTAATGGAAGATCGAAGTTTTAGGTGTAGTCCGTATACTGTTGTTCTGTAGAATTTGGAATCTTGCTTTAGCATTCTGCTGTAAAATATCCACAATTGTTAAGGAATGGGAGCTCTGACATTTAATTAATTTCATTTGAATAAGAAAAACATTTGAGATGTGAATATATGCATGTTAGAAGTGATTGATTGAAAGCTACTATATTTATCTCAACTATAAAATTTGATGCAGGGGCGCTTTGAGATACTGTCTTTAAGTGGGTCATATACAACTACAGAAGCTAATGGAGTGACGAGCAGGACGGGCGGACTCAGTATCTCCCTAGCTGGTCCTGATGGCCGTGTGGTTGGTGGCAGTGTTGCGGGTTGGCTTACCGCCGCGAACCCTATTCAAGTATGTGTGAGCTTTCATGCTAACTTAACAAAAATTGTAAAAGCTTTATACGGCTTACCTTTAATACTTCAAATTTTGAAATCTTTCGATATCATTCCTTCCTATAAACCTGAACTATGACTTCCCTAATAGATTGATGTAAGACCAAATAGACCCTAAAATTTATCTTATAACCTGCTGCTCTGATGTAGTCAGTAATGGATTTATTCTGAAATCTGGACTAAGTTTTTGCTGGACTTACATAGGGGTAGTTGCATGAAAAAATGATTAAAAGATAATGAGTATACTGTTTTACCTTATTTTACACACGTATTCGTTATTCACTTATTCGTGTTCGAATAAGATCATTGAACCCAAGAAATGAAAAACAGATTTGCGCATACCATACAGATTCAGAGCGCCAGGCTTGAAAACTTAGAATTCCTTATATCTTAAAACTTTCTTCCATTAGCCATTACTGACAAAGTGACAAGTTTTAGATCATACCAGAATCTGGACTAGACTTGATATGACTGATCACTTCATCTTATTAGAGAAGAATTGAAATCAAAGTTTGTGATTCATTTTTCTGCTAGGTGGTTATTGGAAGCTTTGTGCCATATGGTTTGAAGAATAAAAAACGAAAGCAACGTGAATCCCCACCTACAGCTGCTATTCCTACTACAATAAATTGGCCTACTGAAATAATGAACGAACATTCTGTTCCCCAAGTTAGTGAAGCAGGCCCACCAGAAGTAGCGCCAATACCAGCACAAAATGACAGTGAAGCAGATGACAGCATAGGGAACGGGCACAACCTCAATGTGGTTTCTCCACATAATACTCTGGAATGGAATAACGGGTCTCAGGCATCACCGCAACAAAGATTTTATCCTGATATCAACGTGTCTTTGCCAGAAATATGAGGTTTTTGGTCTCTTTGCATTCTTAGTGACGAGGTTTTAGTCTTATATGCGTTTATTAGTGATCAAATATATTAGAATATGCTGCTGAGATCCATGGTAGGTTTTAGAAAACAGTTAAAAAGATGGACTGATCTTAATCTATACCAAACATGAATCAATTGTGTCTGGGGTGTTAATTAGTCATTTAGCTGTATCATTCCACAGTTTACTGTAGCTTAAATTCAAAGTTTCTATTTTTTGGGGTTCATCATTTGTTCATTTTACAGGTTATGGTTGTATTTTGTAAATTGAATTTTTTGTTGGTAACAACTAAGAACACCCCTCTTGCATAGACTTATTCAACATTTCATCTATATTACCAATAATACTCGCCATGATTCTCTTGTTGTAAACGGGTAGTTCACCCGATAGGTTGTTTGAGCTGAAGCATGGTTAACTTATCCATTGCTGTGGCCTTCAACACCAAACCATTACTGGCCATGAAGGATTTCAGTTATCTTATCATCATCATCATTTATATAATTTAAAAGTTATTTGGTTTGTTGTGTGGCCTTCAACACCAAACCATTACTGGCAACACCACGATGACCACCCCATCACTAACACCACCTCCACCATTGACAACCACGTATAAACCCACCACCACCATCGAAACTACAACTGAAACCACCGAACTCATACAAACACCATTGAACTGAATCAAAACACCACCGAACTTATAAAAAAAATGAATTAGAAGAGAAACTTACTGATTAATAATGGCAACAAACAACTGTATGAGATGAACGAAATGAAATGAAAAAGGAAAGTAAGTTCAAGAGCAATATATTTATAAAAGATTTGAATCAAAACGGTTATCTTCAAATATTTGAAAGATAATTGTCCATTCAACCAAAAAGACAGTTGCCATAAATATAACCGTTATTACATTTATTTCTAAAAATTTGAAATTTTGAAAATAAATTGACTGACTAAAATAACTGCGTCAATCTGGTTCCCTTCATACACAAAAATCTAATCAAATCATAGGCATCACATAGCACAGTTTAAAACAAAAAATAAAGGAAAGATAGTTATACACCATTAAGCCATCTATGTCACTGAGTTATACCCTGTTACAAAGTTGTCCCTGCACAACGGTTGCACGAAATTGTGTCGGAGAAGTGTCCTTGTTGTAGGGTGTTTTGGTCTTATGACAGGCTGTCCAAATTTAGGTTGCACGGAGGATACGGAGTTGAAAAACGGAAAACCTACATAATAATGTTAACGGGTATGGATAATTATAATATGAAAAATCCGGATCGTCCCAAAAATGGGGATGAATCTGTTTCGGAAACGACTACCCATATGAAGTACTCATGATCCATTGGTCCAACCATCCAAATGACCTTGCTTTGACATATGACTGAACATCTTCGGCATCAGCTAAGCCTTCTTCAAACAACGTCACTTCCATTTATTTAATTTAATTGGGGTGAAATGGTAATAGGATCTTTCTTTGGTGGACATATTTTTAAATGTCCACCAAGGTCAAACTTGGTCAAACCAATAAAAAGATGCCACCTATTAATTAAGAATATTTAGTTTTCCTTTTTTTTTAATACAATATATAGTATTTTGTATAGGTAAAATTAAATATACTTTGGTAATACAATTTAAATACAGTAGTAAAATTATACATTGTGAATCAATATACGGTATATTATACAGAACTATTGTACAATACTTTAAAATTATACTTTTCGGGTGAGACCTTCGCCAAGCTCATCAATGGTGTTTATCCATGGCGAAGACAATTGAAATACAAAATTTTATGCAAATCGTTTTTTAGTCTCTAATTTTCTTAATCAAATTTATAATTTTTGATTGAGAATTTAGAATGCAGTTTTAATTTTATGCAAATCGTTTCCATTCAATTAATTTGTCGCTTAAACCAGTTTTAATTACTTTTATCCATAATTATATGCTTGTGTAAACGCAGATTGGTCTTTTACTTTGTCGCACACAAGTATTGGATTATGAAAAGCTATTGTTTTTAATTGGGTGAACAATAAATCATCCATTCTTTTCAATTGGGTGAACAGGAAATTTGATGAGTTCGACGATATGGTGTTCTACTTGACCAGTTTTTTGTGCTTCACAATTAGGTGATGGCCATAATATTATAATGTCATTTCCACTTCTATTATTTAGTATAGGTGAGAGTTTTTTGTTGGGAATGACCAAACATCAGATGTGATATACCTCAAATTTTGCAAATTCATTTATTTTTTGAAACTGATAAGGTAATGACCATAACAATACAATATAAGAACCTTCCAAACAAGTCGATTTAAGTTGATTACATTTTTGAATTATAGGTTTTTTCAGTTCTTGTCACATATTTATTAATGTATAAATTTTTTTAGTTATGGTAATAAAAATAACAATACGATAGAACAATTTTTTTTGTTTTTTCAATTTTATTTATACAATTACTTTTAATATAGGTAGAATAAGTCACTTTTAAATTTATTCTAAATATTTTAGTTATGCTAAAACTTAGTAGTATTTTTTTATTCAAAGGATTTTGAAATTTAAAGTTTAAAATGTAGGAAGAGTAAGTCAATTTTGCCAGTTTACATATATAGTTATATTTGGTATAAATTTGTGGGAAAAATAAAATCTAGAGCATAATCGCATGCTGTAATAACTATGTTAAAGGAAAATGTATTTACTATATAATAAATAATAATTTAGATTTTAAAAAAATTCGACTACTTTACCTAAGGCGTAATATATGGACGAAAATCAGGCCCATATATTTTGTACCTAATTTAACCTAGTTTACATAAAAGGGTTTTTTTAATTTTGGTAATGTATTACGAGCAGTTGAGTTTTTGTTCAGTGTCAAATATCAACCGTCACAATTTATATGTTTGTGGGATAGTTGTATATCATGGTTAAAAATCGTAAAAAATCACTGGAGAATCAACTTGTTTTTCAATTTAACGATGTAAGTATGTCTATTATTTTTTTGTTTTTTTTTTCGAATAAAGGGCAAATTCTAAGATCGATATTCAAAAGTAGAGTTCATATGTATTAAAATATGCATTATTATTTTTTTTTATTAGAGAATCTGTGAAATTGAGAACGATGTTAAGCAAATTGGAAATTCTTTGGCGCAACTTATCTCCAGGATTGAAAAGGGTTTTGCAATGGGGAATGACCCAGAAAATAGTTGGAAATTACCAACTGACGTTGAGCAACAAGTAGTGAACGTAACCCTGACTGCAAATGAGGCTCAAACTATGGCCAATAGTCATTCGTTTTCTCCATTCCTTAATCCTGATGGTGAAATGCTCTCCTGGAGCAAGGAACCAGTTGTGAAACGAAAACTAGAAATGGAAAATGAAGAAGATATTACTTTGTAAGAAGATATTAATTTAGAAGAAGGCAATGACATCAATTCTTTTAGTATTAGCAATGTTAGGCTGGATGGTTCAAGTAATACAAAGAGTCCTAGCAATGAACCAAGAAAAAAAAAACAATAACACAAAAAATCCTAGCACTACCAAGAGTCCAAGTAATACAAAGAGTCCTGGCAGTATAGTGAACATGCCGACCAAGGATTGTTGCGGTATAATATATGAAGAAAAAGGTTCTCGGAAAAAGACTTTACGGAGGTCAAAATAACAAATACAGGTTAAAGGGGAGGGGGGTCATTCTATGCAGATTCCTCAGGCAACGTAAAAGCGTAAGGAAAAGGAACAGTATAGCACACAAAAGGTACAGGTGAAACGTATATCGATCGTCATTTGAAAAGGTTGCATTGATATTTTTAGTAATTGTTGCTATACTATCATTAATTTTACTTTTGCTAATAGGGTAAAAATATTGGACATGGAGATGAGAACGATGACGATTTTACTTTATCTTCGTTGGTAAAACAAACTCGTTTGCAGTTGTAAAATAACCGTACAATGTTTTGTAAACAACCACTTTTGATTGCGATGTGTTTACACGCAGGTCCCACCATCAAAGCATAAGCGTAGTAAACAGACCCATTCAAATCACGAAGTTTTTCATGCAATACTTTAATTTGCTTATATTTAATTCAGCTATGAGTCCTTCATATTGTCATAACCATAGCCAATTTTTTTTTTTTTTTGTTCTAATTCCTTGTATTTGTGTCAGGTCAATAATGAAGTAAAGATCTGTGACCAACCCAAAGTTTAAGTGACACCATTGAGGCTCCTGAAGCCAGCTGTCCAAGGAGTCGGTTTGCCAAGAGGAGTACTTATAGATCAGAGGGAAAACCGAAACACATTTTCAAAGAATTTCTATTTATGTTGTCCGCAGTAGAAAAGAGAATATGTGTCAATGTTAGCAATGATGATAAATTTGCAGAGTTGTATGGAACCGTAGGCAGCACGATATTTTTTACAGTTGGAGAGTCTTGGTGTGTGTTTCCGAATTCTTGGATAAGTGACAAAGTAAGAAGGCCAACTTTAGCTCTTTGAATGATGTCATGTATATGTATATGTTATTGCCTGCAATAACGGTATAATTTGCTTTCCGCAACAGTTCATGATTGTCTATACGTATGATATGCAAAAAGATCTAATTGAGGCTGGATCTACAAAGATGATATTGTCATCATCATTCCAGGAGGCTGTTTTCAAAGATGATTTACGGTTTCCACGTAGTTTCAGACCCCACCTAGTAGAGTATGAATTTTGTATGCTGGACCAATTTGTATTGACTGAGGTTGAAAACATTACTGAGGTTTGAAGATTAATATTATTAACTTTATAACTTAGTTTACTTATTTATGCTTATATTTGGATTGAATAGTAATTTTGAAATACATTTCTGTAGGTTTTCATCCCGGTTTTGGACTGTCAGAGTAATCATTGGTTCCTTGTAATTTATAATGTGTCATCATCAGAGTGTTGGATTGTGGATTCCATGGAAGTTTCAAATGACCGTTTTAACCTTGTCATTGATTTGGTTAGTTATATGCATTCTCATTGATTTAGATGTTAATATATGGATACTTAATTTCATCCCTTTTGTAGATGGAAATTGCTTGCAAAAGCCTGGGACGACACCGTTTGGCTAAAGTTTTCATAAATTTTAACAAGTGTCTTATTCACACTCCAGAAGTAGCTAAATAACCCAATGGGTAAACCTCTTACACATCATAATTTGTTTGTTTACCATGTCAACACTTTGCTAATTTAATTGTTTGGCTTTTAGACATGACTGCGGAATGTATGTTATCAAATTCATAGAAAGTGGTGATATTCAAGTATTCAAGGACCTTTACTTTGGGGTATGCATGTTTCCAGTCAAATTAGTTTACCTAATCACCATTAAATTTTATAACTTGTGGTTTATTTTATAGACTACGGAAATGCGTATAGAACGTTTGAAGTGTTTGGCAAAAATTGTTCAAAGCCGCCACAACAAACCTGACAGTGTCTCTCGTCTAATAGCTGATGAATTTGCACCAGGAACTTACATGAACATAACTCAGTTGGGAAAGTGATTTTGGACATAACAATATTTTGTATTTGCGTACGACCATAACTGTTTGTGGTCATTGCTAAATTATCAAACTGTAATATACAATGCCAAGTGAATTTGGAGATTACATTGTTATGTAGGTATGACCATAAATGCTTATGGACATTGCCAACGTTGCGAGTTTCAATATATAACGTCAGCACTGGCTCATATTTTTTTTATTATTTTCTTCACTTTCAAGGGATAGAGAATTTGGAGATAACAATGTTATTAGTGTATGACTATAAATACTTATGGTCATTGACAAATTTTCAAACTTTAATATATAACGGCAGCACTGACTAATATTTTTATATGCGTTATTGTCAAAGGAAAGTGATTAACGTTTTTGCTAATGACCCTAGATTTTATGGTTATTGCCAAATTTGCAACAACTAATAAACGTCAGCATTGAACAATATTTTTATATTCCTCAAATAATGCAATGTATTCCTTAAAAATATATAATACAAAATTAAAAACTTTGGCAAAAAAATTGCTAACATAGTTCACAAGATCCGGATCAAATAGAACAGAATCGCAAAATAATACTGGATTTTGATTAGCTGAATTAGTAAAGGCATATAGTTTGTAGCAAATGCCATACTTCCAAAACACTGTTGTTCACAAAGTAATGTTAATATTTACAACATTAATGCCTAATCACAAATGATTTCAACAATACCTGAATATCAAAAAACAACTTCGATCATGTCTTCTAGGAAACGGAAAGACTACTCCTACTTGGCTTCAATCAACGTTTGCATCTTTAGGCTTCAGAGTGTTAGCTTCCCATTCGACGAGTGAAACGAGCGTCTTAAGTCGATGGGATTCCATGTCCTACCAAATCATATATTTGCAAAGAAAAACAATCAATCATGTTACTTAATTAAATTGTCGACACAATAAACTTATCATTGTAATTACTTTGAAGTAGCTTTTCATTGTCCAGTTTATTTGCTCCACAACTTCCATTATTTTGATCACATGCATTCCACAATCAAATCTGTAGTGAAAAATATTATCATAAGCACATTGCAAGACAAACAACACAAAAAAATCACTGTCATGTCTTTTTCCCCCTTTTCTTCTTCCTTGTCTTCCTCCACTTTTTCTTCTTGTACTATCCTTTCTTCCATCCCTCCTAGGTCATAATCCATGGTTTCTTGTTCTTCTTCCTGATCTTTTTGATTTTCCTCATCACTAACGCTCACTTCCGATGGCTCCTTATCTTGTTCATTTACCTCCTTAGACCTGACTTCTTCAGTCCTTTTCCTCCTCCTTTCATAGGCGCGCCCCTCCTCTTCATCAGACTCCGACACGCCTTCATCTTGACTGCTGTTAGAACTATCTGCCACATTACGTTTGTTGTCGCTGCTCTGACCTTTTTCACTGTATTCTTTACTGCTTTCTATAAATTTTTTTATCAACTTGAACATGTGATTTAAGTCTTCTCCCAACCTGTCCACCTTATTATTAACAATCTCAAACGCCTTTTCTAAATTTTGGACAAACATTGGTGGGGCTTTTTCAGTTATTTTAATTTTTTCTTTCTCGATATCCATTAACAACTGCACCAAGTAAAAATAGAAACAAAAGGTACTTAAAATTAGAAGTTACAAAAAAAATAAATGATGTCAAATTGTTTGTAATGTGTAAAGATAATTTACCTTTTTGGTTCTATAGCCTTTACCCAACTTAGCAATTGCATCATGCAATCTCTTTGTGTTAGTGTCATTCCAGTCCACAATCCTAGGAAGTCTGTACTTCCATACATCTCTTAGACATGTACATTGGTAGTACTCACAGAAAATGACCTATATATAAGTAATTTGTGTCGTTATAAGGTATAAGGTATAAGCTTAAATTAATACAATACATTAAAAAGCAGTGGACCTAGTACCTATTAAAAAGCTTGTGGCCATTACCAAACATACATTAAATAGCAGTGGACAAACATACGTTATCAAACATACATTAAATAACAGTACCTATTAATTCAATACAATATATAAGCTCTAACAGTAGTGGACAAACATACATTAAAAAGCTTGTGCACCTAGTACCTATTCTGGCTTTACCAAACAACATTCTGGACATTACCAAGATTATTCCCCTTTTACCAAAACAACATTCTGGATATTACCAAACAACATTCTGGCCATTACCAATCTTTCCATTATAAAGACAACAGTATTAATCATCTAACACCACGCAAATATAAGGTATAAAATTAAATTTATACAATACGGTAAAAATTACCATCAACAGCAGTGGACATCCTCCCATGGTAGTCGGTTTCTCTGAAGCTTTGAATTCACTAACGGCCATTGAAGTAGATGTTAAAATGAACTTAGCAAAGTTCTATCTTGGAAGGCTGGCTACATCAGCAACCAGGTGGATCCACTGTGGGTTTGGTATTTTGTCCTCCATTGGGGAGCACAAAGTGGTCATTACAAAAAGCACAACCATAGGCAAGAAATTAGCATTTTCGTGTGACACTTTTCGGAGATCACTTGCCATACCTTTTACATCCTTCATGGAAAAGTTGACAAGTTCCCGATCAAATTACCCTTCATCCATTACGGGAATATCATCAATGTCAGACCCCCTGTTCTTGAATCCTAATAAGTACTCCACGTGCATGGGAGTAATTTCAATAACATCACCATATATTTTCAAGATGTTAGTAGTAGGATCAAAGTGATCTATGATCCATCTGCACATCGTTCTTCTCAACGTTTTAGTGTTGTAATGAGTCAAGCAATCAAAGCCTATTGTCGATAAAGCTGATTTTTTTCAACTGTGAATCCCTTCACAGTTGTAATCAACTCAGGTAAATCACATAATGGTACCCATGAACCCACCTACAATGCAGACTTAATGTTAAACTATCTTAATTATCTTTATAAAATTGCAAAATTGTAAAATAAGCAATTCATATCACCTTTTCATTGTCGATTTTAGTTTTTTTGTGCATCTGTTTTGTTGGGGAAGTAGACTCATGTACTTTTCTTTTACCTCCTTGCGACGACATTTGATTTCTGAAACAAACCAAAGGCAACACTCAGCAAACTAATATAGTAACAAAATTTTGGGACTAAACTTAAACAAATTCAATTGAAAAGTATAATAATCTACTCAACTTAACATTTTCACCCACACATTCGAATTAACACCTTAAACAAATTTGGCAGGATATTGGTCAGTTGATGATTATTTACTCACTCAACATAACAATTTTAATAATCTACTCAACTTAACAATTTCACCCACAAATTCGAAGCAAATCCCAAAAAGAAAATTACAAATTGTTTGTTTCAAATTACAAAATTATAAAAATCCCAACGGTGCATCATCAAACAATTAGAAGGGGTAAATTCATGTACATTAGTTAAGGGAGTAAAATCTTACCATATCACATAACGAAATTACACACACAAAAANAAAAAAAAAAAAAAAAAAAAAAAAAAAAAAAAAACAGAAGTATGGGTTTTTTTAGTTACCTCGTTGCAAATTGAATGACCCACGGATTGTCTGATGATATCTTCTCTTCAACTACCAAAGCACAATTGATTATGAGTAGGAATTTTTTGGTAGTAGTAAATTTACTGAAAATTGACGAATTGAGGGAGTTTTAAGTTTAAATTTTGATAGAAAATGGTGAGGAAGAATCGGGAAGGGAGAAGAAACTGTTTTTTTTTTTTATTCATAAATTTTAAATTCTTTAGGTATAAAGTTGTTAAGTGGGCCTTTAATTTAAAATGGGCCTTGTCATTCTAGTGTTATATGCAAAATAAATATGTAGATATAAATTTTGTTTTTTTATTAAATCAATATGAAAGCGAAAATTGTAAAAATTAAGAAAGGTTTTTTTAAAAAAATTTATATGATCATTAACTAATTGTAGCATATTATGAAAAAAATAGTGAAAATTTTTTTCCTATCGAATGTAGACCTAAAGTTGGGAATTCTAATAACTGTCAAATTTTTGTAAATGTACATCTAATCAAATAAATAAAAAGATTGTTTTAAAAAACAATTTGCAAAATTAAAGAAAGGTAATCCACTAAAGATCATGCATAAAATCACGTTACCTAAATTTAAGGAAGTAGTTGTTTACCACCAACTAAGGAGGTACATGTTAACATTTTAGCGCTATCCCACTAACCTTACAAATCTATATAAGTATAGCGTTGCTATATATCTTGTTAACTACCAAATAAATAAAAGTTCATAACCTAAACTTCCATCCGAAAGGTTTTAACCACATTGTTTGAGATGGATGACCACCAAACTGCAACCTTTTTTTCATTTAATTGACATTGTTACATTTAGTTTTTTTATCTCTCATTTACTTTATAAAATTGGCTACAACGTTATTGGAGAAGTTCTAGATGACTGTGGAAGCGTGCCAGTTGTAGAAATGATGTTTGAAAGTGAATTTATGCAATTTAGAATGGATAATGGGATGTTGTATAAGGACACAATGTTTGATCCACCACCAGGGCAATTGGGTTGTGAAACTTCTCACGTTAATGACCTTATTCAAATGCATTGCTTCGTTAGAAACCTCATCGGAAAATTAGGTGATGAAAAGGTAGCTACTTTGGTTAGCCATTCACCTGCGTTAATAACTGAGATATTTGAGTTAGAGAGAAACCAATATTTCCTAAACAACCGTATGTACAACAGGTTTCCAGTCAACGAAAATGGAAAGCGAGTATTTGAGGTCGCTTCTCCAACCAAGGATATTGTTATGGGTCAAGGAGTAGGTGAATCAATGTTTGCTAATTGAAAACTCAAAATGCCAAAAGTTACAAAAGTACTAGATTTTGTAGATCTTACTATAGATAGTTGATGTCATCGTCTTTTTACTTTTGCTCCAATTGTCTGCTAATTTTCTAAAACTATATTGCACTATGTAGTAGAAGTTATGTCGCATTACTTATCACTTTGGTTTTGGTTTTTTGATGTAACATTCTTTAAATTATTTTATTGGTTTATTTTCAGTTAAACAAGAGTTGAAGCAACTTTTAAATATAAGCTAATTTGATTGGAAGTCTCTTTATGGTCCCTGCTGTGTTCACTGCTTTTGTTGATAGAGACAAATCTCGACTGTATCATAAAAACAAATAAATAAATAAATAATGCTAACAAAATTTCACTTTTTAACATCAACTTTCGACACGTACGTAGTCATCGAAGGCAGGCACTAGTGCCTCATTAAATATTTTGTGACAATTTTAGGTAATAACCAGAGTCTTTTATTGACATTACCATAATGTGTACCACTTTTGTGGTTTTGGCTTTTGTTTTTTTAAACAAAGAAATAGATTTTAAATTTTTTAAAAATGAGTGGACAACCATTAATCCCCTAAAGATAAACAATGCTATGAGATCGTTCCAACGCCAACCGCTTTAGGTGTAGTTGTTGTATTACTTTAAATGTAAGATCATTTAAAGTCTCCATATGGTCCCGGTTTCAGCTGTGTTCACTGCTTTTGTTCATAGAGTCAAATGATCTCCAATCTATCATAAAAACAGATAAATAATTAAATAATGCTAAGAAAATTTCACTTTTTAACATCAACTTTCGACACGTACGTAGTCACCGAAGGCAGGCACTAGTGCTTCATAAAATATTTTGTGACAATTTTAGGTAATAACCAGAGTCGTTTATGGACATTACCATAATGTGTACCACCTTTGTGGTTTTGGCTTTTGTTTTTCTAAACAAAAAATTAGATTTTAAATTTTTTAAAAATGAGTGGACAACCTTTAATCCCCTAAAGATAAACAATGCTATGAGATCGTTCCAACGCCAACCGCTTTAGGTGTAGTTGTTGTATTATTTTAAATGTAAGATCATTTAAAGTCTTCTTATGGTTCCGGTTTCAGCTGTGTTCACTGCTTTTGTTCATAGAGTCAAATGATCTCCAATCTATCATAAAAACAGATAAATAATTAAATAATGCTAAGAAAATTTCACTTTTTAACATCAACTTTCGACACGTACGTAGCCACCGAAGGCAGGCACTAGTGCCTCATAAAATATTTTGTGACAATTTTAGGTAATAACCAGAGTCGTTTATGGACATTACCATAATGTGTACCACCTTTGTGGTTTTGGCTTTTGTTTTTCTAAACAAAAAATTGGATTTTAAATTTTTTAAAAATGAATGGACAACCTTTAATCCCCTAAAGATAAACAATGCTATGAGATCGTTCCAACGCCAACCGCTTTAGGTGTAGTTGTTTTATTATTTTAAATGTTTTAAGATCATTTAAAGTCTCCTTATGGTCCCTGTGTTCAGCTGTGTTCACTGCTTTTGTTCATAGACTCAAATAAAATTGTTTTCACGTCTTAAACAATGAAAAACGTTATTTGATTTGTGGGACAAACGCAAAAAAATAGGAAGTATATTTAACCCCTACATACAAGGAAAATAATATCAAAAAAATATGTCTTTATATATATTTGTATAGTAACATGATTTGCAATTTATAAATTAACCAATTTATACACCTAAATAGTATACATTGCCTTATATAAAACTGCACCATATTTGTTACCTAAAATACAGGAAGAGGTTGTTTGCCACATTATCTTGATGGAGGGAAAAATGAGTCGATTTTGGCGCTATTTTTTCCCTCCACTAAGTCTTCGTTGCAACTTAATTGCTAGTATAAAAGCAATGCAATATTCATTGTTAGCAATGCATTTCAAAAATTAAGAGAATATTTTTATTAGCACTTAAAAATGGTGGGAAAAAATCAAGTGAAAAATCACTTAGATGACTTGGTTACAATGAGTGATTTTATGTTTGATTTAATAATGAAATTCACTATTAAGCAAGTTAATGCTGCTATTGAGAGATGTGGAACTGTGTCAACCGTGGAAATGATATTTCATGCCGAATCAACGCAAATTCATCCAGACAAACGTTGGTATTATGAATGGTCTTATCAAAAAAACCGTAAAGGTACATAATGACTCACTTTGATTCCATTTTTTTGGTTTGCTACAACATCGCAATCATGTTGCTAATCAATTCGGTAAAAACTTTGCAGTATTTCATGGAAAACTGGGGATTCAATAGCCCAAGCAAAGGTTGTGGAACAAATGCGGTTGTTGTTGTGTAGGTTGATGGATCAATTTGGTCTTTCTGAGGTGAAGAGTGTGATTGGGAAACGTCCAAAAGTAATACTGGACATTTTCCATTTAGCTAGAAACACTTATTTGTTGCAGAATCACATGTACGAGGAAATGCCTGTCAACGCAAATGGACAGCGAGTAAGTGTGATCCCTATAACCGTACAAGAAATTGTGAAGGAAGAATCTACTGGGAAGCCAAAGATAAAAAGGATAAAAAAACAAGATTTCCACAGAAATGAAGATCATAGATTTCATAGACTCGTCTGAAGAGGAATGAATTTTTAATATTTTGTAATAGGTTTTCGTTTACATGTTTGGTTTATTTTAAGCGTTTTTAATTTTTAGTACGTAGAATGACGAACAATGTATTAAAGTTTTTTGAAATTAACTATAATTCACTTCTTTGTGGATATGAAATGAATAGTGCAAATTAATACATCAATTCAATAGATATAATTTTCTTCGTATGTCAATGGTCGTACTTTCATTCGACCTACACAGTGCAAAGTCATGATAATTTTTGTTTAAGAAATAATTTTTATTGAAAGAAGGTAATTTTGCCACAATAATAATATATTTAAGATCATAATTTTTTATTGAAATAAGGCAATTTATATCTTCATTGAAATAATGTTAATAATATAAAACACAATAATAATGCCATAAAATTAGGTAACTGATTTTGACCGTAAATATTTTTCTATATATTTTTTTTGACCAGAAAATTTTTCTATATTTACAAATATGAAATCTAATGTTCAAGGTAAAAAATATTTTTAAACCGCTATAATCGTGCCACAGTTACAAACGTTTAACTTTGAACGAATTAAGTTATCCATCCACAAGTTACAAACGTCTAACTTTCAACAAATTAAGTTATTCTTCCTTAATTCATAAACAGCTGCATTCTTACTTTGGATTATCACGGCAGCACCAGACGATACAGTATGGAGAATCAACCTTTAGCCAACAACAATTCAAAGGAACAAAATTTGGTTGCGAGTGTTGACGATGAGGCTTTGCGAGACACAAACAATCGACATGATAGAGAAAATCAAACAATAAGAATCCTAAATTGTATACAATTAATCCATGTACAGGTTGTTAATTCTAATATGTGTTTCAATGTTACACTTTTGTAGGATAATTTGTCATGGAAAAATGAAGGTGTTGCTATCGACATTAAAGAAAAGGAATCAATTGTCGTAAGTGCCCTATATTTTTTTTGTTAATTAAAAACTATGACATCCATAATAAGTACTTTTAAAATGTTTATAGGATGTGGAAGATGAACCTGAAAACACTAGTACAAAAAACGCATTTTGCTGCGGTTTTTTGCCGGTTATTTGCTGCGGTTTTGAACCGCAACACTTATAGCAGCAGCAAATGATGAAATTTTATTTGCAGCGGTTAAACCGCAGCAAAAAATAGGGTTATTTGCTGCGGTTCTCCAAAGAACCGCAGCAAATAACACATCAGAAAATGGAGGAAAACAGGGTTATTTGCTACAGTTGTCCAAAGAACCGCAGCAAATAACACTGTTTCCCTCCATTTTCTAAGGTGTTATTTGTTGCGGTTAACTGAATAACCGCAGCAAATAACAGCAGCAAATGTCTTGTTTCCCTCCAATTTCAGTTGAGTTATTTGCTGCGGTTAATTGGATTACCGCAGCAAATAATACTTTTTTTTTTGGGTAATTTTCTGAAATTCTTTTACGCTCCTAATTCCTAATATCATCCACGCTCCCTGCAAATAATATTCCGCAGCTAGTACCCAATTTATCGAAACCAAATTCAGTTCAATTAATATAAATTAATCGATTGTTATTACCAAAAAAAGGAAAGTATACAACCTAGATAGCCAGCCTTAGCCAAACTGACTCAGTCCAGCCAAAGCAGCTCAAATGAATTCAAACTATACATAAAACAAACAAACCAAAAATAAAAAAAACCAACAAATNAAAAACACCAACAAATTAAAAAACAAAACCAAGAACAACCAAACACCCACAACCCAAATCAAGCATTATAAAACCGAAGCAGCAACTGCCATACCAACAACTCAGCTATACCAACAAACTGCCAAAAAAACCAACAAGCTGCCAAAACCACCACCAAACTGCCATACCAACAACTCAGCTAGCCACAACCAGCAAAACAAGCAGCAGCACACAACCAAACTAGACTAATCCACAACCAGCTCACAACAAAAAAATAACAGCATATTCAGCAAACACTGACCACCACAGCAATTCACCCCTTTCTCCACACCAACTGCACCCAGCCAAACACTGACCAGAGAGCCAGGCAGCACACCTGAAAACCAACACTGCCATAACCAAAAAGCAGCCCCAGCACAGCACAATCTACAACAACACCCCAAAAGCACCCAAAACTAAACCTCCAGACTACACAGCAACACAACCACAACACAAACCAACTGAACCAGGCCAGCAGCAAATCAACACTACAACAAACATGCTGAAACCACACACCACAGCACCTAAACAAACAAAGAAACAGAAACAACACAGCACAACACTCAGCCAGCAACCACAGCAAACAACATAGCCTATAACAGCAGCTAATCCCACCACCAAACTACTACACTGCAGTGTCACTGTACCAATACACAAATTACCAATAGCTAAAAGTTCAATTAATAACTAAGTCAAGTGAATGTACTAATATATATATCCCTAGCTTCTTCATAAACAATGTGTGTACAAGAATGTCGCAACCTTGTCTCGAACCTCGCTTATTTGTGCTTTGATGAAAGGCCCTTCTCGAACCCATGTAGCTTTTGTGAATACCTAATAATTATTAATTTAAAACCAGTTTAATGATACTTCCTTAATAGCAATCACACAAATCATAAGTGCATGTTAAACGAACACCAGGAACTTTGAACACATAAACGAACAACTAAGAACCACAAAACGCAACCAACTCCCTTAATAAATCCAACATATACACACAACAACTCATGGCTCATAACACAAACACCTAAACCTGAATAGTACCAATAGCTTTAAGTTCAGTACCAAAAGCCTAGGTCTTTGGGGCAAATAATTCAAACCCCCATTTAAAAAGATTGAAGCTTTGTTAAAAGGGTAATGAAATGAGTCAAAATAGGACCGTGATTCAAGTTCTTCTACGGTTTTGATTGGGTATGAGGTTGGAATTGAGGGTTTTTTAGGGTCGAAATTTGGGGGTTTTAAAAGGGGTTTTGATTCTGATGAAATTTCAATTACATTTTGAAGTGTGTGGAAACTTCATGACAATCAAAATCTAAGCTCACCTTCTATGATAAGGTGGAATTATGGAAGCAATAATCATAATTTTCTAAGTCAATGGTCAACAAATAATATCGGTTGACTTTTCCTACATATTTTCATTGTGATAATCTATTTTATTAGCCAAAAGTGGCATTAATTTGGTCGGGCGAAGAAGAATTAGGTAGGTATTATTGATATAAATTTAGCTAGATGAGTATGGCATATTCATCGAACACATGCTTAAATCGCTATAAGCCAGCCTATAAACTATGCACCTATCAGACTATCACCTTTGAACTTTCTAGTCGTCGTTACTAATTGAATTAAATGTGGATACTAGTAGGACAAAGTTATGTTTAAAGCTGATAAATCTTGTTAACAATGTCTTATGTGCTATATGGAGACATCAGCGACGCCACTAGTTGTTTGACTTATATGTTTTTCCCAGAGAGAATGTACTCTTAAGTAAAGTACCACAGTTTCTTAAGAACTACTCATAAGAAGATACGGAGTATTGAAAAATGAAGTATGTTGCGTCTAGTTTATTAGGGGATAAATTAAAGCCATTGAAATGCCATAAATGGATAAACCATATAGGATATGCCAAGAATAATACATATGCGAGATAATTTTCTTCAAAAATCAGATATAAATACTTGAGTAAAGATGCAATTATCTGCATCATTGCAACAATAATTGCATGGTTGCATTACAGGGCAATTATTGCCCTCCATTAGCAGGAAACCATTCTCTCTGTATGGAAATCCATACAGGAGATCGAATCGGTTCACTGCCAAAGGAGATTTGCCCGGCAATTCAGCTATGCATGTAGTCATGAAGGTAAGCTCATTCTTAAGTACTCTATTTTAGACTAAAGTAGTTGATTGTGATGAAATTTGGGGGTTTTAAAAGGGGTTTTAAAAGAATACATTAAAAGGGTCGAAATTTAACAGCATGTTAACTACTAATTGAAATTTGTAGCTAAAGCTAAAGCTAATTTAACAGACTACAAGTCCAAAACAGACACGCAATCCAATAAACCGCCTAAAACAGTCCAAAACAACTCAACACAAATCCAGAGAAACAATACAACAGTCCCATAGCCAGCAACCAAAACAGACCTAAAGCATCCAAAAAACCGCCCAAAATAGTCGAAAACAGACCACCAGCAATCGAAAACACAGCAGCGGCAAACTTTCTGGATAAACCATGCTATTAACCTGTAAGTCTGTGGTTGGTTGGTTTGGTTTTGTTGTTGGTTTGGGACTGGATAAACAATTTCAACATTGTCCTTTCTTTCGAATGAAAATCTTCTCCTATTTAATTTAGATGAGTGGGTCAGGAATAGCCTGTCATTAATTTTTTTCGTGTAGAATTGCTTTCGATTGATAAATCCTCCGCAGTCATCTTAATTTGCAAAGACCAAGCAAGTCTATAGCATTTTGTAGCATATTAATGTTGCTGATGAGATAGTACAGTTCAAGTAGTATATTATAGCATATTGATAAAAGCCTCCGTCTAAAGATTCAACTGAAGCTTTCAGACAATTCATGAGCACAAGTATACGACGAACAATGCTCTCAAAATTTGTTTTCCATATAACANTCTAAAGATTCAACTGAAACTTGCAGACAATCCACGAGCACAGGTATACGACGAACAATGCTCTCAAAATTTGTTTTCCATATAACACAAAAAGAGAAAATAGTGATTGACTTATATGAAAACCAGGTTCTGGGAGCATTGGTCATTGTTCGGCACATAACACATATAGAAGAAATAATGGATATCTGGTATAGGAAAAGAATACATTAAAGGCCTGAAATATATTCATGGATCCCTTTAATGTTTTTTCCACAAACATAAAATTCCCATTATTTTCTGTCTTCCGCAAATGTGCAGCCCGNTGTCTTCCACAAATGTGCAGCCCAGTATTTGGGAGCATTGGTCATCGCATATCTATGCTCGTGAGCCATTTGAAAATTTCAGTTGAATCTTTAGATGGAGGCTTTTATCAATATGTTATAATATACTACTTGAACTCTATTATCTCATCAGCAACCTTAATATGCTACAAAATGCTATACACTTGCTTGGTCTTTGCAAATTAAGATGACTGCGGAGGATTTGTCAATCGAAAGCAATTCTACACGAAGAAAAATTAATGACAGGCTATTCCTGACCTACTCATCTAAATTAAATAGGAGAAGATTTGGATTCGATACGCAATCCAATATTNCCAACAAAACACAAATGAACTTCAAAATATAGTTTGGACTTAAAACGCAGAAATCAACCGTTATCATCAAAGTTACCTAAGCTTTGGCTAAAACAGGCCATGTCAACCGACAAAACCAACAACACAAACCCATACCAGCATTCAAAACTAAGAAAACAAACCCAAAGCGGCATGTTGCCTTCCGGAAATTATTGCAGTACTTACCTCCTCAATATCATCTGACTCATTACAGCTTGAGATGATGTCATGCATGTAATGCATTACGTAGTACCCACAATCAGTACCGTTTTGCTGTTGTGCGCAGNTTCAAGGTACCTTGCCCGAAAATATACCTTAATTATCCAACATTTATCTATTTGCACAAATTCCCTTCTCCTATTATCAGTATCAACTAAAGAACACATATTCTAAAAAATTATTATATAAAAAAAAAATACAGTCAAATTGTTCAGCTAACACCAGTCTAACAAAATCACAAATAAAAAAAAAATCACCCAGTAGCTTTAAGCTTCTGATCCAAAATAACAGAACTTCATAACTAAATTTGTTTTTTTTGTCTCAAAGAAATTCATTAAAATTTCACACTTTTAGTAATATTCCATTATTAATTTTTCAAAAACTGATATTCGTTAATTGAATGCAGTTGATGATAGGATTGATAGCTTGATGAATGCAGTTGATGATAGCTTGATAAATGCAGTTGATATTTGATAATTTAACCCTAGAGGAGAGGCTACTGAATTTGGTTAATGGTTTGGTAATTGTCTTTTTGGGCCTTGGGCTATTAGCCTTTTACATAATACATATGATTGAAATTGGCCTTTTACTTCAAAAGGGGTGGGGACGTTTTTGCTCTACCGTAGCCGTCCCCGAAGTAACACACCCGACCCCGCCCGATTGATGGCGACCCCGGGACGTTTTTGAGCCGTCTCGTACGTCCCCGACCCCCAGACGTCCCCAACACGGGTTCCCCCCATAGAGGAAGCGACCCCGTGCTTCATAGATGTCAACCGACAAAACCAACAAACAAAACCCATACCAGTTGAGGAACTAAGAAAACAAACCCAAGCAGCATGTTGCCTTCCGGAATTATTGCAGTACTTACCTCCTCAATATCATCTGACTCATTACAGCTTGAGATGATGTCATGCATGTAATGCATTACGGAGTACCCACACATCAGTACCGTTTTGCTGTGTGCGCAGTTTGAAGTACAAACATGGACATTGAAAAAAAATCAATATAAAATTTGCATGACAAAGTAAGCAACCACCACAAATGTATAGGATTTCGATGTCCGTACCTCAACAGATATCAACTTCGGAATCATTGTGCTTGTGCGTATCCTCTTCATGACACTATACGGAGGAAAAAAAATAAGCGAAGGTAAGGAGCCGTTATATCTTACTTTTAGTATAAAAGATTTTTGGTTGACGTTATATTTACCGATTCACCCACGTCATAATCAATAATCTACGTGGCGACTGAGGACGGCAAGAATCAAATTGATACACCTTGTATGTTAAAGGTGATATCAACAAAAGCACCCAATGTGAACTGCGGCAAACAAGAGAAAGCATAACATTTGGAAAACGAAACTAAAAATGGGAAAGTTGCCTTAACAATGGTTAAGTGAAACAAGAGAAGGAACAATAAGGGTGGGGGGAGAAACAATGGGAAAGTGTAACAGACTTANAAAGTGAAACAGACTTACTCCTCAAGTGACGGAGCGATAATGAACTTCCTTTTCGCTCGAATTGCTTCTTTGATGGCGGTTTCAAGGTACGCTTTCACATCACCCTTGCTCTTTAGACATTGATCCTCATAAATCTCTTGAGGACACAACCACCCCACCTTGTTCATGGTATTGGTTCCGGCCAAATCTAAGTATACACAACTAATTAAGGTGGAAAAAAAGGGGAAACATTAGTGTACAAGTTGCTGCATCTCATAAACAATCATTCAAACAAAATCAATACAATTAAAGAGGCAGCTTATGGAAATAGAACATGCATGAGTTATGTAAAAATCGACTTCATTTAGGTTTGTAAGTGAAAAGCATGGAATTTAAAATTAAAAAAGTAACGGAGATAGCAGTAACCTCATGAACGCTTGCAACACTGACAAAGACAACATCTCCCCAACGAGGAAATCATAAACATCAGCTTTCGTTACACATGTCTCAGCATCCTCAAAGTAGTGGAATTGATCCTTGCTCAACCACACCTTTAAAGGATTCTCTTCCGGCTCATCTTTGGTGCATTCATGTAGCCACTGACACGCGGGTGACACATTTTTGTACACCTCATCTTCATCTTCCTTGTTTGAACCTTTCGAGGAAATCTTGTTGTTCGGGCCATCCTTTTGTTCTTTTGCGGAAACTCTGTTCCCGCGTTGTTGTTCTTGTTCTCTTTCAGCTCTCCCCTTTATTCACATTAACATATATATGAGAACGACAATAAAAAGGATTAAAACAATAATTGGAAAATTAGTATTAATCAATTTTATTTAAGGGTTTTAATCACCTCTTCTGGAAACCGCACCCATTTCCTAGGCCACGTTACAAAACCCCCTCGTGCTTCTCCCAAAGTATTCAATCCCCACTCTGGCCGCGGAAGGGGAAGTATTACATCTTCCCATCCGTCTACAATAGAATCAACTGAGACGTTACAATTGCCTACACCGACAGCTTGGAGATGCGAGACTTGGGCCTGGACAGTTGGTTGAAGATGGCCAAATGCAACCACCAGTAAACCACCATTTCCACCTCGTGGATCCCGGAGAAGCAATGTGCATGGTGTTTCCTCCTGCAAAATAGTTACAGTTGAAGGCCATATGATCAAAAAATAAAATTAAAAGTACTAAAAAATAAAGTGTAAACTATTAAAAAATGAAGTTAAAAGTATGAAAAAAGTTAGCCCAAACCCAACCCTTTATATACCCTATAATAAAAGCCCAACCTAAAAGTTATTGGACAACCCTGTCCAATAACCAGGCCTACTTCAGATATAGAGGTAGTTGGTAATACAATTGTCTTTGTGTTAAGTTATAACATAATACTTTCAATTTCGGAATCATTGCTTATGTTCTGTATCAATCAATATATGTTTTGATATGTATCGTAAGAAGAAAAAAAAAATGCTAGAGATTGCAATTCAATCCTGGATAACGCCATCATGTATTCATGTGTTAGTTTTCTATTCTTTACTGCATTACAATTATATATATATATATATATATATATATATATATATATGTATTTCAGCTTTGCAACTTCTGCGGTGTTCTCATTATTAACTAAGAATACCCCTCACACCCTGTACTCGAGTGTTCAGAATTATGGGTGTATATGTGTAATATACCTCTCCAGTTAAAGGTTGAGATTTATACTAATAATATCATTTCCCCAATAATCATATTAACTTAATCCATTGTAGTAGTAGATGTAGTATGGCAGTTTGGGTTGAAATCCATTGTCTTTGACCTAAACTAAAATAATCTAAACAGAAAGTAACCTGTAACCTGAAAATAAGTTGAACGGAAAGTGACTTAGATTATTTTTTATTGGCAAATCAATAAATAAAAATGAACGAAAACTAACTCGAACTGAAAATGGCCTATGCAAAATCTGAAAATTAATGTTGTTCAAAAACAGAATATGGAACAACTTGTTTGATCAATTGACCTGACATAATCTGAACTGAATTGAAAGTAAACTGAAGTAATCTAAAACCCGATTTTATGTATAGATAATTTGGTATTTTATCTTAATTAATTTGGAACTCAATAGTTTACTTTTAAAATTGATTAACGTAACACATAGTACACTTATACATGCTAAATTTCAGCAATGTTGTTCAAGACAACTAATATTAAACACGTTTCTTTCTGGGCGCATGTAGATCATTGGACTATATTTTGGACAATTTTAATCAAATTAAAATTGACAATAAGTATCATTCACACAATTTTCTACTTTGACAATAAGACACTGTTCTCCTCGTCTTATTTTTGCTTAACTAAACTTATTTTTATTGAACTGAACTTATTTTTGCTGAACTGAACTTATTTTTGCTGATCTGAACTTATTTTTGCTGAACTGAACTTATTTTTGCTGAATTTGTTTTATACTAATTAAAAATTATAGGGCAATTATGTACTATAATTGAATTTTATTTAGGTGAAAATAATTGATTTTACTATAAGACTGGATTTTTGCACATTTTTTTGCACATAATTAATTATTTAGGTGAAAATTCATTATGTATTGTATGGCAATTAAACCATAATTTCCCATTTAAAAAGATGTGCACATATACATATCCATGTACAAATTAATTTGCATAATACATATAGAATTTTGTTTTTTTTTTTTTTTTGAACTGAACTTATTTTTGCTGAACTGAACTTATTTTTGCTGATCTGAACTTATTTTTGCTGAACTGAACTTATTTTTGCTGATCTGAACTTAATTTTGCTGAACTAAACTTATTTTTGCTGAAAATAAGTAAAAATAAGACGAGGAGAACAGGGCCTAAGTATCATTCACACAATTTTCTACTTTCAATTCACTCAAATATGTAGAAGTTTTGACTTATAACAAAAATATAAAATAACCTGATTATAAACTGAAAAAGACTATGGCTTCTCATTAAGTTGGATTTTCTTGACTTATTTTTTATTGGACTGAAGTGATTCCGACCAAAATGACTTGAACTTGGACTGAATTGTTCTCAGATGGAGAAGAAATTGTTTTGCCTATTCCCAACACAACCTGAATTGGATTGAACATTTGAACCAATGAGTCGAAACGACAAAGCTGAGATTTTAACCTGAGCTGAAACGACCAAAACCCAATTTGATCAACCCAAACGTGTACCACAACCCATATTAAGACCCCACCCATCTAAAATGATATGAAGGCAGACAAGGTAGTAAATAACTTCATATTACTACCTCCGTTACGAATTATGTGCAACACTTAGGTATTATAGTGAGGTATAAAAAACTTAAGCGTTCCACATAATTCGTAACAGAGGTATTATGTTATTGCTTTGAATGGTGACACTAGTATACCCAATGCAAAGATGGCAATTTTATATGTATAATCAAAAACAAAAAAAAATTACTCGTTCTTAGCTTTATTTGATTTGAAACTAAGGGCCTGTTTACTTCAGTTGAAAACAGTTGAACTGAACTGAACTGAACTGATTGGAGTTGAACAAAAAGTTTTTTATGAAGGATTAATGAGTAGCAAAATAAAAAAAGAGTTGAACTGAACTGAATTGAGCTAAACTAAATTGATTTTAAACTGAAATAAACAGGCCCTAAATATTGGCCCCGACGAAGTTCATTCATTGTTATGATCAAGTAATTAAAAAAGAAAGGAAAATTGTCATGTTGGGCACTCAGTGTATGACAAAATTTCATTTTAGGTAGCTTAAGTTTCAATAATATCATCATGGGTACCTAAGGATTACCTTTTCGAAAAATCCGTAACACAATTAAGGGTGCAATTAACTGAATTATCTTTGACCGAAATTGAAATAACCTAACTGAAAGCAATCTGTAACTTGAAAATGGCTGGAAAGTAACCAAAATTGTTATTAAGCTATAAGTCATCAATGGATTGAACTAAACTGAAACTGAATTGAAAGTGACTCAAACTGAATTTGACTTGTACAAAATTTGGAAAAAAGACGAACCAAATTGAATTGAATATTAAGCAACATGTGTGATCATTTGACCTAACTCAACCTGAACCTAACTGAAATGACCCAAAGCTCAATCTTATGCGTTTAAAAATGAATTTTTATTATATCTTGTACTAATTTGTAACTTAATAAGTCCTTTTAAAACTGATTAACACGACACATTATATTGTATATTGAAATCAATATAAACTTAAATGTGGAAGTTTTTAAATATATTGATTAAACAATTATTTATATGAATTAACTAAATCAAAAACAATCGAAAACACAATAATATGAAGTACTAAGACATAGTATTTGACCTAAACTTAAAAGTTGATCATATGTATATTTATTACATAATATCCAACTTTCATTCAAACAGACAAAATTAAAGTTTCCAAAAGAATAAAAAATAATCCGACTATGACCACGTTTTATAATGAACAAAAATTGATCTGACCAAAATGGTTCGAGCATGAGCTAATAGTAAACTATTTTGACTTGCTTCTGAAATAGCATGAACTAAATTAAATTGCACCAGAAGACAAAATTAAACGACTGAAGTTAGCGTTAGGATATGTCTCATGATTGAATTGACCTTAACATGCACCGCGAATCCGAATTGACACCTCTAAACATAATATGTGCATACTGCTTTCGCTCCCAATAACTCGCTACAAGCATTAGTGTAAAGGATTTTCATAAAGTTATTATTAATTTTTTTTTTTTTTTAAATTTTCTTTACACAGATTTTTTCAGATATATATACACCTAGAAATCCTATAGATACACGAAATATCACCCTATACATATATTATACATCCTAGTAGTAGAAATTAAATAGAAACCCTATATCTACATATTAAAGAACTCTACACCAAGTACTTATGATTTAGAATTTTAGATCAAAAGCAGAAATCAAACCCTAATCTTATTGTACAAAAAACTCATACAAAGTTTTTTTTTTTTTNAAAAAAATTTTTTTTTTTTTTTTTTTTTAATAAAATCATCAAACAATAATAAAAAAAAAAACATGGGAGAAAGAAAGGTAGTAAACAAATACGACCCTCCAGATTTCGATCCTTCAAGGATACCAAGAAGAAGAAAACCCAACAACCACCAACTTAGAGTTCGAACAATGTTATCAAACACCGTTTGTTGCCAAACATGTGGCAGTTACGTGTATCAAGGAACCAAAATCAATGCAACAAAAAAAGACGTTGTTAATAGTAATGATACGTATTTTGGTATCCAAAAATTCAGATTTTATTTCGAGTGCACTTATTGTAAGGCCGAGGTGTTAATGAAGACGGACCCACGGAGTAGTGGTTATGTGATGGAGGCGGGTGCGAACGGGAGGAGTTATGAGAGATGGAGTGTTGGAGAGGAGGGGTGTAGTAGTAGTGGTAGTAGTAGTGAGGTGAAGAGTGTAGTGGAGTGTTTGGAGAGTAGGATGTTGGATTCGAAGCGAAGGATGGATGTAGTGGCAAGTGTTGAGGTGTATGAAAGCGAGGCGTGAGAGGGTTAGTGTGGATATGATATTAGAGAGTTTGAAGGAGAAAGTGGTGTGTAAAGAAGAAGAGGATGAGGAGTTGATTAAGTCCATATTTCGTGAGCGAAGAGTTGATGATGAGGAGGAAGAGGAGGAGGATGTGGAGGAGAGGAAAGTTTGTGAAGAGAAAAGTCGAAGTAATGTGGGTGTTGATGGGTTGAAAGACAAAGAAGAGCGACATGGTAAGGAGAGTACGTTCGAAAGTTAGATTTATGGTAAAAAGGAAAGCAATTCCACGATCATTCTGTAAAAGAAGCAGCTACAATAATATTAATAGTTGCCTTGAATCACTTTGTCAATATGACAGTAGTGACACTGATGAATAGGTTTTATATGCACATGAACATGCAAACTAATTATTTTTATGGTTAGTTTGATTGCGGCATTACAACTTACAACCGTACAGCTAGTGTGTAAGTACATGAAAATTAGTGTTTGCTTTGATTTAAATTGACATTGTTTTCTTGCTATAATGTAATTGTGGTTGTTTCATAGACAATATGTTTGCTTAACTAGATCCAGTTGGTAATACACTTGTCTGTGCAATTTAATTACATAATTGCTTTTGTTGTGTATCAATATATTCAATGATCTACTACCCAATTTAAACCGCCCTAGCTATATATGCTAGCACCGTTTTGATATGTACCAAAGAAGAAAACTAAAGATTATTGCAATCGAATCTTTGACCTAGATCATGTATTCATGTGATAGTCGCACTACTGAGTAATTGTTTCTGTATCATTAATATGTATTTCAACTATTTCATTTCTGCTTTGCAACTTTTGTAGTGTTCTGATTATTATGAAAAGCCTGTGATTGTTGAGAATTATAGGTGTAATGTACTTATGCAGTGCTTGATTCTGAATTTCTGATATTATTGAAACAGTTAAAGGCCAAGCTGCAGAGTTACAAAGTAATTAGAGACGATCTATCAGTGATTCAGTCATTGGAAGTTGGTTACACAATATGCTATTGGTAGTCAGGTAGTAGTCAAACCAAGGCATCAATAATAACGGCTTCTGGAGAAGGACTTGATCGATCAGTATGTACTTGAAATCAGTACTACTCCGTACTAGATTGTTTTGGTGACAAAATTTTGCGTCTGACAAATCTCGAACAAATCTAAAATGTTGTTGGAATGTTCAGCCCTATACACTATACACATCTTAGACAATGTCGGGTAACAATTTCTGCTGGGTGATGCCAGTCAAGGGCATGGAATGGAAGTCATCTCCTATCTGAGTTGGAGTGTTGGACTTCTGTATGTTTTCTCTACTTTAGATTGTGAGTTTACTGATATCATTATAGCAATTAACCTCTAAATGCTGCATCTATTCGAATAATGTTTTATGAAAGTGTTACAAAAGGGCTTCAAAAATGTTCGAAACAGCTTACCAAGTTCTAGCTTCCAATGTAAATACAGTATGTTTTATTTGGAATCATTCAGTATTTCCACACAACTATAGTCTATAGATGTTCTAAAATCTGATATATACAGTCAAAAGATGAGACAAGGAGGAAATTATATGAAAAATAAAATGCTCTTCAAACCGTTGAAAGCACAATCCATGATACTATTTACATTGCTAGTTCTTACATATGTATATAGCAGTACACTTAGCTTGATCAATAACGTAATACCAATGTGTCAAAAGAGCAACATACTAATATTGTTGATATTACTAATATAGTAATACATATTTTCCTATACTACATAGACCATACTGATAACGAACTTATAGTAGTCATACTGCATAGAATATATGCATACTAATCTTATTACAGGTCATAGAAGTTTCAGAATACATAGATCATACTGATTTAGTACTAACACTGCATAAACACATAGCTTTCCTTGTTGACACAATCCATCACAGGCAATTAGGATCAGTTCTTGAAACGACGAATTACTCTAGAATAGAAGTCCCAGTTACGATGACTTGGTCCGATTACAGGTTGCCCAAAAGAGTGTTCTTTCACATAAGATGTCACATCCTCAGCTTTAGATAATGATCAGGAAGCAAATTCAAGCAGTGAGTCAACCAATAGTGACAAGGAGTTAATTCTAAGTCGTTCTGAAATTCAAGGGATTAGACCATTTGGTTTACATGGCTTTAGATTGGCTCATGGACATTGCTGCATATTACATTTGCCTAGTTAAGATTGGCCACATGCCAATGGAAAGATGGTGGATTCAGGGGATTAGTTGGTTTTTGCCTATGGGTTTTTTCTACTGCAGTTGCTAGGATTTTTCTTATTTCAAGCATAGGTGTTTTTAATTGTATTAGAGTCTTAATCATCTAAAGGTCAAGGAAAATGCTTTCTTGAGGGTTTCTTGATTAAAAGATTCGTTCCTGGAAGGTTTCTTGAAGATTGAAGACATTTCTTGAAAGTTGCGCAAAAACGAGGCTTGTGTGTGTGTGGCGAGTTTTTGGCGATCTTTGGAGAATGTTGGGTGTCTTTAAATTTCCGTGATTTTTAGACATTTCTTGATGATTATTTTGTTAATTAGTTAAGTTGTTAGAATAAAATCTAAGTTAGTTAGGATTTTATGCAAATTGTAAGTAGATAGAGTCTAGTTGACAAGTTAATCATACAACTTGTGCAAGTGGACAAGTTGCCACGTGGTTCTTGGGTATTTTCTAGTTTATTTAGAGTCTAAAAGGTTTGTTAGGATTTAGTTGTTGGTTATATTATAAATAGCCACAATTCTTTTGTAACAAATCAGTTTTCAGTTTTCAATAATACAAGTTATTTGCATTGATATTTTGTGTGTGGTTTCATACGAAATTTTCAAGATTTTCGAGTGTTTTGTGAGTTCAAAGCTACAAAATACTTACCTTAGTTTTAGGATTTGTGATTGAGTGTTCTCACAATGAATAAAACAACCTTAGCATTGATTTTTGAGTGCGAATTGTGCGAATTGTGAGTGTTCCAATTTGCATTATTTACAGTAAAAACAATCTATCTTAAGTTTAAGCACTTAGTTTGAACCTAAGATATAGATCAGATAATCCTTCCAAGTACCGTCGTAGTTCCTCCTTCGGATCTAAGTAATCACAAACAAAAACAATTCAAAAACCAACAAATTAAGAATACAATCAAGGATATGTTTCAGGAAATATTCTGGTAACTATAATTTATAAGCAACAAATTATTTTATTATTCTTGAAATTCCTCACCTAAAGCATTATCTTCACTATCATTTGGATCATATGTTTCAGGAAATATTCCGGTGTTTGGCTGCACATAATAAATAAATACGACCAACCTTAAAGTTGAAGATCTAAAGCTCTCATATTCGCGGCAAATGAAAGGCAGGAAAGGGTTGCAAGAAAGCCATAGATTTTTGTAGAAGAAGAAGAAGAAGAGAAGAGATCAAAGAAATGATGACGAAAGGAAGATAGATGAGGAGGAGCAAATGAGAAGCGGTTCACACAAAGAAGGAAGGAGGATTAGGAAAGGATAATGTAATCTGCTCTTAGCCAATAGAAGCCCTCCACGCAAACATTACCTGCCCACCTCAGCGCCGCCTTAGCCAAAACACTATTTAACTATTCAAAATGAATAGTAACACTTTTTAAGACATCAAAATTCAAACTTATAGTTGATTGGGTTAAAATTAACATAAAATAATTTACAATTTGTGGTCTTAGCACACAACATCATCCAAGACGAGCAGTTGTAAGATAATTATTCCAAAAATGCACACCATTACTCTCTAAACCTCTATCAAAATTTTCCCATAGAAATTTATCAAATATAATTTGGGAAATTCAAATACTTGGAATAAATTAATATAATTTCAAAAAAAATAATTTACTTTTGGGGTGACCACTCACAATAATATCATTTGATTGTTAAGAAAAACGCTTTCATTATCAATAACGTGGTGTTCTCAAATCTTGTGGGATATACAGTACATATCAATATTTTGATTTTTATTACTAGCAGCAATTATTATTGCTTAGTAACTTGCACCTTACAGTAGTTTTAAGTCGTATTTGATTTTATTACATTACACTATTTAACTGGTTAACCTGAAATTTTCAATCTCTCAACATTGGCCTTTTTTTTCTCTCTTTCATTATGGAATTTTAACACTACCATATGTGATATGTCAAGTAGTTAACCTCTATAGGACAGAACAAGGGGCTATTCCAAAAAATTAGAGCTGCCCAGATGTTCCACTTCCAAAATTGAAATTGAAAATGAATTTAAAATTACAACATTTTTCATTGAAGGATGATTTTGCACCAAACAGTTGCATATACAGAAGCAAACCAAAAGACAACACAGAAACTACCAGCAAAAAACATTGTAACAACTAGTAGCAACCAGATACATCAGCCCTCTGCTTTCCCTTGTCATTAAGGGATAGAAGGAGCATCAACAGCTGCCACACTGGTCATCGTCATCGTCATCGTCATTAAACACATATTTGCTAAAGTGGGAAACCCTGAATTTCCACTCTCCTTTTTCAGGATCATACGACAAAAATTCAGCATCTTGATCCTCTGCTTTCTTCTTGAGCATCTCCTTGTATTTTTCAATTCTTGGTCCTTCTAAGATCTGTTTTCCAGTCTTTTTGTCATAGCACTTTATGTTAAGAAGGGTTACCTCAGCAGGTTTGTTAAGACCTTGACCAACTGGGGGTTTCTTGCTGTCATCCAAGTACACAATGACTTCTCGATTGTTGAATTGGACAAGGGACTCAAGGTCAAGCCGTCTTATATCAGTCTCTCCCAGGAATCTAATGCTTCCATAACCATGACGTCCCACCACAAAATCCTTGACACGTTTACAAAATCCTGGTTCAGCCCTTTCTTTAGCAGCCAGCTCTTGGATTCGTGGCTCGGTGTAATAATCAGAATGACGAAGTTTTGGCATCATTGCCTCGATATCAGCACCATGCTCATATACAATTGCTGCTTCACCAGCTCTGTGACCGGAAAGTGTAATGTACGAGTCCCCTTTGTGGTTTGATGCATCATCAGCGACGGCACCAGATTTCTGGTTAATTTTAACAGGTTGATTTTGTTCCTTGATCAATCCATTCCCATTAGCAATACCTATAGCACAGAAAAAGTACATTATTCATTACAAGGACTCCTCATTGTAACACTACAGATTAGGCAAAAATCAAAGGCTTCTAGAAAATAATTGAGTCGTATTCTTGAACATGTCGAATACTAATAAACTACAAAAATTTAAAAAGTCAATTGTTTTAAATGTGCTCTCCTCAAGCCTATTACCTTAAAAAATACCACCTTCACTTCTTTCTCATTTTATGTCATAAACCAATTTCTTATATTTTATTTTCCAAGGTAAAGGGGATTTTAATTAGTTTTAGCTTTAAGTATGCATTAATTTAACTTAGCCTTGGCTACACTCACTTGTCCAACCTAATTCAAGGATCTGTATACATATTATTGGCTTCACTCACCAAGAATTTGAATCAATGGCGTAATTTAAGAATAACTCACTAAACAAATTAGACTCACGGATTTCAAGTTTCACTCACCTAAAACGAAGGGTTTTGCGAAAATAAAGTGCGAGATGACACCTTTTAAAATTACTTTTTATTTGGGAGTTGTAAGGAGTACAAATATAATGAGATCAACTAAGAGCACCCAAATCGCCGAGTCAAACATGAAATCCGGCAACCAATACCGTAAAGTAGGTCACTAGTAGTATTTAGCAAAAAAAAAAAGGGTGGTATTTCGAGGATAAGTGATTATAAAAGGTGGTATATTGGTATCCAAAAACATTTCCATTGATTCACTCTCAAAACACAAGAGATCAATTTGGAAAAGCAAGTCCAAATACAAAAACGCAGTTTAAAACTGCTAAAAACTCTGAAATTTAATTACTCCAAATATAAATTAATCCTCTAGGAATTGCTGAAAAGTCTGAAATTTTAACTAGTTTTGAACCCTACTTGATTAGTCCAAATATAATTTTTGAACCCTAATTATAGGCGAGCATCATCAGTGCAAAATGATATGCACTTCTACAGCAAATGCACTCTGTCACCACCTCTACCCACTCTATCAAATATTAAGATGTGAACAAGGCTAGCTTAGCATAGGCTAATCTTTAGGTTGACAGAGTTTGAGATGATGAGTAAAAAGGCAATTCAAATTAATTTTTTCTACAACAAATTTCACATTAAGTAAAAACGCCTTCAACCTCACATCATTGGTACAAAATAATATGCCAAACTAAAGCAAATGCAACACCAACTCTACCAGCTAAAAGACCACCCACCCAACACCCTCAATAACACATGGCAAATCAAATCAACAAGTAAGACAATAATATAAGTATGAACGTACTATTCATTACCAGAGAAACAGATTCATAAATAAAGAAAGAAAAATCTAAAACCATAGAGATTTGATTTTCCAAAACAAGAAAGAAAAGACTAAAAGAGAAAATAAGAGTACTTACAGCCATTTCCTTCAGCAAAAGATCCATTTGAAGGGTGCCCGTTTTCTTTGGAAGTTTCACCTTTCAATACAAAGAAAAAGAGGGAGAAAAGGTTAAAGGCATAGCAACAAACTCGGCCAAACCTGAATAACATAAAGTAAAAGTTCGAACACACAATATATATATACAGTCGGCTCTTGAGGTCAAGAATCTGTACCAGGGGAAGGAAACGGTGCGAGGGCAGCCAAAAAATTAGATATCGTCTGCATGTGTGATGATGGTGAGAGAGGGGGGGTGGGGGGATTAAAAGTTGGGGAAAGGAAGATCAAATTCGGGAACGCTTTATCATACAGAAATGCTTCAAAAACGTCCCCAAGGCCTCAAACAAGCATTTTGTCCAAAAACAATAAATCTTGGACAAAAAGACGACAACCCTTCATTTTAATCTTCGACTGAGCAGTGTACGCTCTCATCGTCAAAATCTAAGACAGTGGTGGAGCGGCAATAAGTGATTCCTTGCTTGGTATTTGCAATATTGGGGTATTAGACATTATTTGGGGGTAAAATTTTCATTAAAAAAAGAAAGATGTGGGGATCGTGTAATTTGAGATTCAACAGAGTGATGATTAGTTGTGAGATTTGTTGGGTGAGTATCGCCATCTACATGGGGTTGATGTTGTCTACTACATTGAAAGGTAGATAAAGAAGAACTCTTGAATGACTTCACCCATTTTTCTATTAAGTTATTAACTTCATTAGCTCATTGCCAAAAAATTGTAAATTAATTTAACCAGGCTAAATGGACACATTTATTTCTATGAAAAGGTCATAATTGCACTAAACACCACCAACCAAAATCGCACTTTCTCCATTCCATGTTACTCATAACATAACCCCTTCGGCATGCATTTCAAGGGAAATATATGAGTGTAAATGAGCAAATACACGAAAATAATTTTAACAATGGTAACATAGTTTCACTTTCGTTTGCGCTGAGATTATTTTCCTTCAAATGCGACCAAAGAGGTATACAACAACAACGCCTAGTAGTAGTCCACATGTCGAGCAAGAATCGACTAATTTTTTCTTTTCCACCCACAACTATAGGTCAAAACTCGAAAGTATGTGCTCATGATCTACAAAACAGAGCCTACTTAAAATAATTTCAATCGGAAAAAAAAAAAAAAAAAAAAAAACATGATTACCTTAACTATCAAAAATTCCATGTGGTGGCTATTGAATTATAATACTATACGTAGTGACCGCCAACTAAGTGATGGTTCACATAAAAATCTTATTTCATTAATTTGATCATTAACTCATCATTTACAAGTGCAACTACCCATGTGACCCTATATAAAGTGAAACTACAAAAAAAGATACTATTAATCATTTTTTTGCTAATTTTGACCTCAAGTTAGAGCTTTAAGTACAGAAATGACCCACTAAACCTTACCCGAACAATTTTCATATCTGTAAGATTCAACACGCGAATAAACACAATAAATGCCATGCAAAACAAGACATTTTTTATCTTTTTTCTTTTTTGCTAATTTTGACCTGAAATTTGACCCCTATGAATCAAAATGATGCCCAAACCTTAACCTAGCTAGGAGTAGGTAGGTATTCGTTTGTTAATGAGGGGTTAGCCATCGAAATAATAAGGCTATGTTCAGTTCGTCTGAATTTTTCTAATCTAAAACTTTCTGACCATCTGGTGTGGTTTGAAGTTTTCTAATTTGATCTGAACTTATTGTAGTTATTTTTCTGTTCTTTACATTTTCTAAACTGACATGAACTTTTCTAATCTGGTTGATCTTATCTGGATTTTTCTGATCTAATATACTACCTTGGCCACGAATAAGTTGCAACAAAAATATTGGTTTGTGAGATATAAAATAATGAATTGTTGCAACTAATTCTTGGCGGAGGTAGTATTTTTTTAAAATAAACACTCGAGTGCTTAAATAAGTTGAAGTGAACAAGCCTAAACCAAAGTCACAAATTGTATTATCAAATAGTACGTCACTATGTACAACTCCCAAATCCAGTGGTCACCATGTAGAATTTTTAATAGTTTGAGGGCAACATGTAGAACTTCAAAAAAAAAAAAATCTGTGTTGATCAAGTATTGACCATTTTTTTTCCCACCAATTCACTATAGTTGATCATAAATAACTACTAACCTTCAAAATTAAGTCTACAAAATCATGCCTCAAAAGATTTTACAAATCAAAACATTGAATAAACTAGAGGTGTAGAAATTCATACCATTTTCATGCACAAAGACACATGATTCCTTCATGGAAGATTTTGGCCACTGATCAATAGGCCGAATTATTAACGCTCTCGGATTTTCCCTAGGAACAAAAAGAGCATCTGCCTTTGGAGTGCTAGGAGCTTCATCATCGTCACTGAAAAAAGGAACCTGCATGCAGCAAATCAGCAATTATTAATTGACGAGAGCATTGTCAGAGCAAGAAATCTTAATAAGCAAGTTTCATAGATTTTCACCCTGGAACCATCGTTTTTAGGATGATATTTCCTTGCAGGTAGCCTGATCCGCCTCTGAGATAAATGCCTTGACGTCAAAAAAGATGATACTCTGACAGGAATAGGCTTGTCGACAACCTGGGAGAGAGGCATTAACAAATTCTCAAATGTTAAATATTATTTACTACATTATTATTAACACAAAAACCAATAAAGTATATAAGGCTTACAGGCATGCTAGAAATCCCGTATTGAATGGATGGTGAGGCTCCATTATTGCCAATTGACATATGAGGCATTGCTGGAAGAGTCCCAAAAGGATTTGTAACTGCAACTGGTTGAGCGACTGCAGAAATCTGGTTGGCCGATCTGTGACATGCAAAGAAAGTGTAGGTGATAGCTTCATATGTGCACTGTCCTCAGTTATTCCATAAATAACAACACTTATAAATTGTTTGGACAGTAAGCTAGGAGAAAAAAGAGAGGAAAGGAAAGATGAAGGAGAGGGAAAGTTGGAGCTCAAATTTCGCTTTAAATCTCTACAAATTGGGAGGGATGGTTTTTCTAAAATAGGGAAATAGGATCTCACCCTCTCCCTCCCCTTCCTCCAACTTTTTATATAAACAAGGGAAACAATCCGCCTTCTTTTCCCTTCCCTTCCCTTTTCTTCCTTCCATTTCCTTTAATCAAAACAAAGGGTCAAAGTTGTAAGAAGAGGAGGATATTCACAGGAACATCCTCCAGAGATTATATGCTTCGAGTGAAATGCTAAGAAATATATGCATGAAATGAGCAACAAGATGTCCAAAACTATTTCGAAACAGAAAAGGAATAAAATGACAGGTGAACCTTTTCTATTCATTTTTTTAACTTTCAAATCACGATCAGAAGATTTGCATATGTTGTTTCTCACCAATTTGCGGCCAAAAATTTCCTTTACTAATATATGCAGTACTTAGATCTCTAATTGATGTCTTTTAAATTGGAGTTACTACCATTTGTCCCTTTTGATCCTGAATTTCAGACTCCTTAGATGACCAGTGGGTGAAAAAAACACTTCGCACTTTGGCAGACAAGGTACTGCCTCCAAAGGCATACAGCACTAATTTCTATCAACCCAATTATCCAATATTTTGTGAACATCAAAATAATGAACCTAATAATCTGAAGACTTGAGACATTTTTGAATGGAAATACTGTAAAATGAGAAAAGCTTCCTACATCTGCAATTACAGAGTCCGCTTGCTTCCCCTCATCGCACCACACACAAAGAGGAAAAAAAAACGTTGTGGTCTCATCACTTGCAAGATTTTTGTCATCTACTAAAACTATTCAACTAAGTTTTATGTGACATAATAGTAGTCAGTCATACAACTATAATAGTTGATACTATTTAGTAGTATGAGTTGCTATAATTAATTACAGATTTACTAGCCAATCTACTGCAATACCAAAGTATCTGCTCTATTGTGCATATGAGCATATCTCATACAGGTGTCTGATACTGGTACATAATACATATTCGGGTCTCGGATACAGTAATTCCAAGTCACAGAACCCTATTCTGATTTTGGACACTGGTACAAGATATGGCATCAAAAATAAATGAAAAAAATGTTCACGAATTCCAAATTAAATTTCAACTGCAGAATACTCTACCAAAAATAGAAAAAGGAAAATGGAGTTTCATAATGAGGTGAAAAGGATACTAAAACAATATTTACATTATGGGCCAGCACACCCATTGGTGATTCAGGTCATCTCAACAAAAAAAAAAAAAAAAACAAGTAATAATCATTTGAAGGGTCATGGCAATCAAGCAGTCATACTCATGAAAAAATCAAAGAGAAGTCCAGGAATGCAAAATTAAATAATATTGTGGTCAGACATAAAACTACCCAGCTGTCAGCCCATTTCTTTGTATTCTGCAATTTTTCAAAGTCACTTCTACTTTTTGTTCTCTAAGGCTCCATTTATTATGGAGGAAAACATTTTACTGGAAAACTATTTTCCATTTTCCTTTGTTTGTTTTGGTAAAGGGTGGAAATCACTTTTTTCCCAAAGGTGGAAAACTTCTCTTTAAAAATAAAAAACCCAGGTTCTTTTTGTAAACAAGGTATGCCAAATTTTCCTTCCTATTCCTCTCCTTACATCTTTCTCCCCCATTAGCTTTCAAGTTCCTTTTTCTCTATGAGTTTTTTTCCACTAAAACAAACAAAAGAAAACTTCTTTTACAATTTTGTTTTCCATTGAAAATTACTTTTCTTAGAAAATCATTTTCCATGAAAATTGTTATTTAACAAAACAAAAGGACCCTCAATTACCAAAAAAGCAAAGTAAAACCCAACTGCTTTTAGGAGTTTCTGAAACACGTTTCGTTCTCTTCAACTGCTTTTAGCAAGCATTGTCTCTCTGCATTCACCCACTCGCCTCTTCTCTGCAACAGAGGCAGCAATAAATTTGACTCATACAGAACCTAACTCACCCCCTTTTACCCAAATGTTAAAGGGTGCCAGAACACTTATTACACCTCGGCTCTCTACACATGAGAAGAACAATACAACGACCTCTCATTCATTCCATATACCAGAACTATAAACAACGCAAAACAAATTAGGAGGTTCATTTCCTCATCAAAAGTCTATCAAGTGTAACGTCAGAAAGCATTGTTTACCCTACCAATCATGCCAAAAACTCCAAAGCTTGCAGAAAACAAAAGGAAGAAAAAAAAAAATAGGCACATCACTACATCATAGTTGACAAAGAATGTGGAAAATAACATACGGCTGTCCAAGAGCTTGTCCAAACATGCTTGCTCCAGCAAGACCACTGCTTCCAGCTAAATCATGGAGAACAAAATAAGATACATGGATAAATGTAGCTACAAAAACTATAGATCAAAATACCAACTTACCTGATGGTGCCTGCCCGAAGTTACTTAAGTTGAAAGCACTGCCTGTTTGTGTAGGAAGACTAGGTTGAAATGGAGCAGAAAGAGATGGCTGCAAATTCACCAATAGCCAAATACACATTAAACATTGTATCTAGGAAGAAAACATGTTCATCACCAACTCTTTTTCTGCATAGACTTTAGAGGAAATAATATGCATAGCGAGCAAACATGAGAAGGAGAAGCAAGAGCAAAGATGAATCAAGAACTCTATACAAAATTGGATGCAAAAGAGGAAAGAGACATTGACAGCCTGTTTGGTAGATGGCAATAAACTGCAGTAATGGGAATGAATTTGTATGTAAATTCGTGACAAAACCAATTTTCATTCCCATGGTAGTGCTAGTTCACACTCTAAATGTCTATTTTTCTTCAAAAAATTTCATTACCATCTAATACCCTTTACCCAAATGGTAATGGATGGTAATGAAATATATGTACAAAGCACTAGCTTGAGGATGAACTATCATCCCTATGAAAACTTGTGATGTTAAGTTACATCTTCATGGAGAATTATAATTTTATTTTCATCTTCATTGAGAATTACAGTTTTATTGAGGATAAGATAAGTAAAAATTGTTTTAAGATGGTTTGTACATATAAGATGGAGATTGAGCAACACACCAGTAAAGAGAGTAAAGAGGCTAAAAGAGTGGCAGCAAGATGGACAAACAATAGGTACAAAAAAAATGGAGAGAGGATGAGGGTGGTTGGTACAGACTTGAGGTTCTTGGGAGTTGAAAAGAACTTGGCGTTAAACCGAGAGAATGGAGAGAGAGGATATCCGGAAATGACTTCTGTAATTCTTCTTATTGATTCATGTCTAGCCGATCCTAAATTATTTTGGGAATAGTCACACACACACAAAAACTTAAAATATAATAATTAAAAAAATCCATAGTCTATGATAGTAAGATATGTGACATGCAGATAAGTTTATGAAACAGAGTCCACAACAATGATATTAAATAGCCACTACCCACAAATAATATCACATTATATGAGAAACAGACGAATCAAATTGATCGCAGTACCCTAATATTTGGGGAGCTGCTAAATGGGTAAAATTGAAGTGTAAATTGTGAAATAAAGACGGACGTTGCAAGAGTGCCACATTTATTATTCTTCAAGGATATTTTGGTTATTGGCAGACGAGTGAGCGGAGAAAAAATGTGAGAAAATAAAGAATATCTGATTGCTACAATCTCGACGTGTCATTTTCACCTAAACTACCAAACCTAGGTGAACAATAAAAATTCAAATTTAAACACTCCAACACTTTAGATCAACATCGTTATCTTAGTTTTGAGGTTTTGAGCTCTGAATCAAAAGTGAATTTTATGGGCGGTCCACTCTAAACTTGCCCCCTCCAGCAAGGTCAACCCTTAATTTCTTGTAGCAATAACATTGTACATAAATTCCTTTGCTTCTCAATTTGAATTTGAAAAAACACCTACCTAAAAAATACATCCAGCCTAGTAGCCATGCAACAGCATACAAAAATACAGTAAAAACTTCAATTTAGAACAGTAAACATTCAAAAGCAATGGACTTACAGTGCTTTGACCAAACCCAAATTGGCTGCCTGTGGAATTTGAGAATAAGTTGGACCCAAAAGTAGATGGCGTATTATTAAACATATTTTGGCCAGGACTTTGTCCAAGAGAGGAACTGGATTGCCCAAAACCAGTTGCTGTTCCAAGAGAGGATGATGACTGAAACAGAGATGGCTGAGGATTTCCAAAATTTAAAGAGGAACCAAAACCTGTACTGGACACTTGCGCAGGGGCAGAACCAAATAATGGCGCCGATCCCATTGCAGAAGAGCTCCCTGTACTAAAGAGAGAAGATGCAGAGCCTGAACCAAATCCTTGAGTAGATGCTCCAAAAAGGGAAGGAGTTGGTGCAGCAGTTGACCCAAAATTGGGGGATGCTGTAATAGAACCAAAAGGTGATGAACTAAAAGTTGAGGTAGATGTAGCTCCAAAACCTGCAGGCTTTGGTGCAAATGGATTTGGTTGCACAGATGTAGAAAAAGGGCTTGATGATGTTTGTCCGAATGCTTGGGTCCCGAAAGGGCTTGCCTGTGCAGTAGACATGCCACCAAAGTTCGCCCCTGGAGTAGATTGCCCAGCAGGAGCAGGTCCACCTGAAGTAGAAAGCATTAGTGGTAATTAACATAGCTCTTCAACAGAGAAAATGGGGTAACAGTATATTCCATCAAATACAGGCATAATAATTTGACTTTCAAGTAACCCATTAACCAAGGAAATCCAAATTCAATGGTATGTTACACATCAACAGTGTGTGCTTGGCAATCATATAATAGTAACTAATTGATAAATCTAAAATTTCAAACCGAAAATATTAACAAAGCAAAATGGCCCACACAAATCATGCTGTGGTGTTTGGGCTGGCCCAGTGCAAGCTGCACATAGTCCTCAAAACAAAAGGACTTCCAAAATTATATGTAGAAGTTATACAAAACTCAAATAAAGCTGATAGGTATAAGTGGTTAATTGTTGGGCCTTCTTACTAATAAAGCTCATGATCAGATCTTTTAACGTGCAGTTTTGGGAAATGTTATTGTGCATGTGAAGTGAACTCGGGCAGCTGTAATCTGTAACAGCCCATTTTGTTCCTCTTCCCCATTTTGTAAAATCCAATGCTCCAACTTACCACATAAACAATGAAAAAGAGGATTGTGTCTTCTCCACTTACACAAACTTCATTTCATCTATTCCCATCAATTCCAACAACAGCCAACAATTTACCTCCCTTCAAATCCTTCCAAGTACAGAATTCATTTGGCGAGTAGCGACAGCCATAAGTTTTCAGTTTTCCATTATCAAAAATTTATCTCCTCCCTCTCTCTTTCTCTCCTAGTCCCTCCCTCCGTCTCTCTCCTTCCATAAGTTTTCAGTTTTCCATCGTCAAAATTTTTCCTCCCTCTCCCTCTCTCTCTCCTCTTTATCACTCTCTCCTAGTCCCTCCTTCCGTCTCTCTCCTTCCTTCTACCTCCAACCCCCTGCCCCTCCCTCTCCCTCGCACTATCTCTTTCCCTCCCCTCACTACTCTCCCATCGTCTCGGTGAGAGCCTCACAATATTTCTTATCAAAAAAGTAATATAAGCTATAGTCGGTCAATCAATCAAAGCCTTAGTCTCATAATTGAGGTCGGCTACATGAACCAAAAGTAATGATTCAATGTGGTGCTCCACATAAATTTTCCTCCTCCATCCCCTACAATAGCTTCATGTCCTTTCTATCCCCTTCCAACCAAGTCATTTTTGGTCTCCCCCTACCTCGTTTGAGATCTCCCTAGTCTTGCTCTTCCATTCGTCGCATTGGGGCTCCTTGAGGTCTCTGTCTCACATGTCCGAACCAACGAAGGCGGTTTTCCCTTAGATTGTTTGCAATGTCAGGGACACTTCCTGTAGATGACTTTATTTCTAATTCTATCTCTTAGAGTGTTCCCACACATCCATCCCAACATCCGCATCCCCGTAACCCCTACATTTTGAATGTGCTCCTTATAAGCTTAACATTCTGTACCGTAGGGCAACGTTGGTCTTATGGAAGTCCTGTAGAATTTCCCCTTCAACTTTACAGGAATGTTTCAGTCTGCTCTCCATTTAAACCGCCCTTACTTAATCTTGTGAGCCACATCTTGGCCAATATTATGATATATAAGCTACAGTGAAGACATTAAATGAATGTAGTGAGCATGTATGATCTAACCTCACCATGTATAATATAGGCCATACACTAGTACCTAGTGCGCAATCAACGAACATAATCAACCAAGAAATTAGAGCCCCGATCCACCACCCCCCCCCCCCCC
>PYUH01004005.1:1892167-1926573 GCA_016808085.1 Suaeda aralocaspica | reverse complement strand
AGGGGGGGGGGGGGGGGGGGGGGGGGGGGGGGGGCAGAGAGGAAAAGTGGGTGAGCGACTAAGCGTAATACCAAGTTACGAACTTTTTCTTTTTGATATGTGATATATCAAAATGTCATTTTGGGGTAATATGTTAGAAATTTAGGGGTAAAGTCGTTTTTTTATATGCACTTTAAGAGGTTGTATGGTAATAAAGTTTTCTATTTATTTACGAAAACGCCATGTGATTTGCTATTTATACATATCACATTGATTGATTACATATTATCCGCCGGATTATGAAAATGTTATCTGATTTTTTATTTATATTTATTACAGTGATTTACTAGATATTATTTGAGTCTAGATTTATTGACGTCCAATGGACAGTGGGTCTAAACTCGACATCAGTTAACTAATTTCGGTCATAGGTCTTAATATATAAGGCTTGATACCTAGTTGGTATCCAGTAGAAGGATGTGAGAATTCCTAGATTGAGTGGCTAGGAGAAGGATTGTGTTCAATCCATTAAGATGGTGAATTAGGTTGGGTTGGGCTAGGTTGATCCATACACAAACTGACGAAGAAGTCGTGGGTTGTGCGGCGCTAAGGAACGGGCTTGGTTGGTGGGTACTTGGGCTGGATTGAGGTGATTTAGATAGTTTTTGGGGTTGGCTAAGCTGGGGCAACTTATTAGGTGCTCCGGGAACACAAACCCAATTATACTCCCGGGTCCGTGAGTTTCACCAGGATGCATGTAAGCAAATCTAACACGTGACATTTCAACTTTAAAAAAAAAATTCTATATTTATTTTATTGGAATAATTGATGAAAATAATCCGAACTTTAGACAGTAATTCAATAAAAGACCCAACTTTCGTTTATTCTTTTTTGGACGTAACTTTAGAACATATTTTCCATTTTTAGACTAACTAATAAACCACCCTTTATTATCTATCACTCCTCACTTTATATTTTCATCACTGGCCTTCATCCTTTCTCTTGCTCCACCACTACTACCCTTGGTTTTTTCCCACCACCACCAACAAACATTAGCAAAGTCATTATCTTCGGGGCGGCAACGGTCTCCACCGGAATCATTTACCAATAGGTGCCATCCACTTCTTTCCATATACTGCACAATACCACCAAAAAAAACAAATCAAACATCCTTTAATCAACAATTGATCAAATTAAATCAACTAAAACTCATTCAAACAACAATGCCTGTAACAAAATTAACTTACCTCTCAAAGTCCCAATCCGAGCAGCTTACAAATCCTTTTACCCCTTGGAACCCCCTTCAATGAAGGCAAGCGTTGGAAACACACCCAATAGCAAATTTTAGCTCCTCTTCACATACCCCAATTGCAAATTCACACCCATCAAACACTGCTCTCACCTTCTTCCTCCCAAAAAAAAAAAAAAAAAAAAACTAAAAAATAAAAATATCCTGCCATTTCTTTGGAAATTGGTTTGAAATTTTGAATTGTTAATCTGGCCAAGGATCAAACCAAATTTTATCATCGTCATCACTTGTGATCATCAAAGTATTATTATCTAGTCATTCCTTATATCATACTACATTATATACTTACTTTAATACTATACTTTTTTTTGAAAAAAAAAAAAAAAATACTGTATATAATTCTCCTCTTATTATCATCAACAACAACTATTGCCAGTGATTTCCATTGTGGATGTGGTAAATATTTACTGTGTTTTGATGGTTGTCACACTTGTGAGTGATTTCATGATGGTTGACTCACTTGTAATTTTGAGGGAGGAAAGTGGCGAGGAGAGTATAAAACAAGTCAAAGTCAAAGAAAATTGTAATTCACCGGCTAATATATCATAGTTACCTAATTTTACAGGTAAATATTTACTAAGGTCCAAAATCGGAAGATATGCTCTAAAGTTGGGTTCAAAAATAAAAAAAAACGAAAGTTGAGTCTTTTATTAAATTATCGTTCAAAGTATGGATTATTTTCATTAAATTTCCCTATTTGATTTGTTTCATCCTCTTATTTTTGTTTTCATTTTCTCTCTCTTAAACTTTTCAACTTCAACATTTGCATTCTACTGTAATTTGTTGATTTCATCAAATTTTGCTTCAAATTTTAATTTTAATTTGCTTTTGCGTTTGGTGTTTCATATGGCGAAGAACAAAAATCGTGATCAAGTGTAAGTATTATCAATTTTTTAAGCAAATTTGTTGTTAATATGTTTAATTTTGATTTAATTTGCTTTCGAATTCAATTTTTTTTAATATAGAATATCAAGTAATTCAAGATAATATATTATCTTTGTAATTTTCATTTTCTTATTTGTAGTCATTTTAATTTGATTTGGGTTTGTTACTTTTTTAGTTTTAATTTGGGAGAATTGTTGAACAAATAAAAGGTAGATAAGAAAGATGATGACACTGCATTTTCTTTATCAATTGTTCATAAAGTACTGTCATAAATGCATATGAAAAAGGATGAAGAGTATGTTTTCCTTTTCTTTTGAAATATTCAATTTTTTATTTTTTGAGTAATATACATCTTGTTCATTAGTAATATTCATTTTTGGAAGAGTAATATTCATTTCAGTTTTGCAAGAGTACTATTCATTTTTCTTATTAGTATTATTCATTTCGAATGAAGAGTATTATTCATTTTTCTTAGCAGTATTGTTCATTTTTGGAAGAGCAATATTCATTTTTTGAAAAGTAACATTCATTTTTGCACAGTTCTACAACTTATGAGTCTCTAAGCAACTTATTGATCAAACTTCAATTGAGTTATTGAGAATTATTACTCATTTTTCTTTTTTTATTATTCATTGAGTAATTGCGTATATCTCATGCAAAAGTCCAATTTGATTATCAAATTAAATGGGAATAGTGAAGAAAAGCATTCAAGTGATACACTGACTTATAGTAGGTTTATATCTTTCATTTTTCATTTCCCTTTTTGTTTATTGTAAATACTCCTTATTTTGTTATGTTATTTTTATTGTTACTGTCAATTTTTTATATGAAATATTGGTATAGGAATGCAAAGGTGCAGTTAAGGACAAACAATCAAAATTTGATAAAGGAGCAATAGTTCCTATTGGTAAAGAACAAGAAGCTGGAAGTATTGAGAAGAAAGGATCAAAATGGAAGCATGTTGGAACCAAAATCTCTTTACATAAGAGAATAAAAAATGAAGTCAAGGCTGATACAGTTGACAAAAAAAAAATAAAAAAAATAGGCTGCTTATAATGTAACATTTGAATATGAGAATTTATTTTCTTGTACATTATATTCACTTTGTGTGCTTAATACTCATTTTCTTGTACCTCTAGTTTTTTTTTTTTCCTGCTTACTATTCATTTTCTTGTACATTATATTCACTTTGTGTGTTGTGTGTTTAATAATATTTTGTTTTTTTATATGTAACATACATTTTTTAAAATATAAAATTCACTTTATTACTAGTAATATTGTTGATGACTTGATGGTGATTACAATTGGTATGTTGTTGAATGAGTTTCTACCAATATGCCATGTGCATAGTTTATGACATACTGTTGGTGGAAATACAATCATCGCAGCAGATTGATCAGTCATGATTGTTGCAGGATGTTTTCCCCCACTTGAGCTAAAAAATTAAATGACTCGAACAGCCAAATGAAAGATTCACTCTTCTCATTCAAGACATATCTCATTCCGAACATGACGACATTGGCATTGTGTCAATTCATTCCAACAAATGGTACACATATCACTCCATATTTATTAATTCGATATGTAGTGTCAAATACTAAAAGGTCTCCAAAATTTTCATAGTCTCTTTTCATTTTTGCATCCCTCATTAACAAGTTCAAACTCTTTTCATTTGCGTGCCTGCCTGGAATTGTCATATAAAATTGATCAACTATTATATTCATTTCTATGTGCATAATATTATTTTGAAGAATGTAGAATTTAAATATGAGAATTCAATATTTATTTTGATCAATAAATTTGTACATGCATAATATTTATTTTTAAAGAATATAACATTTAATATATCAACAATAATATTCATTTTGAACTAACATTCAATATATCAGCTATAACATTCATCATCGCTTGCGAAATGCGTAGTTGTTGTACAATTCAAAAGCCTCATCATCATTTTTGACTTTTTTGTACAGTAACTCCAATTTATCACCTTGTTTATAGTTTGTTTGTTCACCTGCAACAAGTTACTTAAAGGTTAATATTCATCATTATAAAAATTAATATTCATTTGTTTGTAGGTAATGTTCAGAATATATTAAAAAAAAAATTAACGTTAAATATCAAAATAGGGTCAGCTTCTGTATAATTTGTTTGTTCACCTACAACAAGTTACTCAAAGGTTAATCATCATTATCAAAAGTAATATTCAATTGTTTGTGGGGTTTAGAATTTATTCAAAAATAATAGAATGGACATTATATATCAAAATATATATATTACATGCAAATATTCCAAACATAATCGAAAAGATTATTCATCAAACTTAATATTCATTTGCCTTTAGTACGTAATACTCAGAACATTAATCTATAATGCTCCATAGAAATGAATATTAAATATCAAAAAATGAATATTACTTGCAAATATTCCAAAAAAAAATAAAAATCAATAGGTTAATTTTCATCCAAATATTAATTATGAATATCACATTCCAAAAATTGAATGTTACATTCTAAAAATTGAGCATAATATTTTACAAAAAATTTGCACACCTGCAAAGATATTTGTGAAGTTAATATTTACGAATAGATAAGTTAATATTCATGTTTTTATATGTAATATACAAGATGTTAGTAACTAAGACATATATGAACAATGAATATTATGTATAAAACTTTGAATATTACAGTAACATCCATATATAGAGTATAAGCGAATTTTTGCGATGAATTGTGATTCAATATTCAATAATTAGGCTAATTGAATACGATGAATATTACTCATAAATTATGAATATTACAACAATATTCATAAACAATGAATAACTAAAATATATATGAACAATGAAAATTATGTATAAAATTTTGAATATTACAGCAACATTCATATCTAAATGATAACCTAATTTTTGCGATGCATTATGATTCAATATTAAAAAATTAGGTTAAATGAATATTATGCATAAAACTATGAATATTACATCAATATTCATAGATAGAATATTAAAACATGCATCATTTCATCAAACTAATTTCATACACTCGTCAATTAAGAACATTACAATGTCAAAAATGAATATGAACTCTAATCTTTAATTTCAATAATTATCAAGCTGATATAGTGATATTCACAATTGCTTCAAGATACACTACAAAAAAATAGCCCATTTGCGACGGAAAAAATAATCATGGATGTGGATACAAAAAAATAGCCCATTTTTGTCAATATTAGCTATTTTGCGATGGAAAATTTCGTCGCAAAATACCATTTTTGTAAATAATTGGATTTTTGTCAATATTTTCTATTTTGCGATGGAAAATTTCGTCGCAAAATACCATATTTGTAAATAATTGGATTTTTGTCAATATTTTCTATTTTGCGATGGAAAATTCCGTCGCAAAATTCCTTTTTCCAAAAAATAAAAAATGAAATTTTGTCTATATTTTTCAATATTCCGTCGCAAATTTCTGACATTTGCGACGGAATTGGTATTCGTCGCAAAAATTCCGTCGCAAATCACCCTTTTCTTGTAGTGATATTACACAATGATTTAATATTCAAACATGTTTCTGCTTCAAAATCGTTTATAATATGCATACTTCTATCTATTTCTTCAATTGTTGTATAATTTGTTGTTGAATCTTCCATTATTGTAGTTTTTTAGAGTGAGATTGGTTGTTGGAGGAGAGAGAAATTGAAACAAAATGAAGAGAGAGAAAATCATAGAAAAAATGGCAAAAATTCTGAACAAAAAAGAAAAAGGTGGCTATATATAACTTGGTTTGTGAAACATAGCGTTTTAGGGAGGGGGAGTATATTTGGTAATTGTCCTCATGGGAGTATGGTATAAGGATTGCTAAGTTGGGATATGGGTTAACGAGCTAGGTGATGAATTATTGAATTGGGTTGGGTTGGGTTGAGTTTGATGGATTTGATGAACTTTTTTACGTCATAAGTTTTTAAATTTATCCTACAAATGTTTAATGATTATAACTAGCTTTGGTTCCCGGTGTTGCCCCGAATCATTTGATAAAATTTCATTTTAAGATTTCTTTCATTTGTTTTGCCTTTTTCATCAAAATATAAAACATTGCAATTATATATTAATTTAATTTAATTTTGTAACAAACTGAAATGTTGAGTGAACAAATAGGAGTATTATTATAAGATATTTATAATAGATAACCTGAAATATTTGATAATTGCGATATAAAAGTTTCAAATAATTGTGAATATAATGTGAGTTTAATATGTTTATTGATAAAGAAATAAAATATAGATTTTACATTTGGACTATTGAACACAAGATTTCAAAAGAAATTTAATGGGTCCAAATAAAAGATCAATTGTGATATTGACAAAGAGATAAAATGAACATTTAATTATCATAAAAAAATATATTCATTATTATCACATGTTTTATTTATCAACGTATGAAAGGAAGTGAGATATTACTTTTTATGATATACATGTTATAATAGTTTTGTTGTGGAAATATTGACAATAATGGCATATATAACTTAATTGGTAAATAATGTGTCTCACATGTCAAAGGTCATAAGTTCGATTCTCATTAAACACATTTTTTACCATTGAAAATTGATTTCCAAGCTAAGGCGGCGCTACGTAATATATAGTAGTTGATGTATACATCTTACAATAAAGTTAAGAGGTAAAAATTATTGTGAGTATACTAGTTTTGGGGCGGGTTGATGAATTAGGTTGGGCTAGGTCGCGAGTGCGTTGGATTGGATTGGGTAGAGTTGGGTCATGAATTGGACGGGTTGTTTTAGAGGGTTAGGGTGACAAGCGAGATTAGGTTACGAGATGGGTTGGAAATTCATGACCCACAACCCACATCCATGGTTGGCAAGCTGAACTGGGTTGGATTGTGGGTCGAGTGGGTTAGACCAAGGCGAGTCATTAATGATAGGCTGGGTTGACTGGTCAACCCAGTCACCCAGGTCAACCCAGCCTATTGGCCACCTCCCTTAGATTGACAATTTGGAAATTGTACTCCTAGTTGTGTATCTAATTAAAACTTGTTTCGTCGGACAAAACAAAAGTTTATGCAATAAGTAAAAAAGCCAATGCAATAAAACGAAAAGCCAATTTAATAGAACAAAACTTATATATATATATATCAAAGTAGGAATCAACAATCTGGCAAATACAAATGTTTTTTTTAAAGGAAAGAAATTGGAAGTAAAATCTTATAGTCTGGCATTGAAGCACTTGAAATATTACACTATAAAACAATTACCATATTATGCAACCATCAATAAACTATTTAAGGGCCCGTTTGGTAAGGTCTCAATTTTTTTCTCATAAATCTGTTTTCCCTAGTTCACATTTTTGTGGGTTTAGAATAAAATACTAAAATGTTAAACTTAGGGTAGACAACCATTTTTTACTCTATTGAAAATATTTTCCTCAAAATTGAGAGGATAATATTTTTCATCACAATAGGAAGAGAAATTATCTTTTCACACTTGAAGTAATTGCTTTTCAGTTTAACAAAACAATTACAAAAAAAATTATATGCAAACAAACAATGGAAAATTATATTCGTTTGAAAATGTTTTATACCTTACTAAACAAAACCTAAATGGTACACTTGTCGTTTCTTTAAGGGTATGTTCTCTTCCTAGTTCAGCGAAATACAACATACCAACAACAAACACAATAAACTCCCACCCCATGGCAATGGAGGTAAGGTGCAGTACATTTGAAAACAGTAAAAGTCCTGGAAAAAACAAGCATCCACATAATTAGACATTAACGTCATGAAGGTCATTCGCATAGTCCTCTAGCACTTCCTGCGGTGGGTGAGCATGAAACACTTTGGACAGCTGCATAACCATCCCAAATTTCGCTAGCCCATGAGCAACCTTGTTGGCGTGACGAAGGACATGAAGCAGCTTCGCTCCCTCCACTCCTGCCAGAATGGATTGAATTAGATTGTATTGGATTGTTGGAAATTACTGTGAAAAAATTCCCATGAATAGAATACAATCGAAGTTACGTTTTCCACAAATAATGTTTCCTTTTGTAAGTTACAGAAATCTTTCTATTTATATAAAACATTCTTGTTGGTTATTACTTGAAGTATTTATTACTCCATTTTATGAAAAAACTAGTTTAACTGCCATGTGTTGCACGATTTATATAAGAAAATTGGAATCGTTAAAATTTTTATGACATAAAAATTACTACTTCCATTTTTTTTAGTTGTTACTTTCACTTTTTCACATCAGAGTCAACTTATAAAACTAATATCTCGAGTTTGGTATAGTAAAAAGTTATAAAAACTGTTATGAAATAGAGAAGGAAAGAAAAAATTGGAGAAAGTAAACAATCTCAATTGTCTTGGAGAAAGTATATAATCTCAAGTGTCTCCAATCTCCATCCTTTCACGTAGTATATATATACACACGAGGCTTTGCCTTGATGTAGAATGGAGACAGTTAAGATTATATACTTTCTCCAATTTTATTTTCTTTCTCTATTTTCATAATACATTATCAACACGAATATATTTATCATCTAATAAGCTCAATTAAATTAATAGCATGTAGTCTTATAGTGACAAATTTGAAGCTAAAGTATACGTGAAAGGGTGTTTCAGTTAACGATTTGCCTAATTAATCCACAAACCCAATTGTATATCAAGCGCAATATTATCAATCATATTACAAATGTGGAGGATGGTGTAGTAATTATATATTGTTATGAATGTATCATGTATGATTACGAGTTTATAATTAATTTAAAAATAGTACTTTGATTAAAGGGATTGTTATTATAAATTACCAAATATTATTTGTCATCCTTCTTTAATTTGACGGAGTATAGTTACATTATTGTGTACTCTGGTTGAAAAAGAGAGCATATTAAGTAGTCCAAAGTCACTAACTTTCAATAGTTCAATAAGAAGACTATACTATAAATATAACATTAATATAGTCCAAAACATAGATACCAATTAATCGGCAATAGTGTATTAGTCCAAGCTTATGAGTTTATAACAGAAATAAGATAGCAATACTGCAATAGTACATCATGATTCTTTAATTTTTACTATAAATATCGATTGTAAAAGAATATTGTATACTGATGGTATAGATCAGATTAGAAAACATGATGTAAGGATAAATTTTGCTAAACAAAGAACAAAACACATGCAAAACAAAATTAAAGCATGATTAATGTAATCTAATAAATATGAATTGACTCCCAATTAATTCCTTTAATCTAATCCACCAAGGATACGAAATAGGCACAAAGCTTCAAGACCAAATTATATATAAGAAAGAGAATAAGCTAAATAATTAAACATAGCAAATCAAAAGTCCATCATCTAATCATCAACAATTCCCACAAAAATTGTATAACAAGAATAAAGTTAAAGTTATATATTACGTGACGAGGTCATGTCTCCTAATCAAATTAAACATGCAAAAAACAAATAGTATAGGTAGTTACATGATATAGTTGCAGAGGTATACTGGTATAGCTTTGGTTGGCAATGAGTTCTATTATAAATCAATAATACGTGTAGAACAACTTTGATGGTGTGGATGAATATTTTCAATTGGTAATCCCTTCAGTTGGCTAGGGTCGGTTTAGTACATATATACAATAATTTATGAAATAAATTAATAGTGGCCACATGATAAATAAATTTATAGATTCATATCATGTTAATTGAAAATGAATATGGATGAAAATCAACGTTTATATACCAACTATAAGTGCTCTAATTAAGATCAATGTCCTAGAAGGATAACTTGAGTTGCTAATTAACATAGATCACGCATGAAGTGCAGTAGACTAAGTGAATTCAGAGGTAATTATTTTTTATGTTATTGAATAAGTAAAAAAGTGATACATTCTGATAAATTTTCAGAAGAATATATTATGATTAGTAAAATTGATATGTACCGAGTATATAAAATACCCCAGAAGAGTAAAAAATCTCTAACACAATTAGCATGTACCATGATAATAATCAATGCTCCTGCAGAATATGAATGATTGTTGAATAAAGTATAAATCTTGCCAAGTATAAAAAGAAACACATCTTAGTATTTTTATATAACATCATCTCAACGACCATGGTCATGCATGAAGTGTATATAGTTAACGTGATCACTGTGTTTGAAAACTGACCAAAATTTAGAAAAGTGATTGGATGTGATGAAAACTTACCAAAATTAGGCCATCCGAGTTTTATAATTACCCGTTATGAAAACCTTAAGTTTTAATTGCTGTAAAATAATGTGCTAACGCTTTCTTATATATGTTAAATATATGAATGTCTAATGAATTACAATTGCTCGTGTGCTTATTCTTTAAGATACTGTATAGTATGATCATTTGATTCAATATACTTCTTTTTCCAATATCACAATCGGTCTTTCACTCTAATACCCTCAAATTTCTCTAATAATCATATACTCAAATTTTAAAATACACATGACCATTAAAAACACTAATTTACAAATTAAACAAATTCAATTCACATCCATCACTTTATGATTATATTTGAAGATTGTTAATTGTCAATACATAATTTGCTTAAACATTTTATTGCTAATTTACAATTGTTTCATATATATGCAAATACTCTATATTCACGTAATTAATATTTTGAATTTACCTTATAAATATACCTTTTTAATCACGTACTTAATATTTCATATCTTTATGAAAATTTGAATTTAATTTTATAAAATTTAAGATTTTTATTGAAATTATTTTATTAAAATTTATAATTGTAAAAACTATATGGTAAGATTGCCTTACAGTAAGGCCATCAACTATTTGTGAGTTTTCTTTAACTATTGGGTTTATTATTTTAATTAATATATTATTTTCAATCTAATGGTCTTACCAAATAAGATTGTTTTATATAAGTATTTGTATTATAATTTTATTGAGTAAGCCTTAAACTATTTTTTATCAAATGATTCGGAGCAACACCTGAAGACAAAGCTAGTTAGTTACGGAAAACTAATTTCTTAACTAGCATACAAATGAAATTGAATGTACTAAATGGCAAATCCAAGGGGGCCCTTGGCCCATCCCATGGTCCAACAAAGCTTTAAGTAATTTTTATGCAAATTATATGATGTGAGGGAAGTAAGCTTAGTTGATAATACAAATGAGTGTTAATGGATTTAAATATTTTCCAAATATATTATTATTTTACGGTTTTTTCACCAGGTATTCTTGAGATTTTCCAGGTTGTATGGGATACCCCTATAGTTTAAATAATATGCGATGTATCCTTTTTAAGTTTTGATTATGCACCAAATGACTTTTTGTTAGATTTCCATCAGTAAAGCATTAGTATGAATTTATAGTTATATCCCTTAATTAAATAAGACCATTAACTTTTAGCATTTCCTCAATAATTATTATGAAATTACTATAATGCCCTTAATTAAAAAATTCATTAAATTAAAATTTTAATACTTCCTTAACAATTATGTATAATTTTTAATTAGTAAGATTTATTTGAAGAGATTAGCTACTAACACCACCAACACTACACTTCACCATTACCCGTGCTACAACAATCACCACTACCATGAAATCTAACAGAAATATAAGATTTAATTAACAGAAATCCTATAGAATGACATTTGGTGCATAGACAAAACTTAATACACGGCAATTTTTTTTAAAGTATTGGGGTATTCCGTACAACCTGATAAACCTCAGGGTATCCTGTAAAAAAGTCGTTATCTTAATTATAATGCATGTGTTGAACGGAAAAAATATATAAAAGTAACACTACATACATGCCAAAAATACACGCTAATCAAACAAAATAACATTGGATTTCCTTAGTGATTTTCTCGTTTGACATCTTATATACTACCTTCGTCGACGTTTATTTGCAACAATTGAGTGTTGAGTAGTTCTAGGCAATTTTTATAAGTAGGCAGAATTACTAGACTACCCTCGCTGTACCCCTTGGCCCCTTACCACGCCACCTAGATGTCCGAACAATCACAGGCACCACCACCACCAGCTACCCACTAGAGCACACATCAACCCAGACCCACGACCCAAAAAGTTGGTCAGAGCAAGTGACCCACTAGAGCACCCACCAACCCAGAAAATCGAGCTCAACCACCATCAACTTCAAACCTATTAAGTATTAACACCACCACCACCACCACCACCACAGAACGGTCCACCCTCATCCACCACCTCAAACGTATGGCCCACCCACCACCACAAGCAATAATTCAAAACCAAAATCAAGCCAAATTTCCAACAACTTAATCATCACGACCAGCATTTGAATAGACCAGATCTAGGTCGAACCCTAAAACCACAATTCGCAACCAATTTTTGTGTGTATTTGTGGTGAGGGTGGTGTGGAGGGGTGGGACAGCAAAATAGTTATGAGAGAGGAGTGGTGCAGTCGATTGTCGGTGGTGGGGTGGTGGTGAGAAGGCAGTTGGTGGTAAGGAAAGGAAATGAGATGGTGAATGGTTATTCAATCAGGGGCATACTTGACATTATACCAAAAATGATTTGCCAAGGAAGGAAAGTTTTGAACTTGTTGCAAATAAATAAGGACTACCAAAATCGGCAATTGTTACAAATAAATGTTTACGGAGGTAATAGTTATCTGCAAAGTTGCATCCAATGTTTATCACCTTTTCATAGGAAAAACAAATATCGTTTTACCCTTATTGTTTGAAAACTTGCCCTACCCTATGCAAAAATCATGGTCTTTAGTGGTATTGACCTATATTGAATTATAAGGACATCGTTATTAAAAGAAAAATTAAACATAATTCAAAACTCATCTAAAATAAGTTGAATGCGAAATAAAATTAAATAATAAAAATATGTCTAGTAAAATACCACAACAAACAAGACAAACTAGAAACAAGAAAACCAATTTTTTAATCATTGTATGACATATATTATCTGGCCTGGTGTTAAAAAAACAGAAAACCACAGTAATACTTAATGGACCCTAATTAAAGCTACATACTCAAGTTAAATTTTGGTGCAACACTTGAACTTAATTGGTTTTTTCATAGAATACCAACATCTTTTTTTTGGTTTGTTACAATATAGTCTTTATAATAAGATTGGTGTGAACTTTTAGTAGTGTAATTGCTTTCTAATAAAAGGCGCTTGCTTCAATTGTCCTCCTTCTTTTGGGCTAATGATTATTAGTCATCTAATTATTTGCTCAACCCTGTTGGAAACTTTTAAAAGGCCATGCAAAATGCATGGGGTCATTTTTAATTTGTATGATTTTTATGTCCTTAAAGAGCTAAAGTTATTCCCACAAATGGATCTCGATGAAAATTTAATTTATACATCTTTGCTTTATGTCCTTAATTCAATTCCTTTTTTGATTAGTAAGGGTAATTATACTAATATATTAGGAGTTGACGTTATTGACTAGTAGTGAGTAGTGACTTGCTTTTCTAATAAAGGGAAGAAATTGACATCTTAGTAGCTGGATTAGAGATTTAGAGAGTAAATTATTGGTGCATGTTTTGAGTGTTTTTAAGAAAACTATATATTGATGTTGAATAAAAGTTTGCACTTTTTTCGTCTTATTAGACTTGAACTTATATCGAAGGAAATCTGATAGAGTTTATAATTTATTTATGGGTCTCAATTATTAGCTTATATTTTTGAATAAGTTGAATTTTTCTAAACTTATCTCGATTTGTTTGATCAACTTTAGACTTGATTTTATGAAGGAAAAAAATGATTGATATGGTTAAAAATTATTTAATCCTATTAAATCTTAACTTATTTGTAGATACAAACCCAAAATTCATTTAATTAGAGAAAATGAATAGTAACAATGTAACCTAAATTGGTCTATTTTGTTATACTTTACACTTAAATATAGTTCTATACTTTAATTAAAACTTTATGAAAAATTAAATAAATAAAAAAACAGACTAACTTTTGCAAATCAAAACTTTTTAAAGACTAACTTTTATTTTTTTTTTGGACTAATTTAAAGTTATTGTTTAATAATGTAGTTACTAGACATTATGAAAGGGCACCAAAAGCCATGCCATGATGCCATCATCTCCCAGAAATTATGCATACGACTATACGAGTACGTTATATTTCAAATTTCCTACTCGTACAACTCTACAAGCGTAGTCATATCTATTAATTTATGCATCATGCATGCATCAGCAAAAACAGAATGCAAGCCTTCCTCAAATACTTGTGTATAAATTGTGGCTCTATTGAAATTGATAAGAGACATGTCATGGTTCCATCGCATCCGTCGGTCCAATCAATCCAACCATTACTCAGCCAAATGAGCCAGCCAACTATATCTGCTATTGTATAATTCCTTCAGAGTGTTACAATTATTATGGAGCAGAGGAAGTATATAGTTATTTATTACTTACTAGCATATATATAACACCATACAGACCCTATTTAGTATGGTAGATGTTAAATACGGGTCTGTTACACTCATTAGCGAGGGAAAGTCCACTTTATAAAATTTTTGAGGTTACATCTCAAAACAATATTATAATAAGAGAAGTAGCTCATCAACCTTATAAGGTGGTTTATTCTTCTATTTTATCAATATGGGACTCTCATAGTCTCACATGTAAGCTTAAACACTCCCCCTTACTTAGTTACGTGTGAGGTCCACAACGTGTAATTTTTCGTGGGTCGGAGAGGATTTATCAACTGTAAATGTTTCTATGGAGAATTGATTTAATTTGTGCACTCTTACCCTTTATGTGTTATGTATGTCCACCCTCTTTTTCTGCATAACTTCAATAGGACAAATGATAAGATGAAAGTACTGAATGTATATAACAAAATCAAAGAAGGAACGCGTAAATCAACTACCATATGTATGAGCTGATCATTCATTTTTCATAAATACAAAAACATCCCATCACCCTCATTTGGCCAGGCCACATACATTAAGATTATACATACACTGTATCTTTTTATTTTGTACACTATATCACCACCCATTAGCATTTGCTTAATAGTATTGAAATTATAGAATTTAGTAGCAAGCTAAACTAGTATCAACAAAACAGTGATAGAAAGTTTAGCATTAATTCAAATAACTTTCTTTTTTTCGTAATTTTTTTTCCTCAAAATTGTATTAAATTGACAATGGTACTTTTACAAAAATGGTGCACGATCTATGAACTACCATCTTTTAATTGATTAGTTTAATAATTATGTCAAACCTTAAAGACATTGTTTTTTTTTTATTTAAATTAGTATTAATATGATCTAAATTGTATGTTAAGTCTCCATTGTATAGTCTTTATTTTTATATATAGTAAACGGTTCACACCAATAAGTTGTGACGGCATACAAGTTATGTAGCATGGGTACTTCTAATGGGTTACCGTCCCCGAACCCGATTCGTCCTCGTATTGGGGACGATTCCGATTCTTCATGTTATAATTTACCGTACCCATTAACAATATTTTTCAGAGTAGCCGTTTTCAGTCCCCGTATCCATATTCGTTTTCGACCCCGTTCCCGACTCCGTGCAACCTAGCATACAAGTAACGCAAAAGTTGCATCCATTTACAAATTTACCTAATACTATACAACTTTAAATTGTGCTTGATTTGCATAATATAATGTAATACATGATTTTCTTTTTTCTTTTTGACTTGACTAATGTTATCAAACTCGATTCAAATCACATATTATCTTTGAATAAAAAAGAATTTGTTTAATTGTCACCTCTACGACATTGTTCTTATTATTTTATTTTCAGTTTACTTTAATTGATTACAGTGATTCTTCAAGAACATGTTATAGTAATTTCAGTTTATATCAACTCATTCTAATTCAAAAGAACACGACCTATACCCCGAGTTATGGATCAAAAATGAGACCAAAGGGATTGTATTGGGCCAAGTGCAGTATATAGAAAAGAGGGCCCATAGATACTAGTAGGGGGGGAGCAGCACCTGATCGGCTGATCAGCGTGGATTCTGGGCCGCTCGTGCAATATCAACTCAACCATTACACAAAACTTTGGAAAACAAATTAAACAATAAATAAATGAAAAATGGTACGTACGTAAAAACACTGAAGCAATTGCATGGATGTAACATTCATTTTGGCTTTATTTAACAAAATTACAAAAATACAACAACACTATATGACTACTTCCAATGCAAGCCATCAGAATTCTTTAAAAAGCTGTCATATTACTCTGATTTAAATTACAGACATCTTCTACTTTTTACTTATGTGCTTTTTTGAAATTTTTGACCATTTTGTTCAATCTTAATTTTTTTTTTTTTTTTGATTCAATTAAAATCCATATCCTATGCCTCCATTACTATGTTAGAATAGTAATAACTGGTTCAATAGTTATATGGTGTCTAGATCAACTCTTGTTTAGTGTTTTTAAACCAACAAAAATGTTAAAGTTAAAGTTTGTTAATTATGATTGTTGATTTATAGGAAATGAAAAGATTGCAAATCTTAATTAACCATAATTGAAGTGTGGCTTTTATTTAGTGTTTCTTCTTTATTTTACTTTAGATTAGACCAATAACTTTACTTATGTCTGTGTATAAGCTTAGACAATATTTGCCCTTAATTCATCATTACTGAAAATGAATGTGTCGATTCGAATCTATCAGAAGTATTAACTTGACGAAAACTTTGGCAATTATCGCTTGAAAACCTTGTTAATAAATAGTGTTGTAAAATAAATTACAATGCAACTAACCTAATGAAGACTTATACTACGTCATTAGGATCCCCTAACTTTAACCTTTTTACAGTATTTTAACCCTCAAAATAACGTCTTAAATTCATAACGATCAATATTCCACTAAAATTATCAATTGTAATAGTTAATTTTCTTCATTCAATCACTTTAGTTTGGCTGAAGTGAGAGATAACTTCCCAATGTAATTTGTATTTGAAAAATTATTTCCTTCATGATCGGGTTTGTGTATATATTAGGGAAATTTTTATATCAAAGGGAATTTTGTATGACCTAAGAAAACTTAGGTAACTTGCTTATTACACTTTCAAATTCCTTCATTCTACACTTTTTGGATCAAACCAACAATTAACACACCACTATGGTATTTCCTTAGAATTTTAAGTGCCTATGGGAAGTTGGTGCAACCAAACATATCTATGTTACAATCAAAGAGATCGAAATGGCAATCAAACAAGTTACAATGTATTTAGGAAATTTCACCAAAACAATCCAACGACACAAGAAAGTGCAAAAAGATTGTCATCATCACAACATTAGTAAAAACATATATATGTACTACACATTATACTCATTCGAGGAAAAAAAAAAAAATGCAATAGTCAACTAATAATGTAGCGACATCTAGTTACTCTCATGCATTGCCAACTAGTTTTAATCAAAATCCCAAGTGCAACTCTATGCAAATTGCAAAGTTATAAACTTACATAAAGTCATGAAACTATATATAATGTGGGACAACTTATTTCAAAAAGATCAACTATATATTGAAGGGTACAATAAAACAACTAGCATACTAGCTAGTAGTACATATATGTTAGCTAGCAATTAAAAATGAAATGTTTGAAGAAGTAGTCATTTTTCTTTTCTACTAGTGTATGTAAATGTAATACGGTATTAAGTTTAGTACAATTTTATTTTTTATTTGTCAGTGAGCGTTATAAGTGCCGCATACACGCATGATCACATCTTTTAGTTTACTATCACATGATCATATGTCATACATATGAATGAATAGCACATATACAAGTATACAACTATTGTTCTTTCTTTTTTTTTTCGTTACATATTGTATAACCTATGTATATATATGGTACGAGTATAAGCTTAGACTTTGTTGATTTATCTTTTCAGCAGTGTTACAACTTACAACAACTGCCACTCTGCCTGTCCTCTTATGAAATCTTGTACTTGTGGCCGGTGTTATCTTCTTTCAATTATTGGAATTTTTATGATTTTGTTGTTAGGTTTTAGTGTTCATTATTAGAGTAGACTACACCAAAATAACAATTTGATGTTAGTTTTTCATCATAAATCGATCAATTTCTCGTACTTATAGTCTTATAGATGAGTTCATAACTTTAATTTCATCCCACAATTTATATATTACTCACTTATATGCCACACTTTTGTTGATTTCAGTATTACGTTCAAATTATAACTAAAAAAGAAATATATAACGAGTTGGATATGATGTAGAAATGAAGTAATTAATTTATTTTTCTTAGCAACACTTTATTAGTCATTATAGCTGAGATTATTGCTAATATAGACCATTAAAGTGCTTAAACTTTAGCCCAAAAAGGAATTCTCTTAAAAGACTTGCTAATCTACCTTTAAAAATTGACTGTTGCTAATTGATTTGAACACCACGTTTCTACTTTAGATGTCAAATAGGTTTGTGATTTTATATGAAATGGACTGGTGCAATGTTGGATTGGTTGGCCCTAGTGGCATCGGGTCCAATAAATTCAATCATATTAAATCACTTGTACGTTTTAGCTCATTTTTTTTTTTGTGTGTGCGCGCGCGCGCTAGGGAGCTACATGGGTGGGGCTAAGAATAGATCTCAGAATCTCCTGAAATCAGGAGGAAAGCTTTTACCACTTGAGCTACTCCTCACTCTCTTTTAGCTCAATTTTGTTCAATTTAATATACATGTAAATAAAATGCACCGTTAATGACACTAGTACAGTGTGTTTGCAGTACAACCTTTTGTTGCACCTTTTAGTTCTCAAACCCTAAAGATTAATTTTTATTTTAGGCGAGCAACTCCTAGCATCAATCAATCTTTAATATTACGGGTTAGAGGTACAGCCACTGCTTCATGCTCCACTCCTCTTACCTAAAGGTGTTAATTTATGGGCAGTTTTGTTATCATGTTTTATTTCATTTTTCGAAACTTAAAGAATGGTGGAAACAGTTAAATGGTAATAAGGGCATATTTACTTTAACTGAAAATAGATGAACTGAATTGAACTGAACTGAAAGTTTTTATGAAGGATTAATGAATAGCAAAATAAGAGAAGAGCTTAACTGAGCTGAACTGAGCTGAGCTGAGCTGAACTGAACGGATTTTAAGCTGAAGTAAATAAGCCCTAAGTTTCATCTCAATTTTTAAAAATATAGGATGGCTACGACTAACATTAAGCTTCAAACAAATCTCCAATAAGACCACCTTACCAGGTTGGACTTCAATATTTATAAATTTTCTTTAATTAGTGTGTTATTTTGATTTAATATCTATTTTTATCTAATTATTTAATAGTCTTATCAGATAATAAGGTCGTCTTATGCGTATTTTTGTAGCAGCTAAGGTCATTATACTGAGTATAATCTACAAAGATTCCAATTCAAAAAACATTATAAACTAAAAAATGCCAAATAATGGTGATACTATAGGTTATCATCCCTGAGCTTAAATGATCACTACCTTTTTATCCCACCCTTTTATTATCCCTTTTCTGCTTTTCTCAAATTGATTTTTTGATCTATATTAGCTACGTACAACATTACTACAATAATCCAATCGCCCGGCCTCCTTCAACCAAAAAACTAAAAAAGAAAAGAGAATAACAATGCAAGTGAATTTACTTTAGATTTGTTTTGATATTAGAATAACAACTTAATTAGGGGGTTTTCAACTTTTCATCAAATGTGCTAACAAATTTTATTAAGTTCATTAACATTTTGTAAAAGATATAGAGCGATCCCGCTAAGTCGACAATTAGTTAGATATAAAAAGACATATATATGCTAAATGTTTAAAAAAAAATTTTAAGAAATTTAAATTGATAAATATTTATGAACTTGTACTGTTAATTAGAGAGTCTTATAAGAGACTAGTTGCCACAAAGTATTTTGAGATTAAAAAATGTCATATGGTTTTTATAAATTTATACTAATTATTCATTCGTCACTACTAATATGTGAAATTAAGAAATTTCTTGGAGACTGTATACATGGCGAGAATTCCATTATATATATATATATATTAATACATCCACACAATATATATTAAAATACGTTTTTGTCAAAGGTCTTATATCTCGCCAATGTATGTGTCACATGACACTCTTCACAAGCCTCTAATACACAAGCATGCAAATAAAATTACCTAAGTTGTCTAGCACTCTAGCTACTACTATGAATCAAACACAAGACCTTAGAAATGAAATAATGTGAGAATTTAACCACCAATCCACTACAATTTGGATGTTTAATGTTTCAAAGTAAATTAACATATTAAAGTCTTGTAATCATATGGTACTCAAATCAAATCACACTTATTTATTTATGACAAAACCTATAAAATTGCAATTTTTATTTCCAATCCTTTGTACGTAGTTGTTTCGCTTTTGAACAACTTATCACGCCACAACCCATGGCTTCTAGTTCGCACTACATTAAAATAATATCATTAAAAGTTAACAAAAAGCAAGTTTAATTTGATAATCATAACGGATCCGAGTGTATCGCCAGGGCCAACATACTGGTTACATATAATGGATTATACATGTCCTCATACAATATATGCAGTGAGAGAGGTGGGAGGTAAGCATGTTGTCCATCAACTTATTTTTTACCATAAGGTTGTATGGCTTTCTGGTCCTCATCCTTTTACCCTACACCATAAATAAGAAAAGACACGCCTAATCAGTAACTTGTGAATGAATGATAAATCCTTTTTTTTTTCCTGTTATAAGAAAGAAAAAGACTTTAATTTGAATAATTTCATAAGAATTTGAAACATAATTTTACATTCTTTAGACTAAAATCCATCATCTTTTAAGTTTATGGGTGAATTTGGCCAATTAACTGGCTTGAATGAAACTTTTGGTTAGTTGTTTATTGTATTCTACACTATCTAGACTTGACTAAGCATGCAAGGCAAGATTTCTAAGCTAATTAAGGGAATAATTGAATGAATACGCATAGTTAGAACTTAAAAGTAGGTTGTATTCTGCATCACTATATATATGGAATTTGAAGTGAGACATATCTTTAATTTGCAAAAAGAATTATTGTTAACTCGATATTGTTACCAACATAATATATTGTTGACAATTAGAGGGGCCCCTAATTGAGAACTTTTATTTAGATCCCTACCCCTCAGGTTATATTTGATATATTTTGGTTCTCAATGCATGTATAACAAGTAACACAATTTTCAAAAGTAAGTATAATTTAATTGGAGAAAAAATTAACACATATGAGAATTTTTATTAGAAAGATTTGTTGATGAATATGACAATTGTAAAGTAACTTTAGAATTTTGTCATGAAGGATCAAATATAATATTGGCCAATTAAATAGGCTAGCCATCACTTTAGGGAGCATTACTAGTTTTATGAAGGATCCTATTGGCCTATACAATGGCATCAAAGTGGTCATGTGTATTATCCCACTAAAAAAGAATTCATTTGTATTGTATAGGAAGCCATCATAATTATTAGTTTAAGAAATTAAGTCTAGAAGATTGAGTAAAGAAATTAAGAGTATATATCTTGGCGTATATTTTGCAATTTGCATATTAGAGAAAATTGAGAAAAGAAACTTTTTTGAAACTAGAAGCTAATTAAGTCAAGTTCAATCAATTGTAGTCAAGTTTATTTTTAGCACACTTGAAGTTAGAGCCTCGAATCCATATCAAATTGGTTCTAAAAAGAGGATGATAACTCCTTGGATAGTTTAAGATGTCTAGTTTATTGCGCAAAAAAAATGAGTCAAAATGGTAAAATATCAAGTGTGTACAAAGCTTTATAGTGAAGGTGATCACACAATTAACCGCAAGTTTCTTATATATGCATGGCTCAATGATAGAGTACATAAACTACTTATATGCCTCAACCATCAACTTAATCTTTTTTGTGAATTAGTCCTCTGATATGGTATCTGCGTCAACGCGACACAAATGTCACAGGTTCTAAACTCATCCATCCCTACTTTTTAAATGGACTTACTAAGCACTGGGTATGGGGGATCCTATATGTTGCATCCAAATTTTTAACCCAAAGTGCTCTCATGCAAGGGGGCTTGATAGAGTACATAAATTATTCTTGGACCTCAAATATCAGTTTAGACTTTTGGTTAAGTTGGTCCTCCAACACTCAACATGGGTTTTACAAATGGTTGTGTGGCTCGCTTAGTATTCATAAGGTTGAGTGCCCGGCATCAATGAATAATGGGATTAATTTTCAAGTCCTATATCCTAAATTAGGATAGTACTCTGTTTTCTTAAATATGATTATGCTTGGAGTACGTCTAAGTATTAGATTAGTGTTTGTTAAAATTGTTTTTGATTTTGTGATATTATTTTAAAAATAATCCACAAAATCCTTTGTTTTTTAGGCATCTAGAACGTAAGATCGAAGCTAATTGAATTATTTTCAAACTATCTCATTAATTCAAGTTATTGGTCTGATCAATCAAGCTAAGACATCAAAACGAATTGAACTCCTTAAATTAGGAGAGACTAGTGAAATTTAATCAATACTAAATTAAGTTTTGGCACACTTGAACCTATAACCTATTAGAAACTATGGAGCACATCATTTTCTGATGATCTATATTCACTATAAAATATTCTCATGACAGACTTATACACATATGTATGTTAGTTTGTACATACTAGAGAAATAAAAAACATTAATCCTTCCTAAAAAAAACTTGCAGACTAATACATTACTTAATTCATATAATTCGAAAAAGAAAAGAAGAAAATCTCATCTTATCTCATGTCGCATTCATATTATTCACATAAATCACATTAGTTGATTAGCATACACAGAGAAAAGATGTGATATGTTGGTCTTAGTAGGACATGGAGGTAACGGATAACCTATAAGTCTATCATAATAATACTACCTAAATTTTTATAAGGCCCTTAACTACAAAACAAACAACACTATATATTTTCAAAAGATGGAAAGTATACTATAGTCTATATATACAGGCCATACGGGAAGACAAAAAGAACATAATCAAAGAAAAATCATTATAATGATGATGATAATTATCATGATTTTAAAATTTGAGATACTCCTTATAATAAAATGGAAAAAAAAAAATAAATAAAATGCCAAAGTTTAGAGGGATGAAGGGCATCATTAATTGTGATGAAGGGACTAGAGGAAATGCAAAAAGACAGGATCCTAAGCACTGTACACGCGTCATCAATCCATTAACTTTCTGTTTTCCACCTCATTGCCTTATTTAAAAAAGCATCTGTCAAACCCTCATTTGCCTTCCCCACTCACATACATACATTTTACGACACTATCACCGTTTTATTAGGCTATTATAGTATTATGTACTGTTTTTGTTGGTTACAATTGAAATTATTTTTATTTGTTACGTCTGAATTTTTTCGTAACAAAAATGGTTAAATTATAAATTGTAGCTAATAAACAAATTATAAGGAAGAAAGTATGATTCTTTTGCGGTTATTTTTAGTAAATTGTAAATAATTTTAATTTGTAAGGAAATTCCCACCCGAAAATTGGCTTTATATATAAATCTCCACTTGATTGTTTCTCCCTATTATTTCTTTTGCTCAAATCATTTAGAAAATGTCTTCTCATTGCTTTTCTCTAGATTCAACTTGTGAGTTTGATTTCATTAGCACAAATTGTTAGTATAAATTTCCAGATAAGGTTTGCAATTACTTACATGTCTCAAACTCATCAAAAAAACCCTAGAAAAGTATTTCGGAGGTCTAACTACTGCAAGTATTTCGGGCGAGCAGATCATTGTAGCATGATCCTCAGATCAAAGAACAATAGAAAGGCATTTTTTGGGGTGATTTGAGCAAAACAATTATAATATGGTGAAGTAACCAAGTGAGATTATTAATGAGAATCTTCAATATCTTTATTTACTACGTATTTAAATAGTTTGAAAATGTAATACCAATTGAATCAACGAATCAAATAAGGTCACGCATGACGATTGATTATCTTTACTTTTTTTTCTTTATTTCAAAACAACGACTAGATGTTGATCAAGAAGAATTTGACGAAGAGATGAAGAATTACTTTTGGCGACTATTGTTTCTAATTAAATATTATTGAATGTATCTTCTAAATTAGATTGATTTATGTGCTCAAGTCTGGACTTGGGTCAACAAACATCAATAGGAATTGAATGTAAAAAGCATGATCCATAGTCATAATTGGACCAAATCAATCCAGTCGTTTACTCTGTGAAACTCTTTAGGCAAAACTCAATTAAACGAATTATGAATTTATACCATTCGAGCTCAGTTTATAGAAGAATTTTGAATATAGAGCCTAGTACCTCAAATGTTATGGTCACTCGATCCATAACCATAATTGGAATAAATCAATTCAATTGTTTACTTTGTGATCAAAACTCTCTAACCAAGCCTCTACGAATTCGAACCATTCGAGTCTACAAAAAAAAAACTTTAAATATAGAACCCAATACCCCAAATGTTATGATCACTCGACCCAAACCTATAGAAAACGTTCAACTTGAGGACTACAAATAAGTTTAGGCCTAGCTAGATCAAAGTACCCAAAAAGTTGATGGTCATCCCTATTAAGCGGCACAGAAATTAAACAAATTAAAGAAATCCAAAACAGGACACAAGATTTACATTATTCCCTACAAAACTATATACCCAACACTTACAATTGGTAGTACCAACAACGAAAATGAAAAGACCCACATTTTTTCATTTTTAACACCATCTTATTGATAACTAATAGTGTTATTTCTACTTCTCCAAATAAAACAAACATAAAAGATAGGGGAAAGTAATAAACATATACACATACAAAAAGGGTCCACTGTTTTACTACCATTAGTACCATCCTCTGCTTGTGGTTAACTAAGTCCCACCACAATACCATATACATATACACAAACACACACTTCATTCACCATCTGAAAATTATTATATCATTTATCATCAATCTCTTTTTTGCTCCATTCTTATAGACAACACGATCCGTTACTCTCGCTTTCGCCTTCTCTGTCTTCGATTATTATTAGTTTGTTGGTCTTCCATGGAAATGGAAGATCAGTATGGTATATCAGATCTACGGCAGTTTATAAGCAGAGCGGCTGTGGGACATCACCAACTTCAGTTTCCGCCTTACCCACAGCCGCAGCAGCAGCTACCTCCGTCCTCATCCGACATTTTCACACCACTTCATAACAACCGTGGGCTGCCCCCAACAGTGGCAGCAGCCCAACAGCAGTACCAGATGGTAGTCATGGGTCGCAGCATGTCTGCAGGGGTCTCGCCTGCAGACATGCTGCACCACAATAGTAGTAGTAATAATAACAATAGCAATAACAACAACAATAATAACCATAACAATGGTTTTCTCCTACAACATAATCATCATCTGCAGTTTAACTCCGACTCGACTACTACCACTGCTACTGCTGCTGCTACTACTAATTCTTGTGGTTTCGATGTCGGTGATGGTGGGGCCCAAAGGTGGCCTAGACAAGAGACTCTTACTCTTCTTGAGATCAGATCTCGGCTTGATCACAAGTTCAAAGATGCTAATCAGAAAGGCCCTCTTTGGGATGAAGTTGCTAGGTATAGTAGTACCCAACCTTTTTTTTGATTTATATTCTTATTTTTTTACTTTATTTTAATGACATTTTTTTTCTCAAATAATAAACATAAGCTATGCTTATATACTATGCAAATGATATATTATATGCAAAGCAGCTGTCTTTTACAGTTTTACTACTAAAACTAAACTTAAACTTACCTATTTTATTTAATATATTTTTTTGGACTTGCTCATTTTCAAAGGCTTAAATTTTGCTTATTTTTTTTTTTTAATTTTTTGTTGTTGCTAATTTTGGTTGAACTGTTATTTCAATCCTTTCTTTGAAAATGATCACAGATTTATGCTAAAGAATTTCAAAGGAAAAAAAAACTGTGGTCCTTTGGAAGTTAAATTAATGGTATTTATGAGTATATATATATAGAATTCAGTTATTAAGCAAGCAATTCAAAGCTTTTAATAAGTTTGCTCATTTACTACACATTTCTCCCTTATTCATTTTCCTAGTGGCCAATTTTTTACTCAAATATTAAGTTAGGGTTTTTTTATTTGTACACATTCCCCAAATCATTCTTTGTTGTACTAACTTCAACCCCATTATTAATTATCAACTTGTTTGTTTTTGGTCCATCATCACTTATCTATAAAATTTTCAACTAGACATTCCCTATAAGTATATTCATTGAATTAATTCTTTCAATTCCTAGAAGTATAAAATGAATAACAATTTTGACAAAACATACATGATTAAAATGAAGACCTTCTTTCTTTTCATTTATTTTGGGTAGTGGTGCATTGCTCGACTCGACTTGTTAACATCTGCTCGACTATATGAAAAGCCGCCATTGAATTGGATGATGATGATTTGTTTTTGTGTTGTAGGATAATGTCTGAAGAACATAATTACCAAAGAACTGGAAAGAAATGCAGGGAGAAGTTCGAGAATTTGTACAAATATTACAAGAAAACCAAAGAAGGAAAAGCTGGAAGACAAGATGGTAAACATTACAGATTTTTTAGACAACTTGAAGCACTCTATGGTGAGCAAACTAATACACACAATCATCATCATCATCATCATCATAGTCATCATAATATTCCATTAACATCAACTTCAGACCCTCATCATATTGCCGAAAACAGCCCTCATTATCACCCCAACATTCCTATAAACAACAGTTTTGTCACCACAAACAAATTAGCCACATCTGATAATAACAACATTGTGCACCCCTCATTGGTTAGGCATTACAATAATACTAGTGTAAGCCTCTCCAACACGTCTGAGTACGATACTTCATCGTCCTCAGACAACGAAGTAGGGGCAGCCTCGGCTGAGGACAGTGGTGACGAGTCCAAGAAGAAGAAGAAGAAGAAGGAGATCAAGAAGAAGCGGAACTGGAAGGCGAAGATAAAGGAGTTTATTGATCATCAAATGAGGAAGATAATGGAGAAGCAAGAAGCATGGCTTGATAAAATGATGAATACATTGGAGAATAGGGAAAGAGAAAGGATTGAGAGGGAGGAAGAATGGAGGAAGCAAGAAGTTGAAAGAGTTGAGAAGGAACATAAGTTTTGGGCTAGTGAACGGGCTTGGATTGAAGCCCGTGATTCGGCCCTCATGACTGCCTTAGAGAAGCTTACCAACACTAGGGAAAAAGAGGTTATCATTGGTGGTGGTAGCAATAATAATAATCTAAATGGTGATCACCATCGTCGTGGTTGTGATCATGATCATGATCGAGATCAATGGTCGGAGACCGAGGTCAATCGGCTAATGCAACTAAGGACTAGCATGGAATCAAGGTTTCAACAATGTGGGTTTTCAGAGGAAGTGTTGTGGGAAGATATTGCTGCAAAAATGGCTTATTTGGGGTTTGATAGAAGTGCAATTATGTGTAAGCAAAAATGGGATTATGTTAACAAGCTTTTTCAAGAGAAGGACAACAACAACATTATCATTAGGGATAATGAGGAGGGTAATAACAAGAAGAGAAAAGAGAATTATGGAGAGGTTAGTAACAATAATCATCATCATAATAATAATCATAATGAAGGTGTGTTGTTTATGAATCATCAAATGGGAGGTTTCATTAGTAGTAATCATGCAAATAATCTTAATAATAATAATAATAATAATTGTGAGATTAATGAACCAAGGCTTCTTCAACTAAATGAGGGTTCATCTTCATCACCTTCATCACACAATTCAAATGCTAATAATGTTAATGTCAATCCTAGTGTTGGTGGTGGAGCTGTGATGAATGATAACTGCCTGAGGTTTTTCCTTGGCGACGCCGGCGGTGAGGGCCTTGGTTGGGAGAGTAGTTTTGGGATGAAGCTCAACAACAAGCGTGGTGGAAATGATGATCAATGTGCTTAATTATCTGTTATTTGATTAGGAATAGTATTAATATTAATTAGCTAGAGTTTATCATTTTTATTTATTTTTTTTTATTTTTATTGAATTGCTAATTTGATTTGTAGGAAGGTTGAATTATGAGCCAAGTAGCTACTATAAACAGTGGCAATTTCAATTGGATGGACATAATGATCATCAATATGATTGGGTATGCAAGTAATTAGTCTAACTTTATTAATTAATTAGTACTAATATATAGTCTAATTGTATATGTATGTATGTATGTATGTAATTTGTAAACTATGTACTGTAGATTATTTGAATGTTGGTTGTTTAAAATGTGGTTTAATGATTACTAAGAAGTCATCATTTTAAGTAGGAAATTATTGGATTGGGTTTGATTTTTAGACTTTATGTTACTTTCTTCATCATTATATTAATAATCCGAAAACATGGCTATGATTTAGGAAAGATTATGTAAATGATTTGAGTCTAGAATTGATCGTCATGCTTGTTGTCATTTTTATTTTGGTTCAATGTATTTTTTTTTTCTTTTTAATTTACTAATTTCTTAAATATAAAATATAACGATTAGACATATTTCAACTCTAAAACTAAAACGTTGCATTTTATTTGTAACGGATGTTATATATATATATATATTTTTTTTTTTTTTTATTATAAAAAGTAGTACTTAAAAATAAAGTGGAATGCTTAGAAGTTATAGCCTGCATATTTAGTTACTCCATCTGGAAAACTATTGAATGTTTAGACAAGCAAAACAGTTGTGCTTTCTCCAACACAATGATGTTGACAAGTGATAAGCCAAGAAAAAATGTGACTGTTTAAAATAGTTTTATTTATAATTATAATTAATTTATTTTCCTGCTTTGGAGCATGCATGTTGTAATCTAGATTGGTAAGCTACTTACTAAAAATACTTAGATTCGAAAGCAGAATTTTATTTGTTTTCGTACACATACATACATACATACATACATACATACATACATTCCTAATTAATTGTTCTATCTTTTATCTTTTAACCTAATTAATTCTAGATCGATTGTCTTGGGGTCCTTCCGATAGAAATTTTCTACTACTACGTAGTAAAATACATCTTGATATGTGGAACACTGATGAAGGCACTTCAATTCAATTTGAAATTGAGCCAAATTTTTTATGTTATATATTGGTATACTAACAAGGAGGAGTGTTTTAATCCTATTAATTAGGCAATGTCTTTATAAATATAATTATCCTCGTTCATGTTAGTAGTAAAAATTATCAATTAGGCAATGCCTCAATCCATAAATTATGTGTACTAGAATACTTATATATTATAAAGGATGATGGTCTGATGTATAGATCATGAAATTAATTATTGTAATCAGTTTATTGCTTTAATTAGTCCTTAGATTAGGCCCTGTTCTCACCAACTTATTTTTTCTTATCTAAACTTATTTTTGTTGAAATGAACTTATTTTTACTTATCTGAACTTATTATACTGAAATCATTAACAACTTATTTGTATAGGTTTTCAAACGTACAATCATGGTTTCCAAAGGACTTTCATTGAAGTCAAATTTATGAAGATTCTTTTCTATTTCTGATTTATAGGTATAGTATATTGATACTTAGCTTTATGTGTATAGAGAAGCATAACACAAATAGAAAATGATATAGCAAAACCAATATATAAATTAGATGATTATTTTTATGCTAATATAACTAATCGATGATCTAAATAAATCAAATTCAAGTTACTAGTGAATCTATTTTTCTATTTTACCTTCACCTCTGAAAAAGGTGCATTTGAGCATTCAACCTCCAAAATCACAAACATATTAATGATTCTCTCTGAAGAAATCAGGGTTTTTCTAATCAGTACCTATGAGTTTTTTTTTAATTACTAATCGGTACCTATGAGTTTTTTTTTTTTTTTAATTACTAAGTAGCGATTTGTTATTTTCAAGTTCTCTATTGTATCCTTAAACTAACCAATTTTTATACTGAAACATACAATTTTTATATATCTCTTGTATTTGGTATGTAAAATTCGCCTAAGCTGATGGCTAGGAACCATGAATAATTTATATGCTTTATCATGTTCCCTCACATATATCATAAGTCCCACCAAATCAATCGCATAATTATATAATTTACATAAGACACTCTTATTTGGTAAGACCACTAGGTTGTTAGATAAAAAAATATCAATTAAGCAAAAGAACCCAATAGTTTAAGAAAACCTACAACTAGTTAATGGTCTTACCGGAAATTTGTTAACTTAATTAATATTGTATTTGGAAATAAGGGGTGTACAAAATTCGAACTTATGACCTTTTCACGCTAACACACTAATACCATATTCTACAGACAACTCAACTAAAAGACTGAGTTATTGTTGATGCTAAAATTAATTAATATACTGTATCACTTACAATTAAATATTTAGAGATATTATCAGTCTAATTTAAATGTCGAGCATATGTGAAAATTCTAATGTTAAAAAAAATATATTAAGTTAATAGAGGGAGGAAAGTAGTATTTTGTAAGGAGATGACAATGAAAGCACAAGTGCGATTCCCAATATATGGATGTGTCGAGGGACGATTGTTGAGTCCCCGTATTATGTGGAGACCAATAGTAAACATTTATTTATTAGACTTACACTTGAAATGTCAAAGCATTGTTATGTTTATCAGTTTATGTCTTGAGTTTAGTCCATAACATGTCCAATTATCTCATGATCTCATCATTTGTTCTATTTAAAGTATTGAGTTTGGTGCATGTCAACTTTGGTTTTAAATTATAATCCGTTAATTTGGTTTAGTGTTGGATCATTTGGGCCTAGGGCTACAATACTGGATTATGTACTATTCGATCTATTAATCATGAGAAATGAAATATGAATCCTACTTTATAGTTGCACCATTATGTAATATATATGACTAGTGTAATACTATTATTATAGAACAAAATTATAAATACTATTATAGAACAAACTTATATAGCAGAGTGGTGGTGTGATGAAGGTCATTGTCCTAAAGTCGAATTTGCTCTGCACTCGTACTCACGACAGCTTGGCAATCGACCTCCACGAGTACACGACGTCCACTCTAATGGTGTACCGTAAAAAAAGCAGACTAAGAATTCGATCAAACAATAAGCATGAGTATAAATAACCCCTCGCCACACCCGCACCACCCACCTGAGCCTGGCCTGTGCACGTGTGATCTTCAAGTCCCTCCTCTATAGAATTCTAACAAAATCTTAAAGAACATAATGACATATAAACCAAGCAAATGCCCCCTTCCTTTATCAATGTGGGGCAAAGTGAAATAAGGAAAATTTGCTGGTTTTCTTTTGAAGCACAAATAGAGTAATATACTCAATTATATACAACTATGTAGAAATTAATTTGACTAGATTTAATTTGGCTCAAGTAAAAATTAGATCATTTAATTCTAATATCGGCAAATATATTAGTTAGGATTGTGCAATTTATTTTCTTAATCAATTTTCGTTACTTACCCTACCATATATACAACAAAAACAAACATAAGTTAAGGTCAAGTACTTCGATTGGGCATGAATTAACATAACTAAGCCAAGTTTAATCAAAAGGCTACGTTGTTATATGGTTAAATTATTCTATATGTTTATCAAGTAATAATCGATTTGTAGAACACATGAGTTTATTTACCCTTTTTTTTCGACGGATCCAGACGAAATGTGCCATACTATATCTGAAAAAGGGTTCTCATCATGACTCTTTAGTGAGAAGACTCAGTACACATGCTACTTAATTGGAAAAAAAATGACTTGATCTAGAGGTCCAAATTTAAATCCTCGTAATAAGTCTTGGACCATTAATTAATCTTTCACTTGAAATTTAACACTACAAAGTTTACAGATAGAGTATATAAACTATTTCTGGAACTCAACCATCAGTTTGAGCTTTTGGTGGAGGTGATCCTCAAATATGGTGGTCCTCTAATAGTTACTACCATTATTGAGTTATAGCCTATATATATACAACACATTAATAAGCTCCAAGATCAGACTTATTATTCGAAAACTTCAACTTATGATCCAAATTACTAGCGACTCAAAAGTTATGCAAAATGAGTTTGGTTTTCAAAACTTGAAGATATGTTTCAATACTTGAGCTCGAAAATTCGAAAAAATATATATATATATAGCGTTCAATAGAGGTGTGAGAACTGAACTCAAATATATCGATAAGAAAGTACTCCATAGCACGCAATACTTTGTGGCTCAAATATATGAGCCATATTTTTCACACTCAAATTTCAATATTATTAAGGACCAAACTTGAGTAATTATAGTAACACACTAAACTCTAAACTTCACCTAACAACACCAAATTGCACGCCTCACAAACACAAACACAAACTATTAATCTCATTCATTTCAGCTTTGTTGAACTTCGTTCAGGTTAGCTCCATTTAATCCAAAAGAATGATACCCTGCTACTATTATAACAAATTATACTCCCTATTAAACTTATGAAATTTTATAAAGGCTACACCAAGTAGCTAGCCTAGGTCTCAAGAATTGAGGTAATTAATCAAGGTTGTATATGAGTTAGACTTTGACATGCACTCTAGAGGAACAAACACATGCATGCATGCAGTTGAGGTATTAATTGGATGAGTGTAAAATGAGATTTTCATTGAATTATAATTATACAATTATTATATTTTCATGATTAGACATATCATATAATTTCTAGTATGTATCTCTCGCAACCCTAGACTGTATTCATTCTTATTAATTAATGAAATATCTCTACAAAAAGGATAAGAAGATTCTTCGATCACTGTATCATAACTATAAGTGTTTTATGTTAAGTCATTCTAAAAAAAAAAAAAGAAAAAAAATTAAAAAAAAAAAACATTTAAGTTATTGTTTGTAGTACGTACTATACTCTAGTCTCTGTGTATTTAACTGCAATTTGCGTGATACATCAATAATTCAATACTAACATTAATGTTTTTATTTATTCTTTTCTTTACAACAACAAAAAAATAAAGGAAAAAAATGTGGTGTTGAACTTGTAGTTGACACTGAAGCTTTCTTACACTATAATGGTGATTCAAGCTGAGAGAGGAAAGTATGTCATGCTTATGAAACATTATAATTTTTAGGTTTATTTTTTTAATTTATTTTTGAACATAATATTACTACCTTAGTTTTTTTTTTTTTTTTTTAACTTGCTACGTATATTGAAAAGAGATATTTTTATTTACTTGTTATATTACTTCTTTAAAAAATGGCTATATAGCACAATTACACTTTTACCCACCATCGGAATCAATTTACCCTCATTTTTAACCATATCCTTATCAACATATGCAAAATTATGATTCCGATATTAAAAATGACATTTCTAGTTTTTGTTTCAATATAATATGTGACAAGTAAACAAAACCGGAGGTAATATTATCTTAGGGACCAAATAAAAAACAAAATAAAACAAAAACGAAGATAAAAGGGAAAGAAAAAAAAAAACTAGGACTGCAAATAACTCAGTGTAAGTGTAAGTGTCAGTTTCAGTCTAGGGAAGGAAGTCCTTTTGTTGTAACAAAAATAAAATTAAAAACAAAAAAAATTGAAAACTTGAGTTGAGTTTTCCAAACAGAATTGAAGAGACATCTACAGTCATGTATTGCACAGATCCCTATGTCATTTGTGTGAATCATATCCCCCTCACTATTTTTGGACCTTATTTATTTTTTTTTTTTGGGGGGGTGAAGTTTCAATTATTATTTCAACCATAACATTTTAGTTACAAAAACGAGTAAAACAAAAAAGAGTAAAGTATATTTTCTGTGATAATCAAATTATGTTTTACAAAATCCATACTAGAATAGGATAGGTTCAATTATTTTATTACTATAATTCAATTTAAATTTATTTATTAAATTTTGTTCAATTCATATTCATTCTCTAAAAAAATTGACATAAAACAAATAAAATGTTTTAAGTCGGAATAGTTATACTTAAAGGAGGTAAGAAACTAAAAATTGATTTTATATTCATCATACATACATTCATAAAAAATCATCACATAAAAACTAATTTAAAGTGCGAATGCAGTATAAGTTTCCTCATATTCAACACATAAATTACATCTCACCTAGAGGGTTAATTGACATTAAACATACTCCACGGAATTTGATTACATCACCACATACATATGTTTTGAAATCAACAATAGAAAAGAACAAGCACAAAAAAAAAAAAAAAAAAAA
>PYUH01004005.1:1877680-1891513 GCA_016808085.1 Suaeda aralocaspica | reverse complement strand
AAAAAAAAAAAAAAAAAAAAAAAAGTAAAGCTCAGAATTGAAGCATAGGTAAGTAGTAGTTTGATGAGTGATGACGTAACAGGTGATAGTGATTTGACAAGTAACTGGTCAGCAAAACAAGATTATTGTTGTTGGTGCCTAAGATTTTGATAGCCTTTAATTTGGACCAAATAATCTCTTAAATTAGAAATTCTGTCTTCAACCTTTCTTCTGTGTATCAGAAATTTTGCTGCTCTTGTTGTTGTTGAATCATTTCACTTCACTTGTTTGTTTGATCAGTCTTACTTCATTACTCCATTGTTCTAATTTCCTGCTATTTTTTTTTCAGTTCATGAAAATGAGAAACCTACATACAAACAATGACAAAAAGTAAGGCTAGAGATTATATATATATATATATAGCTTCATTAAATATGTTATGTTTATTATTTTGCCCTACCTATTGTATTTATGTTTTTTTGCAGTTATTGTTCCCCAATGATGAAGACTTGTTTTGTATTTTTATGTGATTGTATTGTGTGATTGATTGACTAGATTTTATGCTAGATATTGATCACATACACAAATATGCTAATATTTCCTATAGGAATTTATAATACATGAAAGTCTATGTCATTCATGTCATTCCTAATTTCCTATGAATTTACTAATCTTATTTAGTTCACAATTTAGGAATTTGAAATTTTCATGAAATTTTGGCTATGTTCTCTTCAGCTTAGTATTTATTTAATAAGTTAAGTTCAGATAAGTATTAATAAATATTAATAAGTTCAAATAAATATTAATAAATTCAGATGAATAAAAATAAGTTAAAGAAACAAAACCCTTTGTCAAATAAGAGGAGATGTGGCAACATATTGCCCATTTATGTCTACATTCACTAGAATTCTATTTGCCTATTAATCTACCAAGTGAGTAGATGCAAAGTAGCATGGATACTTCGTTTTGGTAGTCATATTGGTATCATATGCTGATACAATAACAATGCAATATGGATACTTGGTATTTCAGCCCATTAGAAATTCCTACTATTGCTCTTGCAATACGATAACAATACAATATGGATGCTTGGTATTTTAGCCCTTTAGAAATTCCTACTATAGCTTTTGCAATCCACAATCCACAATCTATTAGTGAACTCATTCCAAAGATGCATCAATTTTTAATCAAGCATAATGTAATTAGTAATTAATTAATGATGCTTACATGGCACATAAAAATAAGCATTGTAACAATATATTAAGTTCAAACTTTTTTTTTTTGTGATGCTTGACCTTCTTCAATAGGAAAAAAAGAAGGTATATTCAGAGTGCAAAGTTGTAACTCTAATGTTAGTTAATTGAGCACTTTATGAAATCGTTCAAAAGTATTAAAACTTTAAAACATGTATGGCAAGATATATCATTTTTGTTTTAAATTTAAGTCTTACACATTTGAAGGAGCGGTTTGCCAAATAGTATCATGTGACAAATATATTTTCATATACATAGTAAATGACTGTTAATATATTGTATATATGCTCTTTGATAAATAAAGAAATCATAAATAAAATACATTTTGTGGTATTAAGTAAAATTTGATAAACATGTTGTTCTCATAATGAATTCATAAGAAAATACAAATGAATAGGTAGTGGTAATGTGGTATTCATAATATGCTCTTTGATCTCGGTAACAAAGGTCCGACGATAGTTTTGGTAGTCCTTTTAGATAAGAATTTAACATATAATAGTATGTTAAAATGAGAGCTTTGTGTGCTCACCACATGTGGCCATTGTTTTATTATTATTATTATTTAATTTTTTATAATTAAATTCATGTATATAACATCTAATTATAAATAAAGTACATCATATCACAGTTAGTTGTTTATATGTTAGCATCATATCATCAGTGAGATATATCATATCACACTGAATTTGTATCATTATATCATCAATTTAGTACTACATCATATTACTACTTCTTTGTATCATATCAAAATAGCCCTGACAAAAAAATCGCAAATTCTTAGATGCACCCGGAGCACCTTCCTCTAGGTGCTCCCGAGCGCGTGTAAGACACGTGTTGCTTTTTGGTTCATTTGTAATACTGATGCTCATTTTATTATCGTTAATGTTCATTTCACTTTCTTATAATTATGTTTATTTTTTTAACATTGATGTTCATTTTCTTATACTTAGTGTTTATTTTACCATTGATAATGATGTTCTTTTTTTTTTAAAAGTGATGTTCATTTTGTTAAAAGTGATGTTCATTTTATTATCGTTAGTGTTCATTTTCACTTTTTTTTATAATGGTGTTCATTTTTATAACACTGATGTTTTTTTTATACTCAGTGTTCATTTTTTTTAACAGTGATGTTCATTCTGTTATTGTTAGTGTTCATTTTAACTTATTGATATTAATGTTCATTTTGTTATTGTTAGTGTTCATTTTAAAGTTCAGTCTTGTTAATTGATATTGTTCGTTTACATTTATTAATGTAGAAAATTGTCTCTGTTGGAGATGCTGATGATGATAGTGTTATGTAAAGTATTTTTATGATGATTTTGTAAATTTTTTGGCTGAGTAGCGGGTGCAATCTCACTTTATCTTTTATGATGCTGAAACCTTTTCGAAAAACATATTTGTTATACAGATCAAATGCGTCTTCATCGTTGTTTACTTTTATATTCAACAATTCAGATTCATAAGCTTCATTTACAATTATTTGAATTGAATCATCTGCAAAAATTGAAAACATTAAAATTAATAAGTTGAACACTAAGTCATTTTTTCTGAACATTCAGAAATTCATATACAAAAGTTCAGAATATAGCTGAAAAACATATTATATGCAAATGGAATTTCTGAACATTAAGTCAGTTTTTCTGAACGTTCAGAAGTTCATTTAAAAAGTTCATAACATAAATGAATGTTCAGAATTTATGTCAAAAAGTTCAGAAAAAATAATTAGAAGATTACAACAATCACAAGAACATAACTGAACAACAATTCATTTTTCTTGAATGTTCAGAATTTGTGTGAAAAAGTTCAAAAATATAATTAGAAGATTACAACAATTAGAAGAACATAATTGAACAACAATTCATATTTTTTTTAATGTTCAAATTAAAATTTGTTTAAGAAAGTTCAGAAATAAGATTACACCAATTAGAAGAACAATCTGAACAACAATTCATTTTTTCTAGATGTTCAGAATTTGTTTTAAAAAGTTTAGAAATAAGATTACACCAATTAGAAGAACAAACTGAACAAAAATTCATTTTTTCTGAATGTTCAGAATTTTTGTGAAAAAGTTCAAAAATATAATTAGAAGATTACAAGAAAACATATTTATATAGAATTATAATTTCTGAACACTAAGTCATTTTTTCTGAACTTTGATGAATCTTCATCAGTATATATGCAAAATTTTAGAACAATAATTTCTGAACAATAATTGAAACTTCTTGTTCGTTTATTAATGGAAATTATGAAAAATTTAACGAAAATTAGAGCTTACAATTTTTTGTAAAATCTTCATTGATTATTTCTTGTAGATCTTCGTCTGAATTTGTGTTATTTTGAATTGTATGTTGTTGATTTTCTGTTGAAACTGTCATGATTGAATGTTAGAAATTCTAGGATTTCAAATTAGAGAATTGTTTTGATTTTGAGAGAAAGAAGAGAGAGAATCAGAGAGAAGGATGAAGCAAAAAAAAATATATTCGGCGTATATATAGGAGGTGCTGTTGAAGGAGGATGCGGTGGACGAAATGCGTCGTTTTGGTATCGGGAGCTCCTAGAGGAAGGTGCTCCGGGTGTATGTAATCCGGATTGCAAAAAAATGGGAAAAAATGACATTATGTATGCATATATATTATGCGTAAATCATTTATCGTTAAAATGATAAAGAGTATTTTCTATTGCAAAAATAAAATGATCGTGTCACTCTATGCAGTGTTGATGTGTAATTAAAATTACTATTTTCACTTTCAGGTGACTTAACAAACACCCTCTGGACACTTGCTAAATTTTTACTTCTATGAATTGTAGTTATAAATTAAGAACTATGTCACATAGAAACGGTTAAAAATGATAACGTTTCGGAAACGGGAAAGCGGTGGTTCTAAAAATCAAGAAAATGGGGAAACATTAAATAAAATATAGGTTTAAAAAAAAAGGTTTTAAAAAACTTTTAAATTGTCTTTCCAACAAACAAATATTTTTAAAATGTCATATAAAAACACATAATATTCAAATTGTATTATAAAATGGTAGTCTATTGAAATAAAAACATCGAAGTATTATTAACAGTATTTTTTTCGAACTTCTCCGATATTAACTTGTTATATTGAGAAAGCGATTGGGGATAAAAATAAATAACAAAAAATGATCCAGGTATAAATAAATCCATATAAAAAGAGATATTGTTCATAAAAAGGACAAGGAAGGCCAACTGAAGCAAAATTGAAGAAAAAGTGTTATTGATTTTTTTTAAATGTCTTAAAACAACAAATAACATTCAAATTGAATAGTTGATGTTTTGAAGTTTGTTAGTTTTTTCATGATTAAAAATGTATGTTTGTAAGCCATAGAGTTTCTGAAATGATAGTTTTTGTATAGTTTCTGATTTAGCAATCGTTACTTTCGTAGAATTTCCAATAAATGGAACGTTTTTTTATTTTTATTTAAAGTTTCCAAAACGTTTCAGAGATTTTCCCCCTAAAGATATCTGAGTTTCAAAAACGTAGAAACGCCAAATTGTAGAAGTTTTCGCGCTTCATCGATTAAGACTTAAGAGTATAAAATACATAGTTTCCCCTTTTTTTTCCTTTACAATTTTGGTTTTTGAACTTGGATTGGATCAACTAAATTAACAAATGATGGGCTAATCCCACATACAATATCCATCCAAGACCAAAATCAGTACTTGGAGTTCGAGCCAGGTCCAAATGGCCGAGTAGAAGTAAATAAATCCAATAATCGTATATAACCAAAAGCCCAACTAGAGTTAAAGGATTTTTTTAACTTGCAGCATACTTTATTGTCTTGGCGACGTATTCTTACAAATATTAATACTTTAAATTTTCGTGTTCTTTGCTACGATGTACACCGTAACATTTATCAAAATTTAAATCAGATGAAATTTAGAAATGACAAATAATTTGTAGCTTCATCTTTTACAAAAGTTGCATAGATTGCAATGAGTCAAGAACGAGGTTAGAAATGAATACGAATATAAGAAATAAAAACAACAAATTTAGAAATTAATGTTAATAGGTACGTCCTATCATAACATGATTGATTGGAATCACCCTTAATGCGAGGAGAAATCGGGTAACATGGAGTATTCATGATACATGGATAGTTGAATATATTCGGTATAATAACACAGAAATAGTCCTTCAAAATAACTTCACATGTAGGAGCGATAATTGAGTGCATTCTGATTTCTGATCAGGTGCCACTAGAACCACCTCCCATTTAAGTGAATCTTTAAGTTCACCACTTATTTGATAACCACATTGGCATGACTAATTAGTTATAGCATTCACATCAAACCAAAATCAATACCTATATAACTATATTATTATTCGCTCCAACTAAGTATGCAACCTGACACATCTTAACAGCTTAATAAAAGGCCAAAGGGTTTCTTTGTAACTCACCAATTCACCAGCACAATCAAATGTGTATCTATAAGTTGTTCACTCTGTAGATCAAACTGACCATCTATACTGCAAATCAATGAGGCAATATTGGTCCGGATTGGGGAGGAACTAGTCATACAGCCATCAAAAATCAAAATGCGGAAAGCACAGTCTTCACCCAACTCATAAGTAATAGACCGAGTATTGAGGTAGAAAGTGTAAGACTAAAAGCTATCAGTTTGCTAGTACCACGCTAAATTGCTGAAAGCAAACAATCTCAAACCAGAAGAAGAGCCCAAAGTTCAGTCGGAACTCAGAGGCCATGCTATTGCCACGCTAAAATGCTGAAAGCACACAATCTCAAACCAGAAGCAGACCTCAATGTTAAGACCAAGTTCAGTCAAAACTCAGAAGCGATATGAGAATGAAGCTAGCTGGTTTCAGGACATTACCACACTGTCTGGGCTATTCCCTTTGCCAACAGTTATGAACATATAATAGAACCTCTAAATTATAAATAGTCATCATGGAAGTTATTACAAGAAAAGCACTTTTGAGAGTGGTAGTTGCCCATCGTCAATAAACCATTGGCATATTGATGATTTTGCAACTTTTATTGCATCTTTGAAGTTCAACATTAAACATCACACAATAGATAATTGAACTTCGAACCTGTATTATTATCAAAAAAGAACTTGGAAGCTGCAACAAAATCACAAAATTGCAATATCCTATGACACAAAAAATTTTGGAACATACTATATGCTCAACTGAATGAACTACAGAGTACAAAAATTAGGTATCACAAAACAAAAACAACCAAGGCAATGAATGTAGGCACTTAATGGTGAAAAATCGAAGTCACTGATTTAAATTCGAGTACATTTTTCACAAAAATCTCAAAAGCCCAATAAAATCCTCTTTTCACAAGGACAAATCTACTTCATAAAAGTATTTATTACTTTTTTTTTTTAAGCCATCATACCTAGTAAACAAGAGAAACACGAAAATAAAAGTACTAGACGCACACACCGCTTCTAAGATTAGGGCGCCCATCCCAGGGGAAAAACAAAAACGAAACCTGCAAATTTACTGCAAGAAACGGTGGCAAGACGGCAAACAAAACTGTGCTCAGTACTTGTAGTCCTTGACGTGAAGACTCTCAGAGGCATCTGATCCTCCAGCACCACCTTGGTACTGGCCAAGAGTAGCCTCCGAGTTGGCCTTAGCCCTACCAAGGAACACCTCTTGAGCCTTTTCCACGTTCTCTTCTTTTCCTTGCCATGTCTTAAGGGTACTTTGCTGAAGGGCACGACCGTATGAGAAAGACAAAGTCCATGGCTTCTTGCCCTGGAACTTGTTCATGGCGTTAAGGTTGAGGGTAGCCTCTTCCTCACTCTGTCCACCAGACAAGAACATGATACCAGGAACGGCTGGAGGAACAGTCCTCTGAAGAGTACGGACGGTGTACTCAGCAATCACCTCATTGGGCACCTTCTTGCTTTCTGACCCTGGGGTAACCATGTTTGGCTTCAAGAGGGTACCCTCAAGGAGGACATGGTGGTCATTGAGGGCCTTGTAGCAAGCTGCCAGGACACGCTCAGAGACCTCAGCACACCTGTCAATATCATGGGTTCCATCAACCAAGATCTCAGGCTCAACAATTGGGACCAGTCCATTTTCTTGGCAGATGATGGCATAGCGAGCAAGACCATTAGCATTCTCCAAGATGGAAAGGGGTGATGGCTCAGTTGGGCCAATCTTGAGGACAGCACGCCACTTAGCAAAACGGGCACCAGCTTCGTAGTATTTGGCACAACGTGCACCAAGACCGTCAAGACCCTGAGTAGTAGTCTCACCATTGGTTCCAGCAAGCTCAACGACACCCTTGTCAACCTTGATTCCAGGAAGGACACCACCTTCCTTCATGACATCAACAAAAGGTTTACCTACACCACAAACGTATGTCAGTAATTTAATCAACAGATTCAACACTAACGGAAAGAGATGGAATCTGAGAAACAAATTGCAGCAAAGTAAAAAACCAACAAACATTTACCAGCAGCAGTCTTCTGGTATAGAGTTTCCTCAAAGAGGATCACTCCACTAAGGTATTGTAGAGCACCAGGGGTGGTAAAGAGGAGCTCACGAAGAGCCCTCCTGTTGTCCTCTACATTCTCGACATTGATGCTTGCAAAACGTTTGCCAATGGTACCAGTTGACTCATCAGCAGCAAGAATACCCTTGCCAGGGGTAGCGATGTAGGCAGCGTTGGCAATGAGCTCATCTGAAAATGAACTAGTAATGTCAAATTAAACGTTTATGACATCATAATTACGATCAAGGCAGTTATTGATCCACAAAAACATTAACAAAGAAATTAGAAACAAAGATTAAAGCTGACTCTTTAGTAAAAGCTGAATGACTTACGACAAACAGAACTTTTATATAAGTCAACACTCAACAATCAAAATAATAGATCTATCCTGGAAAAGCATATACTATAAATATACTCCATATTATTTATATACACTTATCAATCAATCAAAGCCTCAGTCTCATAATTGGGGTCAGCTACGTGAACCAAAATTAATCCATCAAAGTCTAAGTCGACGGAGGTAGTATAGGGTTTTGGAGTCCGAAATAAACTATAAATTTATCATAACTATTGCTAAAGAAACAGGGTATAAAAAAACACATTTTAGCATAAGGCGAATGACAAACTAATATTTTACACAACTAAGAATTGAGGTTTAATAGAGGTTTAAGCAATCTATGATTATAGATGTACAAAATTCAGAGTTACATTTTCATCCTTTCTAGGCTCAAACTAAACATCGAACATGTCGAAGAATATTCGATTTCTAGAAAAATCTAACGCCAAATCAACTCATACACAGCTTAACAAAATCTTCGAAAAACATTCGAAGATATATATAGATAAATCAATAAGCGTATAATTAAATAAAATTAATCAAAAGCAAATATTCTTACGCTTAGATCTAAACATCGTCAAATTAACTGTTTTATGTCAATTTTGTAGAACATGAAATTATATTCATCAAAGTTACAGCAAAAATCAATGAAAATGCACAAAATCAAGCTTAAATTCTTCATAAAAACATTGAATACTAACGTCTAATAACTTTCTAATCAACAAAATATACAGTTTTTGCAATTAAAAACATCGTAATCAATGAAAACATGCAAAATAAGAGCATTTAAACCATCGATCTAACGTAAAAACATCAAATTAAGCGCAAAAAACACAAACACAAAAATCGAACCAAATTAATCAACGAACAAAATGAAAACAACTTCAGATCTAAATTTAACAACAAAAAAAAAAAACGAATAAGTTGAATATGAATAGATCTAAAGAAGAAGAAAAGAGAGAGAAAATTTACCAGCGTACTTTCCTCTGTAAGCAGTCATGGTTGTTGAGAGAGAAAGAAAGGAGGTTGGTGAAAAGTTTTAGAGAGAGAAAGTTGGGAATAATTAAGAGGGAAGATAGAGAAAGTGAAAGACGAAGAAGAAGAGAGGTTGAAGGAGGATTATATATAAGAGGGAGAGGAATTTGTATCAAATCAAAATTGTTAATTTAGCGTTGTAAATAAAATCGCCGCAGATGCCTCGTGAATATCGGTATGTATTCGGGTTATTTGACCCGGATTTGGATTGTTGCTCACGAAATTACCATTTTGGCTTTTGGCGGGTTTCTTTTTGCCCAAACAATTACCTTAAAATATCTTTTCTTTTCTTTTTTTTTTTTTTAATTTTGTTATTGTGTCTCTAAAATTAGGAAATGTGGATATCTTTTTATAGATCAAAGAACGTGGAAAATCAATTTAACAAAAAATAGATTTTTTTTTTTTGAACAAAAATATAGATGTTTTGATTTTTATTGAAAGATATTTCAAGCTTTTTCTTTGATTTTTAAGTTTGGAGGGTTTGGGTTTGATTAAATGGATAAAAATAAGTTGTCTAGACATGCAAATTTAATTTATCGAGAAGAAGTCATTTGTCCGATTAATTAAAATACAAGTATTATATTGTCTTTGTTAAAAAAATACTTCTATAAATTATTTAGGCGTAAAATGGAGTAATACTATTACGCCTTGTTCTTGTCGCTTTATTTTAATAATCTCTTCATGTCTAATTACAATTCATGTTTAATGTTTAGTATGTTTTTCGGTACAAGTGTTGGTTGTACATAATTTAATTGCTCATTACTACTAAAAATAATTCAAAAAAAAAAATTTAATAGACATGAATCCCAAACAATATTAGTAGACGTGAAATAAACTTTAATACTCTCTCAGTCTATTTTTACGTGCTATATTTACTTTTTCGCATCTCCCAAGACGTAATTTATAAAATGAATATCTCAAGTTTGTTAGAATAGAAATTATAAAAATTTAATTTTCGGGAAACATACATCGATACGAATCAAACATGATCAGATATGGTTATGTTTTTCGTTACGTATTAAACACCAAAGTGAGTCAAACTTATATGTCAATAGTGTTACAAACTTCAATGTAGCAACTAAAAAAAGACCAAAGAAGTAGTTCATTCAATATTTGGTGTGGAGTAGCATGAATCAAACAAAGACGTCGCATGACTATGCTTATTACGATATGACTATAGTGAGAGACAGGGATCAATACGAGAGTTTCTCTTCTGATTCCATTAAGTCATGTGATCAGTTCTCATAACCTATCCTTATGGCTATCTAACTATCACACCAAAAAAAAAAAAAAGCATATTTAAAGCATGTTTTTTCCAAGTATTTTATCACCCATGAACTTTCTAAACATAATCGAACTTAACTCCAATTCATCAAAACTATTGAGTTTTGAATTAGAAACATTCTTACAAGTATTCCAAGTAAAATCCGACAGGGATGGACCAAACAATTAGGGCCTATTTACTTCAGATGAAAACAAATGAATTGAAGTGAACCGAATTGAACTGAACGGAAAGTTTTTATAAAGGATTAATAAATAACAAGATAAAAGAAGAACTGAACTGAATTGAACTTAACATAACAGAATTGAATTAAACAGATTTTAAACTGAAGTAAAGAAACCCTTAGCCATGAAACCAAATGTAGGACGAACCAAAGGGCTAACTTAAATCTATGGGACAAAAAAAATGGGTCAACGACTCAACGCTAATGGGAATTGGGTACAAATCTATATAGTACAAATATTTGAGTCCGTTACAAGTCCGTACCAATTGGGTAGTTGGGGAAACCAAAGCACACAATTGGTAGAAAATTAGTAATCAGTAAAAGTAAAAACAGTGGGTTAGGTGGTATTTGTCCTCTACTTACTTCGGTTTTTTCGTAATTTCACACGGTTTCACATAGTCACACTCTCATGTTGGTGTGCTATGTTATTCCACTCATCTTTTCTCCACTCTTTGTACCTCTTTAACTCTTTTTAACTTTACTAGTTCACTCTTGTATTTTTGCTTTCTTTCTAATTCTACACCATGCTCACAAGTCACAAGGACAGGTAATGAGAAAATAAAGTTAGACTAGTAGAGCTTTCACTCACTCTCACCTGTATAGCTATTATTATTATTACAAACATTAGTCTTGAGTTAAATAAAGTCAATATTTTCTTATTTTCAATTATAACTACAAGAAAATGATAATATTATAAAATCTTACTCGTGTTCATTTATTGGCATATACACATAGTTTCATCATTAGTTTTTTTTTTCATACCTTTAAAGATACATTGATCCAAAGCTAAGGACATCTCTGTTAGATTTCAAACTTAGAGTGAGTGATAGCTCGTAGGTATTTGATTGAATCTCATCATTTACCGTTGTGAGTTCCTATCAACAAAAAGAAAAATAATAATAAAAAAATAAAAATATAGAAATTCAATCTCCTCAAATCATACAAACCAAACATAAATACATGCATTAGATCAAACAACAAAAGTGTGGCGCTTGTAGTCTAGGAGTGGGGCTATTGTAAGGCTTAACCTCCGATTAACAAGGTCCAGTTTAGGGCCTTATCCAAAATTGTCATTTTGTATTAAAATGATGTTGAAGTTAATATAGTGACATGTTTGTGGACATTGTGCCGTGGCGTGCGGCCGTGCGGCCCGTGTCCCAATACGGTTCGAAGGGGTGTCGTGTTGTGTGAAGGAGAAAGACGGATCGTGTAGTGTCGCCAAATAATATACCATAGCTCATGATCCAGTATGACCTACATGCCTGGCGGGTCGTGCTGTGTCGACCCACCTGTCACCCATTATTTTTCCTTAAAAATATAATTTTCTTTAATTAATTAAAAATCAATTTATTGTAAATAAAATTTGATAATATATATAATTTTTGTTAATATCATTTATATAATTAATTCAATTATTTACTAATTTATTTACATATTAATTTTATTATATTTTTAAAAAGCTTGTCAGGGGTTCTTCACTCAGCCTCAACCTTAATAAGTGGATTCACCACAATAGCAACTTCTTATTGCAATCGATCAATGCAAATAGCCTCAACCGTCTAAAGTTCGAATTAATTTCATGGTTTTTTCCTTTTGATTATTTATTTATATTTTATATTTCCAATATTTAAATTTTAACTTTTTACTTACTTTTATTTTTATTTTATATTTATATTTATATTTTTAAATTTTTTATTGAGATTATTTTTATTTTTTAATACAACAGATAGTTTTTCTATTTTATTTTTAAAAAGTAGGCTTAAAATAAAATATTAAAAGTGAATTGAAATGTGCTGAACTGAACTGAATTGGAAATAAGTTCAAAAGAATAGGGCTTAATCCTAAAATAAAATATTGTAGGAATCTAAGTTGAAGAAAATAAACCCTTAATATAATTTTATTAAACAAGCGAATATATTAAATTGACAAAACTCAATATCACGATTAATAAATGACTCAATAAAATTGAATAAACTTAATTAAAATGTTGCCGTGGATTACAATATCATATAGCTATACATGTGAGAATGTGAGCCAATCGAATGTCTAAAATTGATGCATAAAGAGAGTTACACACTTAATTGACATAAATTCCTAATTTGAGGAGGAACCTCTCTTGTCCAACATGTTCTCAGAGTTAGGTTAGGACTTTTTGGCTTTTGATGGTTAGTACTGTAGAGTGTAGACTACCTTATATAGTTAGACATGTGTGAGAGAAGTATTGACAAATCTTATTGGGTACACGAAGCATGCATGACATGTATTTGAATTTAAAAAAAATGAGATATTAGTCGTATCACACACGTACACATGAGAGTCTCACAGTGATTGATAAACAGAAAATTAAAACTCCCTCGGGTAACATTATTTTTTGTAGTCTCTATTGAAAATTATGTTATTTAATTCTTCTTAAAGCACATTAATACTTGATCAAATTTATCACTTTAGCTCTAAGACTTAAATATATGACATATTGTTTTTAATTTACCTTTTTTATATTTACTATATAATAATAACACTAATGAACAAAGCTAAATAAAATGAGTCCCAATCTCAAGTCTTAAGTTGAGTTTTGGAATTTCAAGACTCAACTTTAGACTTGGTTGAGATCTTAAAAAAAAAAAAAAAAATTGAGACAAGTCTTAAACACAAATCTTAAGACCAAATTTGATGATGTCATCTCAAATCTTAAGACTTAAAGCTAAACATGCTCTAAGTTTGATACGTTTTGGTTTTCATCACAATTTCCAATGCACATGATACAACACCATTATCTACAGTCATAGTTTATAGAAAATTGTAAAAAGTTGATGTAAAAAACTTTACTTCAAGACTCTGATAAGATCTCACACGTGACTATATTTTTTCATAAATATCATAGGAATTATTAAATTAAAATTACTTCTTTATTATACCTCGCTCAACTTATTGCCATACAATTTTAAAATATACAGTGTTATACTTGTGATCATAAATTCATAAGTAACTCTGCATGATCACCCAAAAGTACAATTATACACCATGTTCTATTTGTTGCAATACCGTCAATGAATTGATAATGCAGCATATATCAATTATTGTTTGATATCAATCAACATCGATTGATCCATTTAATATAATAATAAAGATCTTATAAGTAGTACTCCGTATTAATAATCAAACGGCAATTTCCCAGTGCAACTAAAAAAGGATACATAAGCCAGTTGTTGACGTTATATAT
>PYUH01004005.1:1665354-1877655 GCA_016808085.1 Suaeda aralocaspica | reverse complement strand
GGGTTTGGTAACTTTGACTCTAAGATGATCCTAAGAAGTATAATCTCGTTGATCCTATTGAGAGAAACACCGTGGTGTTTACCTAGGCGGGGGGTTGCTATTAGATTTCGAGCAGATAATCCAGGTAAATAATCAAATAAGTTCGTTCTTATATAAGCATGTAATTAGTCCTTTTCTATACAATCACTAATTTATGATCAATATAATCAGGTGTGTTGGTTCATGCATCGTCATTTAGAACTTCACGAGTTGGGGGTTGAAGATGGCATGGATTGTAAGATGGAAAGGAGAAGAACCAAAAATTGCCGCCACCGCCTCCTGATCTTCTAAATTTTGATGAAGATTATAAGTTTTGGAAGGTTTTTTTTTTTTTTTTAATTTGTTTGAGCTATTTCTCCTAGATTGTACATCATTTCTGCAGCCTGAAGAGGCAACATGAACACAAAGCGAATTTTAGTATGATGTATGGGTAGTGTTAGACTCTTATTAAGCCCTTTTGCCTAGAGCAATTATGCATGATGTATTGCCATACTAGCTAGCTAGAATCGTTTGGAAACATTTTTGAATATTTGAGTAATGAAATTTTGAAGTTCCTTTGAGGTTGGTGCTTTATTCTATGTGTAAGTAATTGTGCTAATGGGCTAATGTTGGCGTGCTGATTAGTTAAAGTCCACAATATATAGTCAGTGGCGGAGTTAGGATTTTTAAAAGTGACAGTCGCTAAATGATGTTGATCAATACTACATGACATATTGACATCATGTCATAAATGAACCACTCATATGAATATTATCATAGATTATTAGATTCTTTGGATTATGTTCTATAATTGCTGATATAATGGAAAGTAGGTATAGTATATACATTTAAGTCTATGCCCACCATATGAAGGATACACTACAGCCAAAAGACTGATGTGTGGTTTCGAAACTTTAAAAATTATACACCGTGCATGCATGTGTTTAGATGTGGTTTCGAAACTTTGAATCTTTGCTGGTTGTAAGTCGGTGAATCGATGATTGATTAGTTGAATACATGAAACAGTTTTCATTCCCATGTAACTTTATATTTTCAAGATTATTTGTTAGGTTTGTATTGGGGTATTGAAAGCTAATCGGATGCATTATACGACAGTTTTATCAAATTTCAGGGACCTAGGTAAATAGATTTCCGATCGTTAATGGACACATTTTATATGGATATCGACTTTCCGTGTTTTATACCAAGTATGAATTTAAATCTTTTGTGTCATAATTGTGCACCACTTCTTACCAAACAATATCATTGGTTAATTTTAAAATAAAAATCCATGACTTTTGAATTTAAAAATTAATTTCATCGATTAATCAAAAAATAAAAAATGGCGCACAGTGATACATGAGAAAACGATTTTTTTGGTTTCTTATAATATAATTTCATGATAACATTTTCGCTCAAAAATATTTCCTAACTTTTTTTTACTACTTAAAGTTTGTTTAGGATTCAAATTAATTGCATCAATTTCTTAATAAATTCTATATATCGGTATCTCTCATATCAACGCGATCGTTTTGCCCACTCACTGAGCCTGATCACAACTAATCTAAATCTAATAAGAAAGAACTTTCTTCTTGTATACTTTCCCTGTTCTCTTGCTACCCTCAATCTCGATATGAGCTTCTTAAAATTATAACCATGCTACATACATTTTCAAAAAAGGTTATGGTATATGAAAGAGATATTAGTTTTATATTGGTGATCAACTGATCATCAAAAAAGATGAATAGGTGGAAGAAGGGCAATAATGCTACAAAGTATTTGTATTGTTTGATAAAGATAATGGCAACATAGATGTAAAAACTGGGTTGCTATTTGGCGTCCACAATTACTAGATTGACGTGTAGTTTTACTGCATTTTTCACATTTGTCCTTCTGTAAAAAAAAAAATTCTCTTACTATAAATCTCTGCTCTCTCTAACTACCACCACTAGAAGTTTATCTTTGGCCACGAAACACCATAAAGCAGGTGGATCACCACGACTAGGCAGTGGAACAGAAAATGTCGGATGAAGACAGAGAGGAAAGTTCAGTTAGTGTCTAGATGTAACACTTGTTTGGTGAAACCATCGCTTGGAGAATGCGCCTATTTTATGGAACCAATGCCTATTCAAGACTCCCGTTACATGGAACAAGCGCCTAATTAAGACGCTTGTTCCCCGAAACAGGCGTCTATTCCATGGAACGAGCGTCTTGATTAGGCGTTGTTCCTTGGAACTTAATGGGAGCCTAGTCCAGACTTCTGTTCCATGAAACAAGCGTCTAAACCAAGCGCTAGTTTCACGAAATGACTGGGAAAAAAATAACTGCCGCCTGCTGTTTTGTTGTTGTTGGTTGCTATATGGTGGGAGGGTGGTTCGGTGATGTGACTAGTGGTAGTAGAATATCGGTACGCTAGTTAATGGTGGCTCGATAAGAGAAAATGAGAGGACATATTTATCCATTCATAAGTAAAATATGAACGTCGCTTAATAAAAACGAATGTAAATAGCAAAATAGATCCCACTATTAGGTGTATGCACATGCATAGTGAAGCAGCCTCATTTAAATATTGATAATGAGCGGCAAAAAGTTCATGATTCATGATTAATCATGGATTAGAATAACTGAAATTAATTAGGTGTAGCATGCTATGATGCTTCATGCTAGCATGTATAATGCAAACACATTGACATATACCCACCCACTATACTAGTAAGAGGCAATGGCTACGTACTTTCTTGACTCATCAGTCTAGTGACTGTTTAATAAACAACCATTATATCATTCATATCTAAAGACCTTTCTAATGTTCTGACCTACTAAAATATGCTAAAGTATTATTTACTTTTATATATTCATATAAAAAAAAAAAAAAAATTGAGACAAGTCTTAAACACAAATCTTAAGACCAAATTTGATGATGTCATCTCAAATCTTAAGACTTAAAGCTAAACATGCTCTAAGTTTGATACGTTTTGGTTTTCATCACAATTTCCAATGCACATGATACAACACCATTATCTACAGTCATAGTTTATAGAAAATTGTAAAAAGTTGATGTAAAAAACTTTACTTCAAGACTCTGATAAGATCTCACACGTGACTATATTTTTTCATAAATATCATAGGAATTATTAAATTAAAATTACTTCTTTATTATACCTCGCTCAACTTATTGCCATACAATTTTAAAATATACAGTGTTATACTTGTGATCATAAATTCATAAGTAACTCTGCATGATCACCCAAAAGTACAATTATACACCATGTTCTATTTGTTGCAATACCGTCAATGAATTGATAATGCAGCATATATCAATTATTGTTTGATATCAATCAACATCGATTGATCCATTTAATATAATAATAAAGATCTTATAAGTAGTACTCCGTATTAATAATCAAACGGCAATTTCCCAGTGCAACTAAAAAAGGATACATAAGCCAGTTGTTGACGTTATATATATATAATATATAAAAGTAAATAATACTTTAGCATATTTTAGTAGGTCAGAACATTAGAAAGGTCTTTAGATATGAATGATATAATGGTTGTTTAATTAAACAGTCACTAGACTGATGAGTCAAGAAAGTACGTACGCAATTGCCTCTTAGACTAGTATAGTGTGGTGGTATATGTCAATGTGTTTGCATTATACATGCTAGCATGAAGCATCATAGCATGCTACACTAATTAATTTCAGTTATTCTAATCCATGATTAATCATGAATCATGATACTTTTTGCCGCTCTATTATCAATATTTAATATGATGCTGCTTCACTATGCATGTGCATACACCTAATAGTGGGATCATTATTATTGCTATTTGACATTCGTTTTTATTAAGCGACGTTCATATTTTACTTATGAATGGATAAATATGTCCTCTCATTTTCTCTTATCGAGCCACCATTAACTACGGTACCGATATTCTACTACCACTAGTCACATCACCGAACCACCCTCCCACCATATAGCAACCAACAACAACAATAACAGCAGGCGGCAGTTATTTTTTTCCCAGTCATTTCGTGAAACTAGCGCTTGGTTTAGACGCTTGTTTCATGGAACAGAAGTCTGGACTAGGCTCCCATTAAGTTCCAAGGAACAGACGCCTAATCAAGACGCTCGTTCCATGGAATAGACGCCTGTTTCGGGGAACAAGCGTCTTAATTAGGCGCTTGTTCCATGTAACGGGAGTCTTGAATAGGCATTGGTTCCATAAAATAGGCGCATTCTCCAAGCGATGGTTTCACCAAACAAGTGTTACATCTAGACACTAACTGAACTTTCCTCTCTGTCTTCATCCGACATTTTCTGTTCCACTGCCTAGTCGTGGTGATCCACCTGCATTTATGGTGTTTCGTGGCCAAAGATAAACTTCTAGTGGTGGTAGTTAGAGAGGAGCAGAGATTTATAGTAAGAGAATTTTTTTTTTTTACAGAAGGACAAATGTGAAAAATGCAGTGAAAACTACACGTCAATCTAGTAATTGTGGACGCCAAATAGCAACCCAGTTTTTACATCTATGTTGCCATTATCTTTATCAAACAAATACAAATACTTTGTAGCATTATTGCCCTTCTTCCACCTATTCATCTTTTTTGATGATCAGTTGATCACCAATATAAAACTAATATCTCTTTCATATACCATAACCTTTTTTGAAAATGTATGTAGCATGGTTATAATTTTAAGAAGCTCATATCGAGATTGAGGGTAGCAAGAGAACCAGGGAAAGTATACAGAGAAGAAAGTTCTTTCTTATTAGATTAGTATATTAGTTAGTGATCAGGCTCAGTGAGTGGGCAGAAAGACGATCCGTGTGATATGAGAGATACCGATATATAGAATTTATTAAAGAAATTGATGCAATTAATTTGAATCCTAAACAAACTTTAAGTAGTAAAAAAAAAGTTAGGAAATATGTTTGAGCGAAAATGTTATCATGAAATTATATTTATAAGAAACCAAAAAAATCTGTTTTCTCATGTATCACTTGTGCGCCATTTTTTATTTTATTGATTAATCGATGAAATTAATTTTTAAATTCAAAAGTCATGGATTTTTATTTTAAAATTAACCAATGATATTGTTTGGTAAAGAAGTGGTGCACAAATTATGACACAAAAGATTTAAATTCATACTTGGTATAAAACACGGAAAGTCGATATCCATATAAAATGTGTCCATTAAACGATCGGAAATCTATTTACCTAGGTCCCTGAAATTTGATAAAACTGTCGATATAATGCATCCGATGTAGCTTTCTAAATACCCCAATACAAACCTAACAAAATAATCTTGAAAATATAAAGTTACATGGGAATGAAAACTGTTTCATGTATTCAACTAATCAATCATCGATTCACCGACTTACAACCAGCAAAGATTCAAAGTTTCGAAACCACATCTAAACACATGCATGCACGGTGTATAATTTTTAAAGTTTCGAAACCACACATCAGTCTTTTGGCTGTAGTGTATCCTTCATATGGTGGGCATAGACTTAAATGTATATACTATACCTACTTTCCATTATATCAGCAATTTATATGAACATAATCCAAAGAATCTAATAATCTATGAATAATATTCTATATGAGCTGGTTTCATTTATGACATGATGTCAATATGTCATGTAGTATTGATCAACATCATTTAGCGACTGTCACTTTTTAAAAATCCTAACTCCGCCACTGACTATATATTTGTGGACTTTAATTCATCAGCACGCCAACATTAGCCCATTAGCACAATTACTTACACATAGAATTAAAGCACCAACCTCAAAGGAACTTCAAAATTTCATTACTCAAATATTCAAAAATGATTTCCAAACGATTCTAGCTAGCTAGTATGGCAATACATCCATGCATAATTGCTCTAGGCAAAAAGGGCATTAACTAAGAGTCTAACACTACACATACATCAGTACTAAAATTCTGCTTTGTGTTCATGTTGNTTACAGAAGGACAAATGTGAAAAATGCAGTGAAAACTACACGTCAATCTAGTAATTGTGGACGCCAAATAGCAACCCAGTTTTTACATCTATGTTGCCATTATCTTTATCAAACAAATACAAATACTTTGTAGCATTATTGCCCTTCTTCCACCTATTCATCTTTTTTGATGATCAGTTGATCACCAATATAAAACTAATATCTCTTTCATATACCATAACCTTTTTTGAAAATGTATGTAGCATGGTTATAATTTTAAGAAGCTCATATCGAGATTGAGGGTAGCAAGAGAACCAGGGAAAGTATACAGAGAAGAAAGTTCTTTCTTATTAGATTAGTATATTAGTTAGTGATCAGGCTCAGTGAGTGGGCAGAAAGACGATCCGTGTGATATGAGAGATACCGATATATAGAATTTATTAAAGAAATTGATGCAATTAATTTGAATCCTAAACAAACTTTAAGTAGTAAAAAAAAAGTTAGGAAATATGTTTGAGCGAAAATGTTATCATGAAATTATATTTATAAGAAACCAAAAAAATCTGTTTTCTCATGTATCACTTGTGCGCCATTTTTTATTTTATTGATTAATCGATGAAATTAATTTTTAAATTCAAAAGTCATGGATTTTTATTTTAAAATTAACCAATGATATTGTTTGGTAAAGAAGTGGTGCACAAATTATGACACAAAAGATTTAAATTCATACTTGGTATAAAACACGGAAAGTCGATATCCATATAAAATGTGTCCATTAAACGATCGGAAATCTATTTACCTAGGTCCCTGAAATTTGATAAAACTGTCGATATAATGCATCCGATGTAGCTTTCTAAATACCCCAATACAAACCTAACAAAATAATCTTGAAAATATAAAGTTACATGGGAATGAAAACTGTTTCATGTATTCAACTAATCAATCATCGATTCACCGACTTACAACCAGCAAAGATTCAAAGTTTCGAAACCACATCTAAACACATGCATGCACGGTGTATAATTTTTAAAGTTTCGAAACCACACATCAGTCTTTTGGCTGTAGTGTATCCTTCATATGGTGGGCATAGACTTAAATGTATATACTATACCTACTTTCCATTATATCAGCAATTTATATGAACATAATCCAAAGAATCTAATAATCTATGAATAATATTCTATATGAGCTGGTTTCATTTATGACATGATGTCAATATGTCATGTAGTATTGATCAACATCATTTAGCGACTGTCACTTTTTAAAAATCCTAACTCCGCCACTGACTATATATTTGTGGACTTTAATTCATCAGCACGCCAACATTAGCCCATTAGCACAATTACTTACACATAGAATTAAAGCACCAACCTCAAAGGAACTTCAAAATTTCATTACTCAAATATTCAAAAATGATTTCCAAACGATTCTAGCTAGCTAGTATGGCAATACATCCATGCATAATTGCTCTAGGCAAAAAGGGCATTAACTAAGAGTCTAACACTACACATACATCAGTACTAAAATTCTGCTTTGTGTTCATGTTGCCTCTTCAGGCTGCAGAAATGATGTACAATCTAGGAGAAAATAGCTCAAACAAATTAAAAAAAAAAAAAAAACCTTCCAAAACTTATAATCTTCATCAAAATTTAGGAAGATCAGGAGGCGGTGGCGGCAATTTTTGGTTCTTCTCCTTTCCATCTTGTACAATCCATGCCATCTTCAACCCCCAACTCGTATGAAGTTCTAAATGACGATGCATGAACCAAACACCTGATTATATTGATCATAAATTAGTGATTTGTATAGAAAAGGACTAATTACATGCTTATATAAGAACGAACTTATTTGATTATTTACCTGGATTATCTGCTCGAAATCTAATAGCAACCCACCCGCCTGAAGGTAACACCAACGGTGTTTCTCTCAATAGGATCAACGAGATTATACTTCTTAGGATCATTCTTAGAGTCAAAGTTACCAAACCCTTGGCATACGACGAAGAAATTGAAACTATGAAGATGTAGAGGGTGACTTTCGGCACCAATAATACTAGTGTCCTGCATTATTAGTTCAACACTTGTGTTATATGGTAACACCACAACTTTAGTCCCTTTACTAAGAACAATGTTTTTAGGTGGTGTACCAGTGTAATTAAATTTTACGGGTGGATTCTTAGGGAAATTATTAGTAAATACTCCATTTGATTGCCTAGAGAAATGGGATTGAAGCAAAGCAATGTTTGGTTGTACAAATGAGACATTATTAATCGCGGCTGCAACCATGGTGTTGTTGGTACAATTTTGGTCCTTTGTGCAAGGTAGTAGTCCAAGCCCAACAGTGAAGAAGAAATGCCTGTCAACTTTTTGAGGAACATTTGCAGGGAATTTCGAGTTTGCAAGACTTCTTAATTTGTTAGTAAACTTAGCTGCAAATGTAGTGTCATTGAAGAAGGGGAGTTTGGGTTTGTATACCGGAAGTTTAGTGTGTTTTTTGTGTTTATGAGAAGGGTCATGAGCATATTCCAGGACCGCGGCTGTAGTGGTATTGTCAAATGTTGCTGGTCCTGTTGCATAGGGCCGTGCTGCCATAAGGAATGATGCATTGGGATGGTGATTTTTCGCGGTCAGAAGGACATTGGTGGTTTGTCCTGGGGTAATAAGGATGGTGTTGGCTTTGAATGGCTTTGTGTAAATGGCATCTGCCTCGACTACTATGAGAGTGTGGTTGGCAATGCTGAAGAAAAGCTCGTCATTGAGGGCAACATTGATGAGACGAAGAAGGTATGTCTTGCCTGGCTTCATTTTCAGCTTGAATGTATCTACAAGAGTAAATTAGAAGTATGAAATTGTTTAGTAGCTAATAGTATATAAATGTTGTAGGGTGTATGTAATATGTACCTCTAAGAGAGCAATTGTATAAAGGTCCAGGAAGGCCATTAATGGTGAAGGCATCCGAAAGATTCGGAGGTGATCCTGTTTTCATTGCTTGGTTGATGATTACCTCTGTGTCTGCCTTCCACCATTCCCCTGCTCATCAAAGTTTTACAAAGCTCTATTGTTAATTTACATAGTTTTTGTGATAAGAAAAAAAAAATAGATCTTTTACTTTTGAAATAAACTTCTTGTTACGTCAATTTTTCATCGTTCCACACTAGATATCTTCTGTATCAAATGGAATATTTAAATTGAGCCTAACAATATCAAAATTATAAAATTTGGATTACATGTACAATCTAAAGTCAATACTTAATATTGTATATATATGGTGTAAAATTCAAATTACGTATAATCGATATTCGAACCGGTAACTTCTATGCTTTGCATCCTTGTTCAAAATCACTTCTATATATTGTGGATTTGTGGTTTGGAAATTGGTGGCTAGTATTTGATAATTCATAACAAACATGGAGTATAAGAAACACACATAATGGAATGGATGACAAAAAGATACTTTACCCAAAAGAATGGGAACGTCCTTGTAAGGTTGAGGAAATGGATAAGGAACACCACGTTTGGGTAGAATGATAATGGGGCCATAAAGAGTAACTTTTAGCCATGAGATGTGAGCATGCCAAAACAAAGTTCCTCTTTGTCCTGTTATTCTAAATTTATAAATGTAACTTTGTCCACTTTGAATTGGACATTGTGTTATGTAGGCTGGCCCATCAGCCCATCCACTTCTCAGTTGTCTTACTCCATGCCTATGCCCATTCAATTAAGTCCTTACATTACACATAATCGATAATATGACATGTACTCCTTCCGTCTTCAAATATTGATTATATTTTGAAAATTTTATGAGCGGGGAAAGAAGAAAACAAAGACGGAATAACATTTAAAGACGGAAGGAGTGTATATTTGTTTTTGAGAGGTAAGAGTGATTACCAGTGAATCGTAACATTGTATTTAACGTTATTCACCACCAGTAATTTCTAGATTACCACCTTCCCTTGTGATGATTTTGGGCCCTGGAAATTGGCCATTTATGGTCACAATGCTCTTTGTTTGGCATCACGTTTTGCATCTTAATCTGCATGAAAATATACGAGCAATATGGTTAATTTATATACAACCTTACGGAAAACTTATATGCATATAATTAGTTAAACACTTTAGAGAAAGACAATAAGCTATATGCATATCCCCGATTAGTAAATTTAATTTTTGATTTCGATTAAGGTAACTATCGACATTTCATCCCATGTTAGTTAGTTAACTAATTAGCTAACTAAGCAATCAATCGAACATTTGACCTTTATTAAAATAATTTTTTTTTTAAATTTAAAAAATGGTCCCTACATACTCAGCCCTTATCGCATGAATAAGATATAGCGCACTGCCAACTACTAATAGATATGAAGATTCGAGCTATGGCGCAAACTCTAAAATTGGAAAGACTTTATACATAAGAGTACCAAAAAAAAAACAAAAAACAAAACCAACACAAAAAATGTGGTACCTCGAAATTGTAACGTCGAGTTCCGCCCGCATGCTTAGCCAAAGCAAGCCTAGGGCTAACCAAAAAAGTACAAAATACTAGGAATAATGTAATGTACATGTACCATAGCGATTGAGGAAGTAAGTTGTTGTACCCCATAACTCCCTAACACTTTTTTTAATGTGTATATAGTCAGCTAGATATTGCACAAGGAGTAATGACAACAAATGTAAGATTAAGGGTGTGTTCGGCAAAATTAGTTGTAGCTGTTGGCTGTTAACTTTTAAGTAGCTGTTAGCTGTCAAATAGTAGCTGTTAGAGTTTAGCTGTCAAGGTAGCTGTTAATAATATGAGTGTTCGGTAAAAGTAGTTGTTTGAGCTATAATAATAATAATAATAATAATGATAATAATAATAATAATAATAATAATANTTCATCATGCATAAAATATATGCTTTTGTTATAGAAAATACAGTCTTTGTAGAGAGTATTAGGAGAATAGATGTGTATGTCTCATTCAATTATAATACCATATATATACAAGTGGGGTAGGGTTTCTTGTACAGTAAACCCTAGTATATAGAATATTCAAAATTATACAATAATAAGTATAATGGGCATCCACCTCAATATATATATTATATAACACTCCCCCTTGGATGACCATTATCGAATAGTGTGCCTCGTTAAAAACTTCAACTAAGAAAAACCCTGTGGGAACAAAAAACCTAGTGAAGGAAAAAGAGTACATTACTTTCGTGATACGCTTTAATATGTTGCCTCATTAAAAACCTTACCTGGAAAACCCAATATGGGACAAAACCATGGTTAAAGGAAAAAGAGTGCAACGCGTATTTTCTCCCCCTAATGAATGCATAACTTGAGATCTTTTAAAATAATGAACCCAACGTCTTTGGTAGTAGCTTCACAGGAATAAAATTCAACCCCTTGGTAGTTGATCCTTCCTGATTGGACTTCAATCTTCAACATAAGATATATTCATTCCTCCGTACTCTTGAAAATAATACTTACATTGTGTTTATCATTACTGCATATTTGTCAAGTTGCCATAAATATTGAACTTATACCTTCTTCTGGAAGCTATATAAAGTAGCTAATTACATTTAGTAACTATTATTTGTTATGGTTCTTCTGGACCATAAAAGGATTATCCTATAATATCAAGTTCTGAAATGAACATAGATTCTATAATTGCACTCAAAGATCAAACTTCAGGTTGAGTGTTGTTAATTTAGTCATCAATACAATGAGAGTTTTGTATTCTAAATAAAGAATTTGAAGGACTTGATATTTGAATATGTCATATATAAATTCTTCTGGAACTTTTATACATGATTATGCATGCTGATAAAATGCTTTCAACTATCATAATAATCCTCATTGGAGTATATATATATATTTTTTTTTTTTCATGTAAGTCTTCATACTACTGCAAACGCAAACTTACTACATTATGTACCAAATTTCATGTACATCACAATATTGCATGTAAATGATGAGATGTAAAGTGTATACTAATAAGATATTGACATAAAACATGTATATGATGGTGACGCATCTAACTACTATCTACACATTAATGAATAAGTGTGTTATCTACGACTCGCACATGCACCTAAATGTAAGACTAAAAAAATGCCAGACACTGTACAGTGTGGATTTACGAAGAAACTATTGCTGGACTTCTGGTCCTTGATGATCGGACTTCTGGTCCTTGATGATCATCATTATTCACCTTTAGTTGGACTCAAGTCCATGATAATCTTTGATCATTCTCAATATGTCGACATAAAGTGGACTTTTATTTCAGATCTCTATTCTCAAATTCATTACTTTTGCATATGCAATAATCTGGTTCCATCTATACCGGTATCACATTTTTCAAGATGTAATTTTCATGCTATTTTACAAAGATATTTGAATACATTTCCCATTGGTACCATTAGTCGATTATAACATCTAGTTCTTAAATCATAGGCCATCTGTTATAATTCAGATCTATACACACTTCCGGGGCAAACATTATGGCATTAATATACCGTTATCTTTCAATAGTGTCAACTGCACTTTCTTGTCATATTTTACATATTATTTTGGAACCGATAATACAACCTACACTCAGGTGTAGGTGATTCAAGTATTATTGGCAAGATTTATCTCAATGTACTGTATCTACATAAATGGCCAAAATGTATCTTCAATGCCATGTAAAATGAGAACATAACTGAATACAAATCAAACCATAGATGTGCAACATACCTTTAAAGTATATAGACAAAAGTTGGCAATAATATCTCAAATAGTCATATAGGGTCATCACTTTATAATTTAGTAATTTTGCCAACTTATCCCAATTCTTCTCCCCCTAAGTTGGTAAAATTTTCAAATATAGGGGCATCATATTCTTAACCAATTAGTGTATAATTTCATGTGCAAAAATATTTCATCTAATAAAAGATTTATTAACAAATTTCATCGTTAGAGAGATATATTCAAACAATTTGTCTCTTCTGGAGAACGATATTAATCGATGAAACCATCATCTTCTCTAACTTATGAGGCACATCCCACATTTGTTTATAAATTCAATAAACTGTTCTCTTCTAGAGATTAATGACAATGGGGAGACAATATTGTGCAGTTGTCGGTTTATTCTTGTGTGTTGACATTCAACAGCCCCAATAAAAAAATGATTGTTATATAAACATAATCTGACTTAGCTTATACAGCATGTAACTCCACTCAATGGTGATCTTTGGGATGCCAATGACTTTGATAATGAGTTTTAACTTACTAAGTGTTAACATACAAGGTGGTTTGGTAAGCCTTTAGTTACAATAATATAGAACAACATATAAGTATTTTAGTGAAATTCTAGTCACTCATTACATTGTATATCCAAAGTGTTAAAATAACTTTTTTTTTTGATTTTCTTAATCAACAAATAAGCTCATAATTCTTAATATCGATTTACGTATCAATTATAGTAATAAGCACAGTATAAGTTATAGTAGACATATATCATGAGCTACATATCTAATAGCATGCTTTCACATATTGCTCTTGCTCACAGAGAGCGTCAACAATTATTCATATCAAATTGAAACTTCAGTTTCCCTTATGGGTGATTATACATTAAACTCGGATGGCCTAATTGAATTATCACATCCAATTACTTTTAAATTCTGGTCAGTTTCAAACAATAGTGGTCACTTATTATGCCTACTCCATGCATGGCCATGATGATAATATGATGTGATATAAGAACACTATCAAGGTTCTTTCTATACTTGGCAAGACTAATACTTTATGCAACAATCATTATTATACTCTGCTAGAGCATTGATTATTATTATCATGATACATGTTAATAAGTTGGACATATCATACTCTTCTAGAGTATTTATAAATCTTGGCACATATCAGTTTTAAAAACATAAATATTCTAATGAAAATTCATATAACTATTATTCTTTCATATTCAACGATAATTATGTTCATAACTCAATAGTCTACCCACGTTTCAGGGTTATCTATGTTCGGAGCAACTTGTGTTGTCTTCTGCGACAAAATTAATTTAATCAGGGCACTTATGATTGATATAATCAATGAATTCTAAATCATCCATATCCATCTTCAGGATGGTATCATTATTCTAAACATTGTACTATCTTGTTGCCATCTTTATTGAATAGATCACTTTATGTACCAAAGGACATTAGTGTATTTCATAACTCATGAATAAAATACTATCTCCCCTAAACCTTGCATATGGGGGATGAAATTAGTCCAACAACATTTAATCTCATATTCTTCTTAAGCCATGAATTCTTTAGGCAATGTCATGTATCATGTAAAGTAAATTATTCATAAAACTACATCTTTTTCTATTGCCCCATATATATACTTATAATGATATTTCCAAAAAATATGGGCATAATGAATACATTCTTTAACGAGGTTCTCACAATGTCATACTCAATTTCTTAAACTCATACAATTATTCCTTGCTAATAAAATAAATTATGTATTCGTGTTTGCAATTCTTTTAAAACTTTGCATGGATTTACAACAATAAAGGAAATATCATGAACATGATTATTCTTTCGATATACGTTTCTTATTTATTATGGGAAATGAGTAAATTAGTTATCTATGCTCATCAATACTCACCATACACATAGTTATTTATCAAGAATATCCACCACAAAGATAATATATCAACTATTCAAAAACTATGAACATTATTTCACTGACACTGTGCATATAGGTCATAGTTGTTTTGTGGATGGTGTGATATTAGGGAACTATAGAAATTTCTAAGTCATGAAAAATTCTTCATGAGGATTCTTAACCATATGTAAACTAAGAAAAACACCATTTTTTTTATTGTATGAGTATAATTATGAAACTTAAGAAACTCGGGTCCATTATATACAAGCTATATCATGTTTTAATTTACTCATTATCTATAATTAACTTATGTAAATATTAATACTATGCTTAATTTCAATGTACGTAGGACAATGTAGCCATACTATAAACATGGTAGTATAAAAATTTATTAAAAATATGCCTTATAACTCTATATCAGTAATTTCGTCGTGTGACCAAAACAAAGTTTGTGCCATACTTATGTCAAATGTCACAAAATTCACACTAAGTGTTTATGGAATAACATATCATATACCTTTGATCAATAATTAAAATAACACAAGTCAGTACATTCAAAGGAACTCACAATCAACAAAAATAGTACGAAACATACATCATGCAAGCTAGATTATTCCATTAGTGGTATGAATACAAGCAATATAATGTAGCACAAAAACAAACAGAAGTGTACGGGAATAACAAATTTAAATTACTGTAGAGTACTCCACAATATTAAGGTTTGAGGTAATCGACTAATTGGGCAAACGGATGGTTTTGGATTAACAAGTGCAAGGGGATAAACAAGTCAAAAGTGGTTGTAATTATACAAAACCCTAGTGAAATGACTATAGTCTATATGGAGTTCCCTACGGAGTATATTGTATTCACATGCCAACCATTTCTTCTCAGTTCTCACACGTCTTGTCACCTCCATATTTTTGTACTTCTAGCATTAATGTTTCTATTTTGATTAATAAGAATCTTAACCCTACATCACGACATGGTACTTGAATTGATCTCACATTTATCCGCAAAATCAAACATAAAACATAATTTATTGATGGGACGGGGAGGATGGAATCTCAGTATTTACAATAATGAAGAAATAAAATAAAAATTGGTAAAGTAATGAAGGGGTAACATGTACCCTTAAAGCCTGATTTTGCCGAAAGAAAAAAAAATCTAGTAATATAATAAAAACCAAAAAAAACTTAGATTCATTGGAAAACTAGAATTAAGTAAATCTAGAATTCAATTCAAACTTATATATATGAAAAACGATATATCTAGAATCAACTTGGTGATCAAAGATTAAGTTCAAAGACAACAAAATTTATTAAAACGAGCACAAAAAATAAAAATAAAAAAACATAATCACAAAAATAATACTCAGAGAGATATATGAACTTATGATTATCAATTGAAAGATGTTAAAAGTGCTTTCATTAATTTCATATTCTGGATTTACTTTCTCATTCATTTAGGTGAATGGTGATGGATATGCGCTGATGAAAGTGAAATATTAACCATACATAATACATAATACTATTACATTATGGGATTATGTGGGTGGAATTGAGCTAATTAATCTATTCTTGCAAAACCAAAAACACAAGTGACAGAATTAACTATCCATCAATTCATCATCATACAATATGGAGGAATTATACAAGTTATCAATGTATTACACAACCGAAGACAAAAATTAAATTTCATAATTAAATACATACGTGATCATCAATACTCAAATATGCCATCAATCTATAAGAATATAAACATTCAAAATTATTTAGTATAATCAACTATAAATCAAATGTGCGTACCTTTGATAAACATATATAAGATGATTTACAAAGGTTTGATCAAATTAACTAAATTATGGATAATGGTATGAATATTCTAAGCAAATATTTAGTTGTCTTTCTTTCATAATATATATCAAAGGTGTTTGGAAATTCTAAATAAGAATATATACAGAAGGATTATACGTTCTACATGACAAATTAGGTATGAAAGATATTACCAAATTAAGTTATTCATCTTATAAGATATTACCAACAGAATATCAACTATATATTCTGTATGTTTTGGATAATATATTTAAACAAAATAATATTATCAAGAAGAAAAAACTATACGCATAGTTTGAGAAAATACTTTTCGTTGGAAAATATTGCCACCGTAGCTTCTTTGTTAAATAACTTGAGATTATCAAATTTTAAATATTAGGGTTTACTGCATGATGTTATAGAAACTTGGATGCCGTAAATTAGTCTTTCATCTCCTCTAAATATAGTGTCAGTTTAGAGTAAATAGATCATTAATACGATGTGAATGTATTAATAAATCCTAGTCTATAATGCATAATGTTTGGTAATTGCTATGTGAATTGTGAAATCAATCGTTGGAAATGAGATTATTATTGTATGAACTAGGAGACTATTTCTAAAAATAAGTTGGACAATTTCACTTTGGTATGAACTAACAGAAGACTATTTTAGGGATGAATTATACAAGTGACACCCAATCCAATTAATTATATAAGTGATTAAAGTTATATGAGTACTACGTAAAATCCAATTAATACATAAGCTAATTATTGCATGATGAATGATGCAATCAAATTACTTTATATGTGAAGTCAATCAATTTTAATTATGACACGTATACAAGCAAATTAAACTACTAATGGCCAAGTAAATATTAATGGCTATGATTTCGATTTAATTAAAACTCATGATACTGATAATTGATTCTTTTATATTACGGGAATTGTTAGGCAAAGAATTAAAGAGTATATGTTAATATGTGTACCTGAATTAATTTGTAGAGTATCGTACATTCGTACCTTCAATTTGTCAGTAACCATGCCTTTTGATTTGTAAAGTAATTGTACGTGATTTGATTTGGTTAGAAACTCGTGCTGATAACGTGTTATAGAAAATACAGTCTTTGTAGAGAGTATTAGGAGAATAGATGTGTATGTCTCATTCAATTATAATACCATATATATACAAGTGGGGTAGGGTTTCTTGTACAGTAAACCCTAGTATATAGAATATTCTAGATTATACAATAATAAGTATAATGGGCATCCACCTCAATATATATATTATATAACAAATAATAATAATATATTATTATTATTGTTGTTGTTGTTGTTGCTGTTATTATTATAGAGTAAGATAACTGATGCTATAACAATAAATTAACAATTTAACAAAAGTATGTTTAATCAGTTAAAAAAATTCAGATTAATCGAAAATTCAACAAAACAACATCAATAAGCATAAAATTTTGTATGAATTCGTATTAGGACGAGATTAAGGAAGAAGACATACCTTCTCTTGTATCCTTCTGCACTTTTTTTTTCCAGTATTTTTTTAGAGGGTTTTCTCACTATTTTAATTATGGAGAAAGTAACGTGAATGATGGAGGGAGTACTATACAGAAAAATATGGAATCCCTATTCCCTAATATTATGGTTGAAAAAAAAAGTCAAAATATATTATATATTTAAAAAAAATTAAAAAAAAGTTATACTGCTACTTTTTTCACACAACGCTATTTTTTTAAACGTTCAATTGAAAGCTACTTCAAAAGCTAATAAACTCTAAAAGCTACTCTAAACTCTAATTTACCAAACACACATAATTTTTTAGGGTAGCTTTTTGACTTAGTCTAAAAGCCAAAAGCTATTCTAAAAGCGGTTGCCGAACGCAGCCTAATTTAAGTAAGTGGTGTAAGAAAGAACAAAATGAACCGATATATATTAAGAGGAAGAAGATGTTATGAAAGAGATTGAGTAAAAGAGATGATTAGTTAGGTGATTAATTAAGTTAAAAATGGAAGTTAAGAAATAGATGGGGCTTTTGACCAAATACGCCGTTATGCCAACTTGTTGCTTTGCTAGTTAAGGTTTTTAGTTTAGTGGGATGTCCAAGTCGATTAGCATATTGGATTGTCTTATGTTTTTTTTAAATTTCATCTCTAATTTTTGAAGGAAAGATGCTTGGGTGTATGTACGTGATTTAGACTTGTTAATGGAACTCCGCATTTTGAAGAATGATGATTTAAAGATTGTACACATATATAGCCCATATAGGTCTTGGGTTCTAGCACATCTCATACTTGGGTATTGGATCCGACACTAACGATTTTCGTAGAACTAAGTTGATGAGAAAAGTACAAAAGAATATAGTCTATTTTTAAATAAATTCTCTACAATTCTAAAGGCTAAAGTTGGTCAATGCTTTATTGTTCTTTTGGACTGAATAAATTTGAATCAATTGATCTTTATAATAATTGAATTGAGTAAGATGTCAAGATTGAATAATAATGTTAGTTTTCAATGGGAGATGAAATGAATTAAAATTATGTCCGAAAGAACAAAATTTTACTCGTGTTTCATGCAAATACAAGTTAAGGAGAATTGAGTATGTTAAAGATCGAACATATTATGATGAATATGAAATTACGATCCTTTTGGTTTTACTATAATCACACTAGAATGTCCATAGTAAAACAACCAATTATACCTAGTAAGGAAAGGTAGAGACGTGATCAAATTGGCAAGTCGATCAGGTCGAGTTTGTATGTAAACTGCTGTCCAAACCCGCTAATTAAAATTGTGCGGGCGTTGCGGGCCAAGCTTGGGCTTTGAACTATAAATGGATGATCACCTTTGATGGTTAGGTCAGACCCTTGATGATCACCACTACAAGGTACCATGTAAAGGGAAAAATATTTGATTGTTACATGACTATGATTTGTAGTCCTAATGCAATAAGGTCATGTTCTTTTGGACTGAAATTTTTGGCAGCTTAATTCAATTCCATTCAATTTAGCTTCATTTAGTTCAGTTTAGGTCATCTCCATGATAAGTAATACTTCATTTCAGTCCACTTCAGTTCAGCTTACTTTAGTTCAGTTCAATTCAGTTAACCTCCTCTCAGTTCAATTCAGTTCCGATCCGACATTTTCAAAATATTTCGGATCGGATATCCGACTTTTTCAGTCTGGCTAAATTGTGATTAGTATCCGACCCGGATATTCGATCCGAAATATTCAAAAAATGTCAGATTGAATAACCGGATATCTGATGATCCGAAAATATATGTATAGAGTAAAATTTTAATTTAAAAATAATACAAAACTACTAAACTCAATGAAATAATCCGATCCGAGGGATCCGAAATATGTGTGATCCGAGTAGTGACCCGACTGGTCCGAGAAGCCTTAATTTTCAAATGTTTCGAATATCCGACAATGAAAAAGTGTGATACGTATCCGTATCCAAAATAAAAAATTTATGAGGATTTTTCTAATCTGATCGCTCTGATCGAATTATTTTGAAGAGCCGTAATTGGCGACAATATTTGCGTAGTAAACTGAAAAATGAAACTAGCCCCTCTGCAGGTAAGAATTGTGGCAAGAAGGTAGTTCATCATATTGTACAACTACTGCTATGTATATAATTTTATTTTCACAAAGATTGTACTACTTTTCCTATATGCTTCAATCAATTTCTCATTTTAATTTGGTGTCAGTTGCTTATTTGGTCTAATTTTTAGGTGCTTGATACTTCTAATTAACAATCGTGCCATTACGAATTCACTATGTATACAAATTATTTTTGGGCCTCAACTGTCAATTTAAGTTTTTGGTTGAGTTGGTCCTATAATATGGTATTAGAGCCAACGTGACTCCAAAGTTACAGGTTCAAATCTTATCCATCCTAACTTCATTTGGAGCATTAATTAGCTTTGTTCTCGACTTCTCGTCAATTTATTTTGCTGAACTGAACTTATTTTTACTTATCTGAACTTATTTTTGCTGAACTAAACGTATTTTTGCTGAAATCCATAACAATTTATTAAGGATTAAAACTTATTTTTGCTGAACTAAACTTATTTTTGCTGAAAATAAGCCAAAATAAATCTAGGAGAACAGGGCTTAAGTATAGGAGGGCCCATAATGCATCCACATTTCAAGCCCTAACGAGCTCTTTTGTGAGGGAACGTGATAGAGTATATAAATTATTCTTCTGCCTCAACCATCAGCTTAAGCTTTTGGTTGAGTCGGTACTCTAATAGTTTATGTACTCTGTTAGATAGTGAATTCAACCAAAAGCTTAAGATGATGGTTGCGGCCCAAGAATAGTTTGTATACTCTATCACTATCCTCAATCGCAAGGCTAGTTTTCTACTCCCTCGTTCCCCTTTTGCTTGATACATTTTGTCTTGCACATATGTCAATGTACTTGTTTGACCTTAAATATCTTTTGTTGTATATATGTAAAAATTATAATAACTAGATATCAATATCGTACTCATAGAGACGAATCAAATAAAACTCCACATGACTATCTTATATTTTATATATTGTTAGTAATTTAAAAGATTCTTTCATCTTATGAATAGTGTCAAGATTCCAAACATATCAAATAAAAAGCAGTATATGGAGGGAGTAATATAGTAATCTATAATTTGAAACAAATTGCCTTTTTTTTTTTGCAATTTTTTTGTACTACGGTATATTTTTGGTTGGTTTTGAATACTCACTGTATCGGACCAGGCAATGCCTCAGGCGTTACTTTGAAATTTTTCACTTAATATTTATTTGTTTTTTGATAGGAGCACTTCATATATATTTATTTTTTATATTTTTGAAAATAAACAAACCGTACTTCTAATTTACTTAATAAATGAAATGAATATATAATGCAATGTTGACATTTAAATTCATTAATCAAAGTTGGTTGAGATGGTAAATCATGACCTTGATTTGTAAGAGAATAACTACATGAATCTAGTACTAAGCACAATTTGTTTTGTTAAATGACATGGCAAGCTTACATGGCACATATGTTTTGGAGTGTGCCACATGGCACAGTTCTTTTGAAATGAGATAAAATAAAACATTATAGCTTATGATTCCTATAATTTTATAAAATTGAATACATAATCTTCTTGAATTAACAAAGTACCCACATTTAATATCAAGCCCAAAAAATTACAAACAATCAATTTACTTCCTCCATTTGAACCGAGAAAAAACACCAATAAAAATTTTGGATCACTTATTAGCAGTTTGGTACGTAGACATTGATCTAAAAATATGAGTTGAGGTTGAGGCAGATCAAGAATGTAATACCCACACTTGTACTTTGTAGTCAATTAGTTGTTGTATTGATTATAAGGTTGCGACTGTAAGAATATATATTAAAATATATATGGATGTAGAACATCAACAAAATTTGATTGAGCTGGTAATTAGGTCTGATGACATGAAAGAGGTCATGGGTTTGATCCTTGTAACCATTGCATTTTTTAGTATATGTATGATTCTTGCATATGGCGCAATGTTGGCAAGAGCTTGCATACGTGGCGATATTCTGGTGAAAGATAGGGAGCTTACATGGCGCACTCACATTGTCTCAAACGCCTTTTAATATATTATATAGATTATGATTTGCGTAATGTTCAACTTGACATAATTTATTGGGTGTGTTTTTCGTAAAGCAGGTTGCACTGTCAAATAATGGTGCGACCAGCCGACCATACATGTAAAAACCATCATTTTGTTTTGGGTTTCACTGTACTGGTTACTTAGTAGAACAATGATGGTTACATAGATGAATAATCATGGTTATTTATTTGAATAATGATGGTTACTCGCGTTCTACACCTATTTGAACAACTTTTCACTTATTTGAATTGCAATGGTTAGTTTTTTAAACTATATGGATTTCTTATTTGAGTCATGAGATTGATGGCTACTTAGAAATATGGAGGTTATTATTAATGTATTTGAAATCGAGTGTTACTTACTTATACGTTACTTTGTTAAATATTTATAGTTCGTTCTTCGAAATGTTGATGACTGAAGGTTACTTTGTTATTAACATTGTGATTATTTAATTGAACAATGATAGTTTTTTTTTTTTGAAGAGTTATGTTTATTTATTATTGGTAATTGTGGTTTACTTATTAGTAACAATGAGGTTACTTAATTATATGGACAATGATAGTTACTTTTTGGAAGCGTTATGGTTACCTGTTAGTAATAGTACTGAGGTTACTTGTTAGTAACATTGTGGTTACTTATCAGTATAGTTACTTATCGATACTGTCGTTACTTATATGTAGGGGTGTTCAATCGGATAGAACCGATCCGAAAAGCCGGATATTTGACCTTTTCAGATCGGCTAAAATGCGAGCTGTATCCGATCCGAACTAAGTCGGATGCCCGATCCGAAATATCCGAAAATGGTCGGACAGGATAACCGGATATCCAATTTTCCGAAAATATATGTATAAAGTAAAAATCAATTTGAAAATACTATTAAATTCAATGAAATAACCCGATCCTAGTTATCCAATCCGAAATATGCCCATCCGATCCGCGATTCGACTGATCCGATCCGAGAAGCCTAATTTTTCAAGAGTTTCGGATATCTGACGATGAAAAGTATGATCCGTATCTAATCAGTTAAATATCGGATATCCGATCCAAAATGTCCGAAAACCAAAAGTTATAAAAAAATATTCGACTTTCTTAGATCGGATTGCTCGGATGTTGGATTTGATTGCTTGAATCGGATTATTTTGAACAACCCTACTTATATGAACAATGGTGGTTACTTTTTAAAAGCGTTATGGTTATTTATTTGTAATAGTACTAAAGTTACTTGTTAGCAATAATGAATGTACTTATATGAACAATGATGGCTACTTTTTGGAAGCATTAAGGTTACCTATTTTTAATTGTATTGAGGCTACTTGTTAGTAACATTGTGGTTACTTATCCATATGGTTACTTATTGATAATTGTGAATTGCTTTTAAGTAGTACTGTGGTTACTTATATGAGCAGTGGTTACTTTTTAGAAGTATTATGATTACCTATTAGTAGTAGTTTTTAAGTTACCTGTTAGAATATGGATATACAGCTTAAAAATTTAGGAAAAAATGTTCCTTATAAGAAATAAAATACCCTAAAAATTTTATTTTTACAATAAACTAAAGAAATTGTATCAAAAAGTTGGATAAAATATAAAAAGAGATGGAATTTAAGACGCTAAAATTTCGAAAACATTCAACATTAAACATTCAATATTATTGAGAAGAAAAATCAAGTTTAGTAGCTAGATTCATGCACAAACCAGAAATTGATACTTGAATTCTCATAAAAAGGAAGAAGATAAGAGGAATAAAGAAGAAGAAGAAGAAAAAAGGGAGAAGGAAGAAGGAGGAAGAAAGAGAAATGGCGGTGACAATGGCGACAATGGTTGAATGGCGGTGACAATGGCGACAATGGTTGAGTTTCTCTAAACATCCTAGATTTTGGTTGGGCTGCCACACCATTTGATGATTGTGCAAGCTATTGCATATAAGACCGAACCTTCTTTTTATTCAATTTGATAAAATTGGAAACCATAATTAGATATTATTTGATTTTATAAATATCATTATTATTGACTATATATTACTTTATTAGTGACATATTATCTGAAGGTTCAAATCTTTTTCCAACTAATTTAAACTTATCGTATTGTATTAATTTTTACTCCCTCCGTTTCACAAAGGTCGTTACGTTTGGAATTTTTCATAAACATTAAGAGTTAAGTTAATGAGGTTAACATACATTAATTTGATTGAGAAAAGGCTGATTTCAATGCGTTAGTAACGTTCATGATAATTTAATTTATTTTAACCAATCACAAATAAGTAGGATTTGATTATGATATTAGAATAATAAATGCTATGAATTAAAAACCAATGGGAAGTCTCTATGTAAATGAAAAATTTTAAGTATAACAAACATTTGGAAACATCTATAATGAAATACGTAACAAACATTCTGAAACGGACGGAGTAGAACTTTGACAGCTCTTATAAAAATCTTAATTTCAATGGACTATTATTTTTAGGAAATATTCATAAAATTAATCCCAACTTTTGTCAATCTTTCGGTCAAATTCCAACTTTTAATTTATTCAAAAATAAACCAACCTTTAGCTTAGGTTTTCTAAATTTGGATCCTTACAAAAATAACCTATAACAACAGGTTATAGTAATTTGTTAACCATAAGCACCACCACCTTCAGAACCTCCATATTCTTAGATGTACCCGGAGCACCTTCCTCTAGGTGCTCCTGGGCGCGTTGTCACGTGCTGACTAATTCCCCTTAGTCTTTTGCCACGCTGCCCACTAACTTCCACCCTTGGATGCTAGTCAAGGCTAACCCTTCCTTAGTATATAGCTAAGTAATGCAACGAAAGCTTGAATAAAAGAATAATAAGAAAAGCACAAGTTTATGAGTATGAGTTTTATTTCTTTGAGAGAAACTGAATACAATACTTATTTTACTCTTTCTATCTCTCTCAGTCTCTGTGGGTTGGTTAATTTACAACTGAATAACTCAGGTATTTATATACATCATCATCCCCTACTATAGTTAGGATATTCTAACCTTTCCTACTACATCTAGGACTACCTACTTCCCTACTGAACATAGAACATTCTACATTCCTAGTGACTTTAGGATATCCAATATTCCTAGTGTATTTAGGACATGTGAGAATTCCCCAGAATACCCTCCAATGTTCCGGCCCCTTCCGGAATATGCTAAATTACTCTAAACCTTACAATGAGGTTCTAGAGCCTTCCATACTCTTCTCAGCGTAGTAGACAACCTCTTCACTATGTATGAACCTCGTTTCAACAACATAGCTCTGCGATCCCAAAAGTAGTGCTCATCTTCAGACCCAGTATCATGGTACAACATTATTACTTCCTGCAGACTGTCTACTATAGGGAGATGAGTGTTGCTCGCACAACACTTGGGCGGCTCCCCATGGGATCCTTATGCCCTCATTCCTAGGCAAAAGGTGGGTCACTGGTCCACTCGTGACAGCGTGTACATCAAATGTTTAAGAATTCTTTTCCATTTACCCTTGGAGATATTACGACATTCACAAGATACTAGTATAATCCTCAAAATGCATCAGATATATACTTGAGGTATTCGAACATTAACTGAAATACTGTTGAATGTTGATGATTGACGACATTAATCAATGATTAATGAACCCAAACTTAATATGGAGTAGAACAAAAGCTCCTAACGTACATAATACACTAAATATTAAAGTAATCAAAAGTGATAGTTCAAATAATAGTTTTTTACGGCTTTTATACCGGGTACTCCTAAATTTTTGTAAAATGTACGGAGTACTCTCAATATTTTAAAAATGCACCATATACCCCTAAACTTTATAAAAAATACATGGCATACCCTTACTGTGTAACGATGTTAAACAAACGCTATCTCTTTCTTCCTTCTTTCATCTTCCTCATTCTCCATGATTCCTCTTCTTCTCCTTCAATTCCACCTTATATCTTTCAATCCAAAAGCTCTTTTACTCTTTCAATTAACATTAGAGATAATAAACCAAATAAAAAACCCAAATCAAGAATCCCCTAACATAATAAAAAATCAAATATTTTGCCAACAAAAACATGGTGAGTTTATAACAACAAAAGCCCCTAAGAACATGTTTAGACTTGGGGGTGACATCATTTTTGGTGGTCCCCATTGAAAATGACGTCATCAAATTCTTCTTAAAACTTGATCAAATTTATCACTTTAGCCCTTAAGTCTCAAATATATAACATATTGTTTTTTATTTTATCTTTTTATATTTACTACTCCGTATATAATAATAACATTGAAGAACAAATCTAAATAAAACTTGAGTGGGTCTCAATCTCAAGGCTTAAGTTGAGTTTTGGAATTTCAAGACTCAACTTGAGACTTGGTTGAGATTTTTAAAGAAAAATGGGACAAATCTTAAACACAAGTCTTAATAATCAATTTGATAATGTTACCCCAAGTCTCAAGGCTTGAGGCTAAACATGCTCTAATTGATAAATCATTAAAATTTGCCAAAAACCAAACCTTTAACCAACAAAACTATCTAAATTCCAAAAGTGTTTCAAAAATTGATTTGCAAGAAATTGAAAATCACGAAGTGTTGAGGAGATGAAGGGATAAATAGAGAGTCTGAATAGAAGGTGGTTAGGAAAGTTGAGAATTGATGCAACTGTTGTGGTTTGAATTTTTTTCATATTAGAATAACATATTTATCCCTCTTACTATTCCCATTACTCCTACCACATTAACAATAATTACGTTGATGTTTTTTTAGCGATTTTTCCTACTGTTTCGATTATTCTGAAATTTGTTTTTTATTTTATTTTATTATTTTCATTTTATTGTTTTTATTGAATTCAATTTGATTTTTTTTTTTTTTATAAATTAATGATTTTAAAATTTGGGGTGGTTGCGGCTAAGAGATGATGACAAAGGTAGAAGGTAGAACAATAGTGTTTTTGGATTGAAAGTGATGAAGGGGATCAAGGAGGAAGATGAAAGAGTTAACGATTTTTAACACAATCGATTAACGCTGTCAGTAGTAACTAGTAAGAGCATGTTGAGCACGTTTTTTAAAGTTCAAAAGTACTTGGTGCATTCTTAAAACATCAAGGGTATCCTGTGTATTTTGCAAAAATTCAGGGGTACCCGATGAAAAAGCCGTAAATTTATGTCTGAATCCTTTTTATCATAGTAAAATAGTTATTTGAAATAGTAAAAGCATTATTAAGAAGGAAAAATTTGTAAAAATTACCTATTACGAGTTGGGTTTTTAAAAGAAAGTACCTAGTAAAAATTTTCTTTCATACAACTACCTAATAAGATCCAAAACTTTTCATAACACTACGACTCTATAAATACCGTCAATTTTATTGTTAGTGAGTCTCACTTGAATTAATTTCAAGGTTCCAAATTATTTCCCATTTCCTTTTCCTCATTCCTCTCAACTATGTATCCTCTAAATTTAATGAAGTTCAAAGCGAGTCCCACAAACGAAAAACTTAACAAATTTTGTTAAGAGATAGTGCTCTAAAAAGTTTTGGATCTTATTAGATGTATAAAAAATATATTATATTAAGTAGTTTTTTTTCAAAAAATCCAACTCTTATTAGGCACCCGGTATATTTTTTAAGGCATGTTTACTTCAGCTGAAAACAGCTAAATCGAGCTGAACTGAAAGTTTTTTATGAAGGATTAGTGAGTAGCAAAATAAAAGAAGAGCTGAACTGTTTTTAAGCTGAAATAAACAGGCCCTTAGAATAATGAATCATACCGGGTGATTATTAGTGAGGTTCCAATTTTCTCTAAATTATTGTTGTGGGATCGAACACAGATCATTTCTACTAAGTTAGTTTAGTCTCAATCATTGCTGCACCAATAACCCGTGCATAGATATAACAATAATAGTATATTCAATTGATCTCTTTATTTGTTAGAAAATAAATCAATAATATCTTTAGCAAAATAAAGAACTGGCAATTTTAGTGATCTCCGGATCACATTCAAAAGAAATTATATAAAAGTGTTTGGGTTTTGGTAGGGTTAAGTATTTATATCCAGTTTGTAAACTAAAATGGCATATAATATAATAATGATTGACCAAGTAAAGTCAATGGAACGTTGTGCTCCACGAAACAAATTAAGAACACAAAAGAGAAAATGAAAGCCTTTCAAATAAAATAAAAATAAAAATACTCCAATAATATATGTACAGCTTCCCAAACTTGCCTCTTATAGTGTACCAAATACGTATAAATAAGTAAAATAACCAAATAAGTACATGCATCATGCATGCCATGTGAACAACGCACCAACCTCATTTTTAATTTTATTTATTATTATTATTATTATTATTATTTTTAAGGTCATGGAATATGAAAATATACTATTGTGAATGTGATCATCTTATTATCAAGTGAGGGTAAATTTACTTCACAAAACTATGACGAAAACTATTTAATTTAGTTGTCTCCAAAAGAAACAAGAGGAAAAGTACAAAGCGGTTGCAAAATTCTTTTAAAGTTAAATGGGTGATTGTATGAATGATGACAAGTTTAAAGTTAATGGTGCGGGGAATATCAACTAATTATCTTAGGGTTGGTCAAACACTTGACAAAGTCCTATTAGTTATGGTGCGGGGAAGTAGTTTCTTTTTTATTTCCAGTTTTTTTTTTTTTTTCGAATTTGTCCCCCAAGATCAACTCCTGCTAACTCTACAAAATATATAGTTCAATTCAAATAAGTTGTTTATTTATTATTTACAACATGAGGGATAGATTTATTTGTTAGAATGAGAAACTTTTTGATCCCACAAGATCTTCAGATTAGTTCTCACTAGATTAAAGTATAATAAGCTCATTTTCTTTGATTCAACACCACACTTAGTTCAAAAGAACATGACTTAGCATCCAAATAATAATAAAAAAAAAAACACTAAAAACATCTTATTTAATGACATGTAGTGATGCAAGTGAAATAATGTAACATAAACACATAAATCTTTCAGTTATTTTTTCGCTGTTGGCGAGTGGAGAAAATTGATTATCCCACGATCTCTTAGAATCGGGAGGGTGGAAGGCTTTCAATTATCCTCATGAATTCTAGCTTATTTACAGGGTTGTTCATCCTAACTGTATTATTAGGATCATGATTTAGCCCTTTTAATCTTCAGTTAAGGGTATATAAGGTGACATAATAGTGTCATTTATTTTTTCGGTTTAACTCTTTGAATTGTAAGTTTATAACTTCAATTTCCATAAAAATGTAGTAAAAATTCGAAAAATTGATACCTATTGCAAAGCAAAAGATACACAATTGAATTTATGCCATTTGTCCTTTAATTGATTATTTTTTAATTGAGGGGTGGCTCACCATCTAGTTAGTTAATATACTACTAATAAACTAATGTCTTCGGCCAATTCTACAAATCAATCCCCATTGCAAATTGTAATATAGTATTTCACATTGTTCTTTAGTTTTGGGGTAAAAGTGTTATCCAACTCCTTTCTACAAAGGATGTACAAATGGCTAGACGTAAAATAATTCTTATGAACATCCATTATGCTATCAACGTACACAACACAAGAGAGAAAATAAAGTACAAAATCTTGTTTTATTAGACTTATTTAAAGTTTAATTCAGTTCAGTCAAATTGCAAACTTCTAAATATATGATTTACTCATTATAATTAAAATTAATTAACCTCATTCAACTCAAATAACTTCAAAAAAACAAAGTCTAACAAAGACCTGTTCGTCGCATAAAATTAACGTCACACTAATATGCAACCAAGCAAACCATTATGTATGTACCAACAACCAAGGGAGCAATTGTAACTTTTGATGTATTAACATCATACTAAACCCTTAACCAGATACCTTATGCCATTCATTCACACTATCGCAAAACTGGAAAACCAAAAAATTGAAACACACAAAAAAACAAGAAAATCAAAACTCAAAAGTACAAACAGAATTAACTATAGCTTCCCAATGTCAATCAATCAAACAAACTCAACATCCCCTCAAAATCTTCTTTAAAAAAAGGTAAAATTTGTCAGTTTATATTACAATTTCTTTCCTTTTTATTCATTACAATTACAACTAAATTAGTAATTTACAAAACAAAAAAACACACCTAAAAAACAGAGGGATTATATATAAACTTTTTTAATTAACCAAAGTTTTATTTAGAAGCACAAATCAACAAAGAAAACTCAGGTTTACCATTAATTTTATCAGCTAATTTAACCTCCTCTTCTTCCAACCATAATCTACTATCTAACCCACTTCTTGTCCTAAACATTATAAACCCATTTTGATTATTGTTATTAATATTATTATTATTATTAATATTTAGATTAAGCTTAGTAATTGTTTGATCAAAATACCACCCAAAAACATCCCACATTACATCAACCAACAACCCATCCACAAATATCACCTGATTTCCTCTAAAGTTCCATTGCAACCTCTTTATTCTAACCACCCTTTTGTTATCTATATACACCGATATCGCCGGCCCTCCTTCGTCTTCCGTCCCGCATTTGATCATTATCTCATGTTCATCCCCTTCATCGTTAAACTTGGCTTTGGACACAATTTGATTGTTGATGCTGTTGTAGAGGTTTCTGGTACGAGTCATGTTGGCATTATAAAAATACTCACATTGCGAAACCATTGAAATATCCTCGACCCCCTGTAACCCCTTGAGCAAGTTTTGAACAATTGTATCGTTTCTCATATCTCCAATGACGAATGACAACTTAGAATCTATCACCACTGCAATGTAATACCCTTTGACTGGTTTCGGACCGGCCTCGAAACAGGCCTGTGAAAGATCCCAGTGGATGGAAATACTCAATTTACTATCATCACTGCTTAAATCATGTTGCAATAATTTATTACCTATAATTTTAGGCAATTGATGATGGAAAATATTGTTTGTTTGTTTTTCACTGAATTTAATGAAAAACCCTTGGCAAAACAACTTACTACACCATGTGATTGTGATGAACAACAACTTTTTTTGTTTGGTGTCAGAAATAATTTGGGTTTTGTATGTACAACTTACAATATTTTGAATCAAAGACGTTGGTTTTGGTGAGATGTATGACTTGTTTAGTGGTCCTGAACAATATGAATCTGAGACTTTTACAGCATGTTCACCATAACATGTTGCAATATTTCTCATTTTTTTTAAAAAAATAAAAGAGAATTTTCACAAAAACCCAGATAAAAATAATAGCAAAATTCACTCAACTTTTCTGGGGTTTGATTGATTTTGTGAAGAATTGAGGAAAAAAACAAAGAATTTTTGAAGAGTAGAATCTGGGGTTTTTGGGATTGAGTGAGAATTGAGGAGAGAGAAAAATTGGGTTAAGGATAATTGCAATTGGGGGTTTTGAATTTGGAAGGTTTCATTTTTGGGTTTCCTTTTTATTTTATTGTGATTATTTTTAATTATTTTTTTTAGGGGGTTTAAAGGAAACTTCAATGGAGGAAAATGAAAGGAAAGCAAACAACCCTTATAGTCTGACTAGCTCATCGCATTAAATAAATATAAATTTCAGTTACGTTATCATTTTTTTTTTAAGTTAAAAAAAAATAATGTTTGATGAGGAAATACTGAAATTTTCTGATTGCCGGATACACTTTGACTTGCATATATGTCAATGTATTTGTTTAACTTTAAATATTTTTTGATGTGTATATGTAAAAATTATAGCAATTGAATATTAATCAGGTACTAATTAAGACGAATCGAACAAGACCCTATATAACTATGTTTTGTTTTATATATTAAAAGTAATTTAAAAGATTCTATCATCTTATAACAGTGTAAAATTCTAAATATATCAAACATTTACGAATGGAAGGAGTAGTACTTAAAAAATGGGCTAATTAAAAAAAGAGCCCATAGTATAAAATATATCACATTTTCGTTAATTATTTAATAGATTCATGTGCAAGACTTAACTACTTGCTCGATATAAAGGATGTTGGTTAAGACTTAAAATTAATATGGTGGTACACATAGTAACATTTAAACATGTAGTACAAATGTTTGTGTCGAATTGGTATGGTTTTCTTTTGTTATGCTGACCACTTTGATGTTATTATTGGAATTGCCATGTTACTTTATATTGAATTTGATTTCATATATTTGGATATTAATGTCTTGGTATATCTTTAAAATTTTAGTACACAATTGAACCGTTGATTTAGGTCAACGATTATAGTCTATGTTTTATTTGGACTGAAACATAGTTGAGTTGAATTAATAAATGAATAGACTTGAATTAAACAGATTTGAACTAAAATGAAATAATAATCATAATGGTGATGGATTGAATTGAATTAAATTAAAAGGAACTGAATTAAAATAAAATACCGAAAATTTAAGTCCAAAAGAACAACACTTTATTTTGTTACCCACTAAAATTAGTAGTATAGTTTTGCTAAACGTATATACTATGAGTTGAATTGAATTAAATTAAAAGAAACTGGATTAAGATAAAATGCAAAAAAATTAAGTCTAAAAGAACAATACTTTACTTTGTTACCCACAAAAAAATTAGTAGTATAGTTTTGCTCAACGTATATTTCAATCATAGTCCATTGGAGTACTTCAAATGGTTAATTGTTTAACCTCAAACCCCTTCTTTTGGTTTCTAGCAAGCCTTTTAAAGTCTAGGCTAATGTTATGTCTCGCATGGAGTGATGGAGGCTCCCTTCGCAAAGGACATGCTTAATTGTGAGATTAATGAAGATAGTCGGAGATCTTGAAAATTGTATATTTGTATTAGAGGTTTTTATAATTAAACCTTGCTCATGATATAAGAATAAACTACCATTTTTACATTGAAGTGAGGTCAAGGGATCGTATTTAATATAATGTGACTCTGCCGGTTTGCCACTGCCTTTTGATATAGTAGACTTATCAATTTATCATTTACCAAATCGGATGAAGGTATTGTTCTTTTGGATTGGAAATTTTGGTACTTTAGTTCAGTTCAATTAACTTTTATTTAGTTTAGTTCAGCTCTTATACATTATAATTACTACTTTATTTTAATCCACTTAATTCAGTTCAACTCACTTCAGTTCATTTTCTATCAGTACATTTCAATTCAATTCAGCTTCTTTTAGTTCTAGCTATGTTTCGGTCCAAAAGAATAATGTCTAAGAAGAAACTTTTGAATTATGATACAAAATACGACTTTTTCACAAGGTATCCCTGAGATTTACCAGGTTGCACGAAGTATCTCTTGTAATTCAAAAAATGTATCTTGTACTCTTATTAAGTTTTGAAGTGTAGTGGTGATGGTGGTAGCTAATCCTTTCGATTAAATCTTACTAGTAATTACAATAGTTATTGAGTAAGGCTCTGTTCTCCTCGTCTTATTTTTACTTATATTCAACAAAAATAAGTTCAGTTCAGCAAAAATAAGTTCAGATCAGCAAAAATAAGTTCAGTTTGGCAAAAATAAGTTTAGTTCAGCAAAAATAAGTTCAGATCAGCAAAAATAAGTTCAGTTTAGCAAAAATAAGTTCAGATCGGCAAAAATAAGTTCAGTTCAGCAAAAATAAGTTCAGTTAAAAAAAAAAACAAAAATCTATATGTATTATGCAAATTAATTTGTACATGGATATTTATATGTGGACATCTTTTTAAATGAGAAATTATGGTATAAAAACAGTAGAATATAATTTTAAAAATATTTAGGTAGCATTTTCGAAGAGAATATGTATTGTATGGAAATAATATGTAAAAAAAAATATTTACATATGATTTTATATTTTTGATGGAAAATTGGAAATATATTATTTTATATGAAAATAAATATATGTTAATATAGATATATGATAATATTATAATACATGGAAACTATATGATACTAAAAAGAAGATGGTAAAATATTGTGCATTCCTTTGTCCATAAGGTTCTTGAAATTTGAGGGAAAAAATATATAATTTAGAGATTATAATAAATCAATTATTTTCACCTAAATAAAATTCAATTATAGTATATAATTGCCCTATAATTTTTAATTAGTATAAAACAAATTCAGCAAAAATAAGTTCAGTTCAGCAAAAATAAGTTCAGATCAGCAAAAATAAGTTCAGTTCAGCAAAAATAAGTTCAGATCAGCAAAAATAAGTTCAGTTCAGCAAAAATAAGTTCAGATCAGCAAAAATAAGTTCAGTTCAGCAAAAATAAGTTCAGATCAGCAAAAATAAGTTCAGTTCAGCAAAAATAAGTTCAGATCAGCAAAAATAAGTTCAGTTCAGCAAAAATAAGTTCAGATCAGCAAAAATAAGTTCAGTTCAGCAAAAATAAGTTCAGATCAGCAAAAATAAGTTCAGTTCAGCAAAAATAAGTTCAGATCAGCAAAAATAAGTTCAGTTCAGCAAAAATAAGTTCAGATCAGCAAAAATAAGTTCAGTTCAGCAAAAATAAGTTCAGATCAGCAAAAATAAGTTCAGTTCAGCAAAAATAAGTTCAGATCAGCAAAAATAAGTTCAGTTCAGCAAAAATAAGTTCAGATCAGCAAAAATAAGTTCAGTTCAGCAAAAATAAGTTCAGATCAGCAAAAATAAGTCCAGTTCAGCAAAAATAAGTTCAGATCAGCAAAAATAAGTTCAGTTCAGCAAAAATAAGTTCAGTTCGGCAAAAATAAGACGAGGAGAACAGGGCCTAAGTATTATTTTTGTAATCTAAAATTTTTTGAGTGACGGCATAATAGTAATTTCACAATACTTATTGAGAAAATGATGAAAGTTAATGGTTTTATTTAATTGTTTAGTAAAATTGTAAATTCATACTAACGATTTATTGACGGAAATCTAACAGAAAGACATTTGGTGCATAAACAAAACTTAATAAGAGAACACCGTGCATTTTTTAAGCCATAAGGGTATCTCGTGCAACTTGGTAAACCTCAGGATACCCGGTAAAAAGTTGTTATTAGAATAGGGTAAAACTATATTATTTATCTGTTGGAGCGTGAGAGAAAAACCAGAATTGTCGCGTCGTGTTGGTTCACTGTCCTAAAAAGAAGACTTTCGTGCTACCCCGTGCAAGTAGATAAAACGCGGATGCCCTCCAAGATTTGCATGACGCCAAATTTTGTGTGTACTTACAAAAGTCGACTGAAACTTAAAACAATGCCAAAAACATAAGAAAATTTATTTAACGTGTTTTGATTTTGAGATGAGAGAATGTGAATGGGATTGTGTATTCTGAAATCTGAATGAAAGATGGCTAGTTATCTATATTGTGATCCCAGGCATAAGTTAAAGAATAATAGAATAAAGGAAGGCAGAAATTAAGGTGTGATTATTCTGTAACTTGTAATAATAAGATCATTGATTTGATCAAAAAGATTTGAATAGATTCACATAGGAAGGCCCAAAGCCCAACTTACACCCATAGGTCGCTTTCCACTTATCACTTGAACTTTTAAATTACAGTTGGAGTATCACATATATAAACCCATATGACTCTTGATATTCTATCAACTCTTTTTATTTTACCACTCTTTGAACTTCCAACAACAGCCGTATAAAATAATGTATTATACTTTAATGATATTCTTTTCCAAAAAAAAAATATGAAAAATAAGTAATCCTTTTGATTTTTTTGTTGCTAAGAGAGGGACCAAACTAACTGAAAACAAAAACAAAGAAGAAAAACTAAGTAATGTTAATAATTAAGCAAAATACCACAACCACGAGGAGGTTAAAAGTGCTGATATTGTTAAATACGGGTTTGGATCGCATCTGTCAGCGAGAGAGTCCACCTAAAAACCATATGACCAAATGCCGCATCTCGTGCGCCAGAGAGAGTCTACCTTGCAAAACTTTGGAAATTTTACTTTAAAACCATATGGCAATAAAGCGGGGTAACTCTTCAACAGTCCTCTTTACATGTGAAGTCCCTTTTCAATTCGGATAAAGTGTGATTTTTCGTGAGTCAAAGTGGATATATCAACATATATTATCTTCTTGATCAGCTCCGTAATTTGGTAACCAATCCGCCCCTCGATATGATATATATTGAGTACAAGAGTTTTTAAGAAGTAACTGAATAATAAAAAGGAGTACGTACCAACTACTAACAAATCAAGGGGAACAAAACTTTGACCTGATCTAATAATATTAGAACACTAGTTTGTCATTAAGTACATATGTATGTTATTTCCCACTTATATATTAATTAACTAATCATCTCAACATTAAACCAATGAATAAAGCAATGATAATAAAAATACACTACTTGTTCCTTTGGACAAGAAGATCATTCATAATAAAAAAAAGTTAGTGATTGGCATGTTTACAAAAGAGATAAGCTGTTAAAATTAAAGCAGATTTTGGACCGATACATATATACAAGACAGTGCATAAGTGGCAATATAATTGTGGTTTCGGATGGAGTTTGACTAGAGACTATTTACCTGTCTAGGTCCGATAGATCAGGTTTTCATGATGTCGATAATTAATAGTTAGCCACATTTCTCATGTAGTTAGTTCGCTCGAGATGATTCTGATACTTGACATTATAATTGGACTTATTCATTAACATTCTTATTTAGATTTATTATGATCGTCTTTATATATGTATTTGTTTTGACTGGTTGTTGACTTAGTGCAACCTACTATGAATGGTCCCACAAATTTAAAAGGACAATGTAAAAAGATGACGAATATTTATGTAATGTGAAATTGCCAACACTCTTTTAGGGCCTGTTTACTTTAATTGAACTGAACTGAATTGAATTGAGCTGAATTGAACTGAAAATTTTTATGAGGGATAAATGAAAAGTAAAATAATAGAAGAGCTGAATTGAACTGAGCTGAGCTGAGCTGAACTGAATTGAATGGAAACAGGCCCTTAATTAGTGCACAATGTATTATTAGTGTGTTATCAACACATAAAACCTTTGAATTATTGACTCGACTTATGATTGACCTTAATTGACCCTATTTGAAGCTTACGAAGCTAGGTTGGAACTTATTGAACTTGATTGTGAGATAATAATTGGACGTCTATGAAATTGGACATGAAAAATTATATTGAGCTTGTTAGACTTTAAAACTTATTAATGCGACACACTCTAACTTCCGTCTTATATCCTTCTTTGATAGGGCTATTTTATCTACGTACTACTTTATTTTATCCTATAAAATGGAGGCTCCTAACAATAAGAACGATCCTTAACAAGAATCTTGAATTAAAGAATGGTTACTTAGGCCTGTTTAATTCAGCTTAAAATTAATTCAGTTTAGCTCAGCTCAGTTCAGTTGTTTTCAGATGAAGTAAACAGACCCTTAATATAGGCTGGGACAAGTATTTCAGGAAACTTTATGTTTTATGTAAGATTATTAAGAAAGAAAGATTTCAATAATTCAATGTGATTAGGAAAGGGAATAAGAAATGTATCATAAATGTGTGATTCAAGATTACAAATAAGTCGTTAATTCATTATTTTGTTTCTGGTTTAACTAATTAACCAATTTAGCAAATGCTAAACACAATTATCAATCTTTAAATTGGTATGTATGGGACTTAAGATTTTTATCATAGTTGTACAATTTTGATTTAATTTGAAACATGCTTGACAAACATGTGTACAATCTCAAGTCTCAAAATGTTGAAATATTAAAAATAATAATTGATTCGAATAATTCGAAAGTGTAAACTGATTCCCAGCAGCAGAATTGTAAACTTCAACGAACTTCAAGGAGCTTTAACAAAATCAAGTTTGAGATAACCTACAGCAGAATTAAAAATTTAAAATTATGATATTAATACTTTGATAGAAAGAGAAGCAATCGCCTAATTGATAGTCTAATGACTTGTGAGTTTCAATTCGTATAATCATCAAAACATTGTTAATCATATCTAGTCCAATACTATTGCGGATAAACACTTTAGTTTCTATGTATTTATTGCATTAGTGATTTTAAAGAAAATTTAACGACTATGAAACACATAAGTAGATATGGCCACAAATCAGGTCAATACAAAGGTTAGCTTGGGATGGTATGATTTGGGCCTGATCCAAGGCTATTGGTATGACACGACATGAGAGACATGATTGGCCATGAGTTATGTATAGACATACAACATATTGAAATTTTGGTAGGCACGACGGACTAACACGCATGTTGGCATGCCCATTTTTAAATATCAATTTTTTTTTTAATAAAGCATGATGCAGCACCATGTGTCGGTTTGATCCGAAAATGCGGGTCTCAATAATTTGCATAGCACTCCTTTTGAAACTAAGTATAAAATCAAGGTGTTACAAACTTTAGTTGGTTTGTTCTAAACACGGCTTAACACAATCATACCATTCCAGGCACAACCCATGGGCCATGGGTAGGACTATAGGGAGGGAGTAAAAATTCATCTTTTTAGATACATTTTTCCATGCGAGTTGAATAGGGAAGAAGATTATTAGAGGATCATCTCAACCAAAAGTTTAAGTTGATGGTTGAGGCCTAGAAATAATTTATATACTCTATCACGCCCCCTCACATGAGAGCCCGTTCGGCTTGAAGCGTGGATGCAGCATGCATGGACCCCCTCATACCCTGCGCTTAATAATTCCACTTAGAAGGGAAGAGTAGATGAGCTTCGAACCCGTGACATTTGTATCACGTTGACGCTGATACCATGTTAAAGGACCATCTCAACCACAAGATTAAGCTAATGGTTGAAATCCAGGAATAGTTTATATACTCTATCAAAGATCACACATAACAATATTTTTTTTTGTTTAATAATTATTAGTAGATTAATATCAAAATTATTACTATGTCATTACTCCATAGTTAAAAATCATTTATAACCCATAGGTAAAAATCAATAGACATAGTCAATCCATAAAAACTATAGTTAAAATTCAATAATCAGTCTTTCAATAGTTAAAAATCAATAATTCATAACTAAAAATCATAAATCAATAATAAAAACTTCGGCTATTTCACCATATATCCCTAAACTATTGCGAAATGCACCATATACCCTCAATGTTTCAGAAATGCACTATATACCCTTAAACTTTTAATTCAATTCACAAGGTACCCTTATTTTGTTGAAAGTACTCTAATTACCTCAAAATTAAATAATTAATTCAGGTTAACTATTGATTAATCAATCAAACTGATTAATAAACCAAATTACTTCAATACAACCACCACTCCTCCATCACCACCACCTCCACTCACGACCACCAACACACGATCATCCATGACCATCAACTCACAGCCGTACACGACCCTAAATCAAAACCCCGGCCCAAAGGCGTTGTCTGAAAAACGACACCCCTGCTCCCTCCCCACGTCTGTCTTTAAATCGACACCACAAAGTCAATCACACTAAAGCCGTTATTATTGCTTGAATGTTAACCCCAAACCACACTCACTCACCCATGAGCCACCTCCACCCAAAAAACCACCCTGCCTTCCTACAAACCCATTCATTTCACCAAAAACAAAGCAACCAATTTCTTATTTATTTATTTATTTATTTTTTTTGAGAAAAAACCTTTGCTTATCTTCAATTATAGGGTTTTAAAGGTACCATGAAAATTCTACATCTATAGTTTTCATGTTCAAATTTGACCATTAAAACCTTTAATTTGAACTTCAATATTGGTGTTGAAACAAAAGAGGAAGAGAGGAGTTGCTATGGCAGCAAGGTGGAGGGGGCGACAACTGTGCTTAGGCAGTAGCAATAGTTAGGGAACTATTGATGTAGAGGCGGTAAGAATGTTGGTGCAAATGATAGACTGGTTGTGCAATGGGGGAAGGGAGAAAGGGAAGAAATAATAGTACCAAATAACAAAGTTCTTGACTGGTTGTAATGGAGTAGTAGTAGTTGTGTGTTGTATTTATTGGCTAATTAATTTAATTAAAACTTAACCTTTAATTATTTAATTTTAAGGTAATTAGAATATGTTTAACAAAATAAGGGCACATTGTGAATTGAGTTAAAAGTTCAAGGGTATATGGTGCATTTTTGAAACATTGAGGGTATATGGTGCATTTCCCAATAGTTTAAGGGTATACGGTGAAATAGCCGTAAAAACTTCCAGTTCAGTTTAGTTCAGCTGTTTTTAGAATTTCAGCGGAAGTAAACATACCCTAAGGCTCTATTCTCATCAACTTATTTTTGCTTATCTGAACTTATTTTTGCTGATCTTAACTTATTTTTTGCTTATCTGAACTTATTTTTACTGAACTGAACTTATTTTTGCTGAAATTATTATCAATTTATTAAGGATTGAAACTTATATTTGCTGAACTGAACTTATTTTTGCTGAACTGAACTTATTTTTACTGAAAATACTTAAAAATAAGTTGAGGAGAACAGGGCGCCTAAATTCAATTTCTATAATTTCTTGTTTTAATTCACGAAAAGAGCACACCTTCAGTTTCAATAAGTTCGGTAGTATTCAATTAATTTTGATTCACATAGAAGATCACACTCTAAAGTTATTAATTTTTTTTTTTAAATAACTTGAGTGCCAATAAATTAGTGTAATTTTTTTTTCAATGTAAAAACATAAGATTAATTTATTATATTAAGTTAAATTTCTTGACCTTTATTTTTAATTTTTTTTTACTTAACCCGCCACTTGGGTCCGGGTAACTTAATCATGTTTAAATCTGTGAGGTTAAAACGCAAATTTTGTGTTGTGATAGTTTTTACAAATTCTAATCTTAGTTAATTCCTTCGTTTTTATTTTTACTTACAAAATTTTTCTTAAACGAAAATTTTAAATTAATTGCTACAAATTCTGTCTAATAATCATTTTTTTAGATAGAGGGGATTGAAACGATGGAGTAGAAGTCTTTTATACCTTATTGAAAGGGGAGACGAAGGTATGAAAAAGGTAAAGGTAGCTAAGTAATTATCCAAATCTAATTTCCAACTCCTGTATGTGAAGGTATAGAAAAATAGCATTTTCATTCCATCATTATCATTTTCTTATACCGATTTCAATTGCCTAAAAGTAATCCTATGTTCTTTTACAACTAATAGATGGTCTGAGAGTGAGGGATAGCACAATTGACCGATATTATAGGACCGATTTTTATTACTTGTCATTGTGACTCTGTCACCCGAAAAAAAAAAAAAAAAAAAGAACTTTATGGTGTTATGAATTTATGATTATGCAAGCTAAGTATGCAAGACTCTCTTAAGAGAAATTATTAAATTTAAAGTATATTCCTACAAGTATGTTTCCTTCATAATGCAAAAGTAATCAGCCAAAACATATTTAATTTCTTCAAAAAAATTCAGAGATCAAAATCATCAACATTTGAAGGCAGTATGACTTAGACGTCTTACTAAACTAGAAAATATAACTAAAAGCTGGTGAAATCAACGGCCTATTTGGTCGTAAGTTTACATCTATAATCTATACTTTGCATATCATGTTTTACATGTAATTAATCACCTAACAGCTAACACAAGTTTATTACTCTAATCTTTTTCCCGAAGTCACCAACTTTGATGTTGTTAATCTCCTTCATTGTCATTATATAAACCACTTCATTTTCTCTCTTTTTCATCATCAAAATTTTCCAAGCTTCTTCAAAATCTTGTTTAAATTGACTGCTAATTAGGCAATTTTTCGATTTAGAGGGAAAAAAACCAAATAAACACTGAAATGGGGTTCAATTGCTTATACTCTATGCTCTTCTTACTAGTTTGTGTTTCTTGGGTTAGTCCTCAATTTGTTATTGCTAAGCACACAGGCATAACAAGACGCTACACGTTTGAGGTACGTACCAATATTTTCTTTGGACATATTTCCACGATAAATTCAAATATTAACAACTTAATAATATAAAAAAAAAAAATCGATACTAATGGTTACAAAAATATACTAAACGAAGGTGGTATCAACTTAGTAATACAATGCATCAAATAACACAGGGAGCTCATTTTATGATTAGTGAAAAAATTAAAGTTGTCGATTTATAACACGTTTTAATTATTTTTGGATCATCCTGGTTGAATTGTCCTTCTTACATCTTTCCCTCCAAATTCTAGCTCAAAAATTGGTTGCCTCTCTAAATAACTCATTTTTCTAAACACACTATAATTTTGTCATGCAGGTCAAGATGAAAACCGTAACAAGATTATGTCAAAAGAAGAGCATTGTAACAATAAACGGGCAATTCCCAGGGCCTAGAATCATTGCAAGAGAAGGCGATAGACTTGAGATCAATGTTGTCAATCATGTCAAATACAATGTTTCTATTCATTGGTAAGATAATTTCTAGCCTAAACTATCTTATTTCATGGATTTATGATCATATCATCTAATATGAAATAACCAATATTATTATATAATGATTTGAATTTGTGGAATAATAGGCATGGCATAAGACAACTAAAGAGTGGATGGGCCGATGGGCCAGCATACATAACACAATGCCCAATTCAAAGTGGACAAAGCTATGTTTACAATTTCACAATAAAAGGACAAAGAGGAACCTTGTTTTGGCATGCTCACATTTCATGGCTTAGGGCTACTCTTTATGGGCCTATTGTCATTTTACCTAAGCTTGGTCGTTCATACCCTTTTCCTCAACCTTTCAAGGAAGTTCCCATTGTTTTTGGTAATTATTTCTATCCATTTTTACCTACTTTTATGGGACCCTAATGAAATGTTAATTTCAAGTTAATAGCATAGGATTATGGGAAGATTAACTAGGGAAAAGAAAAAAAAAACTATACGAGAATTTCAAGTGCATGATTAGGATCATCAATGATAATTTATATTATATAATCGCCTTATCGGTGTTATCTTACTGGATACAAGTGATACTACCAAGTGTACAAGAATAATGATAAGTAACGTTTTCTATCCTTGGTTTTACCCTGACGGTTAAAACGAACAGGCTATAGAACAAAAAAAGCATTTAGAGCCAAAACAAAATTTAGAAGGGACACAATTAATATATTAAACCCTTTTATAAATTGTAATGTAATAATCCTTTCACGAACAGGGGAATGGTGGAAAGCAGACACAGAGTTAGTGATCAACCAAGCAATGAAAACAGGATCAGCTCCAAATCTTTCTGATGCCTTCACCATCAATGGCCTTCCTGGACCCTTGTACAATTGCTCTCTTAAAGGTACATATCACATAAACATTAAATAATTTTTATATATTTACCAATAATTATGTTTACCTACTTATAAATTCATACTTCTAAACTTACTCTTATAGATACATATAAGCTCAAGGTGAAGCCAGGAAAGACGTACCTTCTTCGACTCATCAATGCTGCACTCAACGACGAGCTATACTTCAGCATTGCTAATCACACTATGACTGTTGTGGAGGCAGACGCTATCTACACAAAGCCATTCAAAGCCAACACCATCCTCATTACCCCTGGACAAACCACCAATGTTCTTCTGACAGCGAAAAACCACCACCCTAATGCATCATTCCTCATGGCTGCTCGGGCTTATGCAACTGGACCAGCAACTTTTGACAATACAACAACATCCGCGATCTTAGAGTATGCTCATGATTCTTCTCATAAACACATGGAACACACTAAACTTCCAGTAATCAAACCCAAACTTCCCTTCTTCAATGACACTACATTTGCAGCTAAGTTTACCAACAAGTTAAAGAGTCTTGCTAACTCAAGATTTCCTGCAAATGTACCTAAAAAAATCAATAGGCATTTCTTCTTTACTGTTGGGCTCGGGCTGCTCCCTTGCTCTAAACACAAAAACTGCTCAGGCCCTAACAACACCATGGTTGGCGCGGCTATTAATAATATCTCATTTGTAATGCCTAGCACTGCTTTGCTTCAAGCACATTTCTTTAAACAATCAAATGGGGTATATGCTTCAAATTTCCCTACAAAACCACCCTCTAAGTTTAACTACACCGGTACCCCTCCAAGCAACATTGTGCTCAGTAGAGGGACTAAAGTTGAGGTATTGCCTTATAACACAAGTGTTGAGCTGGTGATGCAGGACACTAGTATTATTGGTGCCGAAAGTCACCCTCTTCACCTTCATGGCTACAACTTCTTCGTCGTGGGACAAGGTTTTGGTAACTTTGACTCCAAGAATGACCCTAAGAAGTTTAATCTCGTCGATCCTATTGAAAGGAATACAGTTGGTGTACCATCTGGCGGTTGGGTTGCTATTAGATTTCGAGCAGACAATCCAGGTAAACATTGAATTGAACGAAATAACCTCTTACAATTTAGTTTAAACATCAAAATAGCTGTTTCTTGTACAAATCATATATAGTTCTAACTTATGATCAATGTTATATAGGGGTCTGGTTTATGCACTGTCACTTGGAAGTACACACGAGTTGGGGATTGAAGATGGCATGGATTGTACTAGACGGAAAGAAGAAGAACCAAAAATTGCCGCCACCACCAGCTGATCTACCAAAATGCTGATCACATACTGATAATCATCTTTACAATTCTATGTAGGAATATTTTAAGTTTGGATTGCATTCTTTGTTTTCGACTGGCTGTAATGTTTTGAAGCCGAAAAGGCAGCACATCTACAACACAAAGTAAAGTCTTGGCTGTACAATTTTTGTTACATTTACTTGATAGATTAGGCTATTCACCAAGTTAAGATACGGTTTGCATTCACCCCTTTGTTTTGATAGCAAATATGTTCGATTGATCGAAAAGTTGTAAGATAATTCCTTCATGATAATGTATAACAACCAAAGCTAGGTTTCCAACGTCATGAATTTTTACTTTGGATATACGATAGTGTCTTCATACAAGTAAATATATTCTTAACAACAATATTTAATTTTTGTACTATGCAATTGGATAAACAGACAATTTACGAAAAAAAATCAACCATTGCCTGAATATCATATGAATACTTTTATTAATCAATACTCAATAGTCTGTAGTTTACAATCAAAGATTTAGAAATTAAAAAAAAACAGACTTTCAAGAGCTATCTTGTAGCTGAGGGTCCAATAGTCAATTCGGATGTCAATTGCTTAGTATTTCATGATCAATAGAAGAAGCAAATTAAATAGTTTTAAACAGAGCACTTACACATTTAAACTGAGAGACCTATTGATTTGGAACCCATTCTTGCCTATTGTTGTGGCTTTATAGCATCCAAAATTTTTATAAACCGGTCATAACTCACTCTCGTAGTAGATTAGTAATGTGACTAGATTAGAAGTTTGTTTAGCGAAGCACGTGGTGAAATTTATTTAGTAACGTTGTTCGTCTACATTTAACATTTTTAAAAATGTATAATGTATTATTGCACGGGTTTTTATTAAAGGTGACATGAAGTAGCCTATCCTGTTGGGCTTAACCCAACCCCTTTTATTGCATTTGGGCTAGCGTCAATAATTCAAATAACATGTGTCTAAAATTTGGATAAATAAAAATAAGCCATATAAAGTATATCTTAAACAAGTAAATCTCCAAGATTGATATATGGAATTTTCACATAACAAACTATACAAAGGAAGTAAAGTACATAGGAACTAGGAAGTAGTTAAAATTCGTGAGTGTGAAATTGCTTGGCAGCGCAAAATTCTTTAGCTTTGGGTAGGTGTACAATCAATCTTCAAATCTTTATCTTTTTGTTTTTTAAAGATTAATATGCAAAATCCTAACCTTAATTGGAAATTTAAAAAAAAAAAAAATCATTAACGCATATATTTGTTGCTATAAAAGCACATCAAAGTATCAAACATCATTAAACATATCCTCCAATTAGCTAGGTTTACTAGAGTTTCAATCATTATTTGTTTTATACAAGATTATACTAGAATGGACAACATCATAACAGATGAAGTAGCTTTTGTTAAAAATCTAAGATTATACAAGTGTACTAAACAAAATAATGGCAAAGATTACGACGAAGACAAAGAAGTTTTGTTCTTGTTCAAATTCCATAATATGGTGTGCAAGGATCAATCTGGACTCCCAACTGAGTCACTCGAATTATTCGAATCGGATTTTATACCCGTCATATGTGCTGCAGATATCATTGAATATGTTTTCGAAAAGAATCATAGCAATGAGCAAGACGAATTCGTGATCAAATTGCTAGATGTCACTGAATCATGCAAGGAGGATGAGACGGCCCGATTTTTGGCCCGTCAAATATGTTATTACTTGAGAAGTTGTTACTTTTGGCATGAGGGTGTGTGTCGTGAATTCTCTTTGGTGATTATAGTGGACATATGTAGAAGACTTCAAGTAGTGGGTAACTTGGACACTAAGAAAAAATCATTGGAGAATCAAGAACTTTTTTATGATGGTGATAATGATCATATTATGCATCCTAATATGGTTCATGATATTGAAAAGAATAAGTTAATTGAGGAATCAAATGATACACACTATGATGTCGATGATGGAGGCAATGATATCGAATTTAAAGGAATCCAAAAAGAACTTAAACATTTGAATAATGTCGATGGTAATAACATGAATGAGGACGATAATAATGATGATGACAACAACGACAATGACTATAACGATGATGATGGTGGTAAAATTAGTGGCTATTTTGAAAGTAATAAGACTTTTAACGATTTTGAAAGTATTGTCTCGATTGTAAAGGATTGGATAAAAGTTTTACCAGATGATAAAATGACGGAATTCAAATTAGTTGAAGTGAAACCTATAATGACAATAGGAACGGTGCAAATACGAGAGGTGCAGCACGGAGTTTATTACATGCCCTATAATGAAAAATTAGGAGATTTAGAGTGTTCTATTTGCCTCAACGGCTTCTCAAATTTTGTACCTAAATTTTTTAGCATGTCGTCGAATAGCTTTATGAAATTGGGCTACAAGCGCACTGTAAGGTTAGGTTGCGGCCATATATTTCACCATGAATGCATATTCAAGTGGCTAAGCAAGAAACCATCTTGTCCGTTGTGTCGTACGCATAGCCATGTATGTGTTAAATGTCAATATATCAGACATATGGAACTTCTCATGTTTCTTGTCTTAGAAGGATCTCAAGTGTTATATGTGTTGTATATTAGTATATAGACATATAGTGGTGAACGATAGAGTAAATTTCGGTCATATTGGATTAATTTTTATAGATTTTTTATTTTTATAGTGGTAAACGACATAATTTGTTTAATTATTTTCATTTATATTTGTATTGGTTTTGACTTTTGAGGCCCATACAATACTTACACCAAATGACCAAAGCTCATTAAGGGCAGCCCGATCTGCCCGGCCCACTTTTCCAATTACTGTATGCGGGCTTTGGCAATGTTTTAGTCAATTTTTTTTAGGTCTGGCTTAATAAAGCCTGCCAATCTCGCCTATCAATTGCTATACTATATACCCGGGTATATGGTGCATTTTGCAATAGTTTAGGGGTATATGGTGAAATAGCCATATAACAATTTGCCCGGGTATATGGTTTGGGACATAAGTTTTAGGTCCGAACCTGGCCCGCTCAATGGACTTTATTTTCACACATGGTCAGCCCAAACCCGACTCAATGAGCCCCATGATCACTTCTACATAAAGCTGTTAAAATTTGACGCGACTCGAAAATTATTCACAATCTTATAATGAGTCTTGGTATTATTTGTAAGCCCTATAACCCGTTTCAACTCGTTAAATTTGGGTCAAAACGGGTTTAATCCGACCCGGCCCATCAAACCTGTTTCCTTCCCCTTTACATTCTTAAACCTTAGTCACCAGTCATCACATTTAGTGTTTTTAATTAACAGACAAATTGCTTGAAGTGCTCTAAATTAAAACACTAGCACACTGACTTTTTTTTTTTGTTCACCTTTAAGTGTTCACCGACTAATTATTACTTATAATGACTAGTTTATTATGAGTTGAGCCAATTGCAGGGGTGCTAGCACTATAGTAATACACTGATGCTGAGACACTTGAGTACTTGAATGGTTTATTTTGTAATTTTTTTTAGTTATAAAGGATTTTTCAGTCATTGGTTAGAGTTAAATAAAAGGCGTTACAAAATTCGTATTGTCAATCCAAGTTCAGAGACTATGGGTTGTAACTCGTATTGTCAATCCAAGTTCAGAGACTATGGGTCGTGAATTACACCATTCTCAATCCAAACCCGTTATATGACCCAAACACATCTAAGTTAAAAAATAAATGAATCTTATATATCTATGATACATATAAATCATATATGGCAATATGGCATATTGACTTTATTACCATACTGAAATTATGGCAAGGCTACACCTGCTTAAATTTAGGAATGAATATTGCATAAACCCGATGTACCGTAGCATTATTGTACAATGGCCAATTTAAACCAGTTTTTTTGGTAACTAGAATTAAATTTTTGGTAACTTTAAAATCATTGAAATGTAATTGGATATTTTGAACAAATAACTTTTATATGTGGCAAATAAGGTACTACATTTATTCATTAAAATTGAATTTTTGGATTAGAAAGTAACTAAATGTAATTCTCTAAGCAAAAAAAAAAAGTATGGTAACTTGAGCTAATTTTAAGATAACTAGAAATTAAAAAGTATAACTTGAGTTGATTTTATAGTAACTTGAACACAACACATTGTAGCTTTAAATCCATTATACAATAATTAGTGTATACCTAGTATATGTAAAACTTGCCTATATCTAGCGACATCATGGATCTTTTGGTTTGGTTTGTTTCAATCTAGACAAAGAAGAGTTTGAGTCTATTCCTACTACCTTCATCGAAAATCTGTTGATGAAAATAATATTAATTGTAAAATCATCGGTTGGATCATTATATGTAGCACACTTCGAAATAACAATGTCAGAGCTTGAAATTTGGTTAAAGAACGAGTATGATGAATCCCACGTTGATAAATTGAGAGAGTTTTAAAAAATTTATGAGATTGAGGAGCTATTCCCCTCATTCCCATATGATTTTAAGGTAGAATAACAACAATCGGCGGTTCATGTTTCATTACAGTGATACGTAAATCCTAGCCTAGAGATTGAGTCGTTGCGGTTTTTCCATGTTCTTGGCAATGTCAAGAAGACGATGATTTTTAATCAGGAAAGTGGAAACGAGATAGTGTTACATGGCATGGAAACAAAAAACAGAGCCTTTGCTAATCCAGGGATCATCAGTAAGATCCTAAGTCAATGAAGATATAATAATACTAAGTTCCTAAGTTTTGATTTAATTTTATCATCAAAGTGTAAAGAGGAATATAGTTAATATGGATTGATTTGTCTTAAATTCTTGATGTGCACTTAATTAATATATAATTTTTTATACTTTATACAAATATATAATTAGAGTTATAAAATTTTTAAAATGTGCCTCAGCAAACATTCACCAGACACAAGAGATAAGCTCTAGTCAATTGAGTTATACCTCTTGACTCTCACTAATGATGTGCAATCTTAGTTTACTAAATTAATGTGTTAATTAAAATGTTATTCTATATTTATTTTATGTATTGTCGAACAAAACATGTATTTGTAAATAGCACATATTAATGTGTTAATTAAAATGTTACTCTATATTTGTTACTCCCACCGTTTCACTATAATCTTTATGTTTCATCTTTACATGTTTTTCAATACGAATGTTCTAACACTTATATTTTTAAATTTGTATTTGTAAAAATTATAAAATGTTGATATTCTTATAGGATTAATAGAGAAGAATCAAATAAAACACCATATGAATATATTTTCACTTACATATAAAGTACAAATAATGGTTAAAGTGTGATTTGTAAATAGTACTCATAGTCAAAACGTAAAGATTAAATTAAAACAGAGAAATTGGTAAAACAGTCACATTATTTTAATGTATTCAAGCATTTAATTAATTATATCAATAGGCATTTAATTAATTGACTCATATAAAATATTACACTATATTTTGAACCACAATATGTACGCAAGTTGTCTATGCTAAATTTCGCACAACACTACAAGAAAACAGCTTATTTGCGACGGAAAAATTCCGTCGGAAAAACCTTAAATTCTGTCGGAAACCGGTCGTCGCTATTCCCTTCGTCGCAAAATGTTGGGTTTTCCGACGGAATTTTCCATCGCAAATCCAAATTTTCGAGGGAATTTTCCATCGCAAATTTGCGAGGGAATTTTCCGTCGCAAATTCCAGATTTGCGAGGGAATTTTCCATCGCAAATTCCCTATTTTGCGACGGAAAATTCCCTCGCAAACTAGTGCTCAATTTGCAAGCTAGCAGACTTTAGTTGGTTCCGGGTATAATTAGATTACACTATTGATGCAAGTGAAGTTAGATGAATGCAGGTCAAAGAGAAGAAGGAGAGGGAAGAACACTAGAGATGATGATGTGGAAAACTTCTCTAAATCAGGGTAAAAAATTGCGGGTGACCTTGAGTCCACCAATCCGCTATAATTTGAGGTTGATTACAAGTACAATGTGTTTATAAGTATTGTAGCTTAGATCTAAGAACAAAATTGTGAATACAAGAATAGATGTAAGTACCTGAAATGCTTTAGATTACAGTAGAGAAGTAGTGTAGGATGTATTGTCCTTTGCCAAATGCTCAACCTTCTTTATTAAATGCTCAAGATATTGATTTTTAAAGTTATTTATATGGACTAACCGCTGTTGGTTTCCGACTTTGTAGGAGGTTGTTAATATGTATGTAGTACACTTTGCTGAGGATGAATGATAAATCTTAAACAGATTGAAGAATAAATCGGGGATGTTTTCGTGTTTTCAGTTTTTAAGTAAAGATATTATCCAATCCTCACACAACAATTTTCATGCTTTTTGGCAGAAAAACTGAAGTACTGAGTACGTTCATTAACTTATTTAGATATTTGAACCACTTCTCCTTATTTTCTGGCACGTGCTAATTGGAAGGATCGACTTGCTCCTTAGGTTTTTCTTGATTTGTGGAATTGTATTCGAATCTTTTCAACCTTTTTGTTAAAAAAAAAAAAAAAGAAAGAAAGAACCCGTCTTTAATTCCCCACAACAGAAATTGGGAGGGAACTAGAATATAACCACCCAAAATTGAGTTCCGAATCCGAATTAATTAAACTAAAGGGTAAACAACAAAAAAAAAGTATCAAATGTTATTGAAAAATAATGCATGGATTGTCCTGTCCAAACGGATCAAATGTGTGAAATTCCAATTTAAAACGGTATTATTTTTTTTATTTCCCAAAATAATATGTTAAAAACCAACTAGATATTTTTGTTTTAAAACCATACATTAACCAAGGGAGTCGTTTTTACATTTTGGTTGTAGGTCTTTGTTTTACAATTTGTAAACAAATTATTAAAATATTACATGCAAATGTGGCACTAAGAATCGGCATGAATGTTGAATGATTCATGCAAGAACTTTCATTTACTTGATTAAAAAAAAAATTCAGTTACAATTTCCCTTGCATAACAAATTGTTTACAGATGTCAATGTGACAAATTCATTAGCTTGTGATCAAATTTATAAAAGACCAATTCACCTAATAAAACTCTTTATTCTAACATGTATTTTCCTATTTATGGAATGATTCATTATTAGGCTCAAGTATGGCAAACATTATACCATCATCTTCATCCACTACAGGAGAAGTCATAGCTAGCAACTATGATCTTATATCCCAAATTCTCCTCCATTTGCCCGCGACATCAATTGCTAACTTGAAGCTCGCGTCTAAGCTATGGTATTTGATCTACTCTGACCGTTATTTCATCACTAGCCATGCCCTTCACCACCCTCCATTGCTTTCTGGCATCGTCCTTCATTACTTTGCAAGGCCGCGAGCTTCATCTCATGAATATGTCGCGCTTCAACATATCAAGAAGGCCGAAAATACAACATCACAGTTTGTTGCAGCCTTGAATTCCTTAGACCTACAAATCTTACAATCTTGTAATGGCCTACTACTTTGCTCCTCTAACACTGACGGATACTACATTTGCAATCCTACAACATTGCAACGAAAATTTATTGCCCTTCCTAAGGAATGGCTTGCCTTTGGTCCTCTTGCTCTTAACTTGGCTTTTGACCCGAAAAAATCACCTCACTACAAGGTAAATTATTCAATCTGTTTCGTTCTGATTTATTATATTTGTGTTATATTATTGTTGAAATTCATTCTTATTAAAATAAATTTAATATACGTGTCTTAATTTAGTGATTATGTTGAACAAAATACGTGAAAAGTCTTCATAGTAAAACTCATATATAATATGATGATATTTGGCTCTTTATCATGCATAAGGTTGTTTGTATCAAGAGACTATACGGAAAACATCCAACGTACCAACTAGAAGTCTATTCCTCGGAAACTGGCCTATGGAAAGTCTCAGGGGAACCATTTGTGGAAGCCAATATCGATTTCAAGCATGGGGTGTTTTGTAAAGGTGCTATCCACTGGTTAAAACCATCATCGAGTTGCTTGTATTTTGATGTAGACAATGAGTGTCTCAAGTCGACCCCTGAACCTCCTATCACAATGCAATTTGGTGAATCTCAGCGCGACTACTTTGGTCAGTCGAATGGGCGCTTGTACCTAGTTGTTAGAAAACATCGTCCAAACTATACACTCTTTGTAATGGAGGAAGATTATTCTGGTTGGCTCAGGAAATGCATTGTTGATTTGGATGTTTTGGCTTTGAGCTATCCTAGTATGGCAAGGAATTATTATTGCTGTCCAATTTTTAGTCGAAATTACGAGTGCAACGTGTTATGTGTCATGAACAATTGTACCGAGGACGAAAATGAGAATCACCTAAACCTTGTGGTATCAACACCGGGAGATATTGTTTACTTCAATCCATTCACTAAAGCCTCAAGAAAGATTGCTCAATTAAAGATTTGTCCATATGATGATTCTGTTTGGTTTAGAGACTTCTTTGTGCATGAATATTTCGAAACCATTTGCCCTGTTTAATTATTATGAACATTTTATACTTAATTTGTGTCATACAAAGTATTACTTTTAAGTATCCAAATTTTGATTATGGAGTAGTTACATTTGTATCTTATCAATTTATTGTATCCAATTTTTGATTACCTAAAAGTATTTGTTTTTTTTTTTTTTTAATTTTATTTATTTGTATTAAAAAAAAAGTGCTAGACTTGATGCTCCATACATACGTAGAATTGGAAATTTTACGCCACTTCTGATTTGGTTTGATGACAAATTTGATTAATTTAAGTTTTTAAAAGTTTAAAGGTCAACTTAATATATGGCATTTATTGTTATAAGTAGTAGGTAGAAATGAAACAACTTATCTGTTGGAGTGTGAAATCGTAAATAGTAAAATATATAATTGTCGCGTCGTGGTAGACCACTGCCCTAAAAGACGATTCCGCGTTACCTCGGTGCAGTAGTCAAACAATCAGCGGTCGCCCTCCAAGATTTGCACGGCGTCGGAATTTATGTGCACTCACAAACTCCGACTATTGCCCAAAACCTAAAGGAATATTTTTTAGAGAGACAAGTGATATTTTTGATTTTGTATATCCATCTTGGAGAATTATCAAAAGGCTATTTATAGGAGGAAGTTGAGAAGAGAATCTACAAAAGTTTTGGGAGGTCATGAATATTATGACCGTTAGACATTAATTCGGTTATTAAGGGGCATTAATATTGTAATTTATACAATATTCCCATAACAATGAACTTTGGTAATATTATCAATTCTCACCTTCCTTTGCTTTTCACTCAAGAACTTCCAACAATCCCCCACAGGTTCAAAGATGTGAAAAGAATAAACGGTATTTGAATAAAATTGGTTTTTGGACAAAACAAGACAATTGCATAAGTGTCAATGTCTTTCGACTTGAATTAACACATAGTGAACATCAAGGTATGATCTCTTTCCTACTAAGTGACTTTCGTCTTGAACTTAGTAGGGAGTAAGAAACCCGTCACTTGAGTCACACAATCGAACATGTATGATAATTTGAGTTCCGCGAATAAAATTTGACGCCTTATACTGGCCATACGTCCAAACCTGGATGCTCATATGTGCTCTCGAGTACTAGCCCAAACAATACTCATAGGAAGCGGCCACACTTCCACACCTAAGCAGGTGAATCCCATCAAGTGTGAGCTACATCACACCACCAAAAATATGGCTATGGGTTCATTAAGAGCCATATGCTCAACCTCATTCACATTTGTAGCAAGCACACAATAAACATCTAGGGATGGGCAATAAAAATTTGTGCTTCCAAATTGTTACATAATGTATCATTTGAGCTCATGATGAGTAGGAATCCATTACTTACAATTCATTCAATGGGCTCAAGCCTCATCCCCTTCAATGTTTCCAAAACTAGTTTTATACACAGGCCTTTAGTCAACGGATCCGTAACATATTTTTTAGACTTTGAATAGTCTAGTGATATCACCCCCATTTGACATAAATGTTTGACGACCTTATGCCTCAAACGAATATGTCTTTTCTCCCATTAATTATAGGCATGGTTAACAGTAATCACAACTTGCCAATCATAACGAACACCCCACAATGGAGCACTTGCAAGCACATTTTGCTCATAAGAACCAACTAACTACTCTCAAGTAGTAGTTTCTTAATAAATTAATCAAGAGCACTTCAACCTTTCATAAAATATAATGCAAAAAAGTATAAACATGCATAAACATGTTCCAAGACTTTGAGTCCAAACCAACATGTTCCAATATGATAATTTATATCACTTCCCCCACATTGGACAACAAAGTCGAGTTCAACGCCCTTGACAATACACCTAAAACCACATTCTTAAAGAAGTAATATTGGACATATCAATACTCTCTAATCTTCATATGGGGACTATAATAATCAAATAACTTCTAAAGTAATTTTATAACTTTATAAAATCACAATCTCAACCCCCGCATGAAAACACAAAGTCCAAAAAACAAATCATAGTTAAATAATTGTTGAGAAAAGAAAGTACTCATAAGTATGAGCCACATACAATTATCTGACGCAGTTAAAGTTGTCACGTTTGAAATTAGATTTTCCAAGAAAATTAAAAAGAGTCACGTGAAAGAATAATATTAACTCCATAAAATTTTCCCTTCTTTGAACACACATTCATACTTAAGTACCAAAGTAATTCATAACTCTCATAATAGCCCATTAAAAATTAGTGCTAAGCTCATAAAATTCATGAGAAAAAAAACTCATTAATTTGTAACCTCCAAAAACAATCATGATTATACTCTTTATTGATTGATACAATATTAATAAAGGAGTTACAAGTCCAAGTCATGAAGATCGAAAAAATAGCCGTTATGAATAATAATATTATGACTTAACAATAATTTCATTTTAAATAGAGTAAGTAATGGAGTTACAAAATTTAAGTGACAAAACGTAATTCATGCACTAATAACTTAATGACAACATAAGCAAGCAAAACCAATTGACTAAATAAGTTCAAATAAAAACTCAACCCTCCATAAAGCTAGAATGTGAACAAAAATATACCATACACGTGCAAGGGAGCACAAATTTATGTAAATACTCTTACATAAAAAAGATTTGTACGACTAACCAAAGCAAAATACGTAATATGTAAATAATCCACCGAGTGAAAAGCTATGAGTGCAAGAATGAACATTAATGTAATCTATTTAATCATAGTATGTACAACTATGTAAAAAACACATAATGACTAATGCACATAAGTCCATATTAGACATCATTGCATCAATATAAATATAACTTAGATTCGAGCAAACCCCAAAACCTCCCTAAGCTTATTGTATACTGATGATTACAAAATTAATCAAGTTAATACTAGCTACAGTATGAAAAATTATTGCCTGATTAAAATATGATGCACACATCATCAAAATTCTAATCAAGTTGTTAATTATTGATCTGTTACTGTGGATCAAAAGCACTAAAGTACAATACCCTATCATCTTGGGCAAACTATTAAATTGAGAGGAAAAGGTCTTTGATTTATCTAAAAAAGTGCTCATGAAGGAGTCTTGAAACATAATTTACAACTTACGCAACAACAAAGTATAGAACACGTGGAATAGGTGCAAGAACCTCCATTCTACATACTACATGCATGAAATTAAATAAATCCGTGTTTTAGATAGTTATAAGTAGTAGGTAGAAATGAAAAAACTTATCTGTTAGAGCGTGAAAGCGTAAATAGTAAAGTAGATAATTGTCGCGTCGTGGTGAACCACTGTCCTAAAAGACGATTCCGCGCTACCTCAGTGCAGTAGTCAAACAATCAGCGGTCGCCCTCCAGGATTTGCACGGCGCCGAAATTTATGTGCACTCACAAACTCCGACTGGAACTCAGGCTATTGCCCAAAACCTAAAGGAATATTTTTTAGAGAAACAAGTGATATTTTGATTTTGTATATCCATCTTGGAGAATTATCAAAAGGCTATTTATAGGAGGAAGTTGAGAAGAGAATCTACAAAAGTTTTGGGAGGTCATGAATATTATGACCGTTAGATATTAATTCGGTTATTAAGGGGCATTAATATTGTAATATATACAATATTCCCATAACAATGAACTTTGGTAATATTATCAATAATGTATATTTGAGCATGTTTTGAGTGTTATCTTTTTTTTTTTCCTAGCAAGTGATAATTTGTCAAAGACATTACTAGAATATAATTTGAATCTATGAATTGTTGTTAAGTGGATGTTTATCTTAGAAGAAGTTCTTACGCGTTAGTTATTTTTATGACTAGCTTGTCTAGTGTATTATAATCTTTAAGAAGATTATATTGTTTGATATTTCTTCTAAGGTTTTTGATGTTAATTCATTGATTTTAAAATTTAGGAAAGTCCTACCAAATAAAGGATTGTGAATTTTTACATGAGAAGTATTTATTTGACATCGGATTGTCATTCGGAATATGTCAAAGATTATTTGGTAGTATTATGTTCCTAGTGAAATGCTCTTTGACTTGACATCACTTATTACGTAAGTGGAGTGAGAAATAATACTCATAATCGATCAATATAATGTTCATTGGATCATTTTAATGAGGTTGCGTAGGTACCTAAATAGTACTATTTTTCTGAGGTTTGCACTACTAACTTTCAAGAAGGTTTTGTTGATTGAGTTTTCGATGATAAATAAACTCCACTAGCGATATATTTTTGTCACTAGGGTTGGAGATATTCTTTATGAATTGTGCAAAACAACCTTGTATTGATATGTTTTATTGCTCTTAAATTGACAGGTTAAGAAACTACTTGAGAGTAGTTGGCTTTGCTTTTCACTCAAGATATTCCAACATTTATCATGCGCCCCACTGCTGACTCTACCAAAATTGTGGCAATTCTTGATCAACTAATAATTGTATTTTCGACATCAAAGTGCACACACATACACAATCAATCAATACTACTATGTATATATTAAAACGCAAATCACATGCTTACGATCCACCACGTATTATCCTTAGCTTAAACCCGTAATCTCGTGTTAACAATGTACTCTGTAATATGCTTACCAAGTTGGCAAGTTATCATTTGAGCAAGAGAATTCTAATGCTAGGGTCGCTCTTGAGAATATAGAGGCCCAGGGCGAATCGTTAAATATGGGTCCTATANTTTTTTTTTTTTTTTTTTTTTTTTTTTTTTTTTTTTACACCAAGACATATAAGAAAATGAGAAATTCATTTAACGCTAAAAAATGTCTTAGATTATTACTCCGTAAAAAAATAATATCATTTAAAGATAATTTATAGTATATATACATTAATATTGCATAATACTTAACGTATGTAACAGATTCTTATAAATATTAGTATATAAAGTGTCTTGAAAAGAAAATTCTTATGATAATACAAATACTACTACGTACATATTTTTATTTCAAGTATTAATAACTTTAAGTTGAAAAAATTAGATGTAAAGATCTCATACACTCCATATATAGAAGCAGCCTACAAAATATATTATAAACACAAATACATATTACTATTATTTTTGTACGACAAGTCAAAGTAAGTAATTTATTTATTTATTATAGCGCATAAACAAAGTTTGGATCAAGTAAAAAGGGAAATAGATTAATTATATCTTAAAAAACTTTGAAATGCATCGAGGTATGTAAAAAAATATATTTACTGATGAAATTATTATTAATATATTGTATTGATAAGAATTAATGTGGAAGAAAATTTGGTAAGACTAGTAAGAGGATTAAAAATTTTTGGAAATTTCCAAATGGATAAAATGAATTACTAGTAGTAGTTAAAGAATGGATTTAAAATTTAAGGAAAAACTGTTTAGTGGTGGGATTTGAACCCCTTCCCCCTTGCATATGTGACATCTAGGTTGCATGGAGTCGGGAGCGGGGTCGAAAACGAATATGGATACGGGGACAGAAAACGGCTATTCTGAAAAATATTGTTAATGAGTACGGTAAATTATAACATGAAGAATTGGGTTCGTCCCCAAAACGGGGACGAATCGGGTTCAGGGACGGCTACCCATTAGAAGTACCCATGCTACATAGTGTGACATCGCCATCAATATATTTTCCACTAAGCCATGTTGTTCTAAACAACAAAAAACTATCACTAAAAATATCTAATCCTTTTTTTACCAGCTACATGGAGTTTTCATTATTGGGCTCTGGGCGTGCGCCTTGCTTGCCTCGTCCCAGGCCGGCTATGCTAATGCTTTTATCATCACTCAACTTCATCATCTAGTACATGACAACAAATAGCCATAGAAATAAGTAAAATATGTTATATGTATCTTTTTTCCAAGAACTTTTTATTTAATTTTCATCTTCTTTCTTTTCAAAATTATATTTTCGGTCTTCATTTGAATGCACATGTTTTAGGAAATGAAAATAGAAATCAATTATTTCAATCGTATCAAATTTTATTAGAGTTTTTAATTTTAATCTAATTCAACACATTCTTTGTTTCTAGTATAAACAATATGATCATATAGTAAGATATTTATCAACACGGGAAGACTTGAATAGGCCAAGCTTGGCTTGAGCCGAAATCTGCACAAATACCCCAGCGTCGAGGGTGTATCCGAGAAAATCCTCTCTGATGCCTAAATCTGCTTACTTGGGTAATAAGCAATGGGCAAAGTGCCCTATGTGAGTGTTTGTTTGCGAATATTTGGTACAATGAATGGAGCTTATTTGGTATACTTGGGTGAATTGGCTACCAAGTGGGGCCACATTGACAGCTTATGTGGGCTGATAATTTCATTTGTCTAATGGGCTTGCTCTTCTCATTTACGATCCGCTTAGCTCCTCATGGGCTATATCTAATCTTGGATCTATATCGGGGCCCGATAAGATACTCATTTAGTAATTGTTATACTATACACTTGGTGACCTGGAGTATATTTTATTATATACTTCCTTTAATATTCATTATTTACAATATAATATTCACTTTCCTACCGATAATATTTATTTTGTTGAATATAATATTACTTTATACTACTTAAAATATTTTAAGCTATCATTAAGATTTGTATATCTTGATTTGATTTTAAAGACGAATAATCTTAAGTTATTCATTCATTTAAAGTTGAGGAAGTGCATTACTAGTGGCTTTGGTCTTATTATAAAGTATATTTTGCAGGTCTTTAATTAGCCCCTATTTTTTTTTGTCACATTTTCCATGTGAATAGTATAGGAAGAAGCTTGCTCATTCCTTAATGCAGTAGTATTTATGACATAATAGATATTTGGTTAGAATATATATCTTATAATATGTATGATGTATTAGGGAATGGTATCATTTTCATGAATGAATAAAAATATTACATATTAAGAGATGAATATTGCATTTTCAAAACTGAATATTATACATTGGAAAGTGAATATAACAAGTTGAAAATTTTGAGCATATATATATATGTATAATATAACATGAATATTATGTATTGAAAATAAATATTCATTTTTGAAAACATAACACATATTAGTGTTGAAGATGAATATTGTTTATCCATACTTACCAAAAACTTGTTCAAAGAAGAATATTAACCATTTTGCATGAATATGATGTATAAAGTATTTGATAAGAAAAGTGTAATGAATAAGTGATGAGTATATTGTCAAAAATATTACTTATTGAAAAACGAATATTACTTACTGAAAAATGAATATTACTTATTGACAAATGAATATTACAGAAAGGATATTTTGAAATATATCCCTGAATGCATATAATAATATGCCCTCATTTAGTGTAATTTGTAGTCAATGTAGCTCAATAAAAAAGAATAACGTCCCCGTGGAGAAAATACAAAAGTAGTATTTATGTTGAGTATTATAATCAAAGTATTTACTTTATTTTTTAAAAACATAATCGATCATCTAAGCATATAAAAATTTTTAGCCCACAATTTTCTAATGCAAAACAAAAAATATCCAATTTTTGCAAATGATCGAGGAGGGATTCCAAATCGGTTGGCGGTAAAGGTTTATTTTGTGCTAGTTGGGTTCGGGACATTACAATTCAAGACTCTCGATCATTTAGACCTCTTGGTCCAATCCAGTCTAGCTTAAATTATTTCGGGAATATACTAAAACAATTTTTATGACTTGGGAATACTTAAATCCAGGCTCGAACTATTTTGGTCAGATCCACTTTACTTCAATAAAAAGATCAATTAAAAACGACTTAGTGAAAACCATGATCTTTTAATTTTGAGGTTATAATTAGGTTATTTTCAGATTCTGTCATAAGTCAAATTTTCTATCTATTTGAATGATAGCTACAAATTGTATAATACTTATTATTATCAATTTGATAAAACTTATTCAAAATGTAGTCTGATGATCTCCAAACATACGTAAAGAAATATGTCTATTATTAGTTGTTTTATCAAAGGTGGGAAGTTTTCCATATCTCAAATTACATTGATAGCTTCCACATCTTAATTTAAGAGATTTTTTCATTTCAGTTCAATTCATTGATTTTTTAATCGAAAATAATTTTAGTCACTCTTAATTCAAATCATTTGCAAATAACAAGTCGCATTCAATTCAAATTATGTCAGCTTAACATAACGGGTTGAAACTCAATTTGACCCCTAGTCCCCTGCAAATGATGTAATACTGAATCGCATTAATTAGTTTTTCCAAAGCATGGCAGGAAATTTTTGGTAGCATATTATATTTCAAGAAAAAAAGAAGATAATTATCCTTAATAAATAGAAAAAGAAAAGTCAAAGAAAATTTTCCTTGGAGATCAAGTTCCAATCTCCTACCGAAACAGATATTTAATAGGGTTTATTTAACTATCAAAAACTATCAACCACATCATTTTCAATTCACAATCTATACCTACTTCCTCTACAAATCAAAAAAAAAAAAATATTAACATGGAGGAGCAATTACATGAAGAAACAATCACAAATTTTAGAGTCCAATTACTATTATCATTATTCGGGCAAAAACTTGCAACAGGTATTGTTAACAATCACAACACATTAGATAAAGATCACAACAACAACGTAACATGCTCACATTGTGTTTATTTACATGATATATGTACAAACTGCGGCGAAACCAATAATGGTAGGACGTCTACTACACCCCTTTGGTACGTATACCCTAGTTTAAATCTCAGTTTTAACGAGATGAATCGAATTCGTGACATGAATATGCAAACCCTTTTAGCTAAAAAGAAGTTGCATCTTGTTGTCGATTTGGATCATACCTTGGTTCATATGCGAAAGTTTTATAAACTTAGTCCGGAGGATAAAAAATTTCTTAGGACTAAAAAATATGGGGTTGATTATAATTTGCCAAGGGCGTTAGGTACATTGTTTAAGACTAATGCTGGGTGGATGAAACTAAGGCCGTTTGTACGTAATTTTCTACGAGAAGCTAGTACAATGTTTGATATGAGTATATACACTCTAGGGTGTAAGGATTATGCTTGGTGTACCGCGAAATTGCTTGATCCGGAGGGTGTGTATTTCAATAATTGGAGGGTTATTTCACGGGATGATTGTGTTAGTTTAGATAAGCATAAGAAGTTTTTAGACGTGGTCATGGAGCATGAGCGCGTTGTTGTGGTAATGGATGATACCGAAAATGTATGGGAAGATTGTAAGGATAATTTGATGAGAATAACTCCTTATAATTATTTTTCGTATTTTAGTCCTGAGAATAAGGATCATGATGCATCCCCGCCTAGGGGGTCTTGGTCGCAGTTGAATGGGGATGAGAGCGAAGAGAATGGGGTGTTGGCTAGAGCGTTGGATAAGTTGAGAGTTGTTCACGCGGCGTTTTATGATGATAAGAAGGCAGAGGATTATGTAAATAGGGATGTTAGAGAAGTGATTAAGAAGGTACAGGGGAACCAAAAACCATTGACTAAGAAGCAAAAAGGCAAAAACATTGAGAGGGTGTTTGGTATGATAAAAAATCAGTGTAAGAAACGGAATCATAAACAAATACCTTTACCTGAAGTTTGGTATACAGTTTAAGGAAGGGAAACAAATACCCTTACTTTGTTACCCCCGAACAGTGAGGAAACAAATCACGTTTCCTGAATTCCTTCTTATATTAAACCACCCCTCTGTTTCATCACAAAGATCACTATACCTCTTCAAATTCATCAGTAATTCACAAGTTTATCATCTAAAGTAATATGGAGGAAAGTTGAGAAATTTGTGGGAAAATTAGAGGTTAATTTGAGTGAAAAGATTGAAAATCGATTTATTTATTTATCAAAGCTTGAAAAGATTTGAGTTTTTATTATGTAAATAATTATCAATTACTTGATAAAATTTAAGAGAGATTTATGAATATGCAATAACTACTTTAGTTATTGTATTGAATTTTTCAGTTTTACAATAATCATATATTTTTAATTTTATTGTTTTGTCGAAGCTCCATTTCTTCAGTCTATAACCAAATTTGGTTATTGCATATATTGCGCAATTTAACCAGATGACTCATTGTTTTCTCAAAATTATTTCTTATGTGTTGATATTGTTGTCCTACATAACAACTGATAAGGGTAATAGTAATACCTTATTATTTCCATTTCCCCCTCCTAACCGATTCATTTCCATTACGTACTTACATTGATGTCATACCAAACACCCCCTGAGTTGTTAAGAGCGCTTTACAAGCTGTACATTTAGCCTCTGCCTTTTACAAGGACTAGAACCATGAACTATGTTATTCAAGCTCCGAAGCGAATTTTGCCTTGGTAAGAGCTTCGTAGGCTGTACATCAATGACCTATGAAGGGTGTTAAGTAGCACTCTTAGTAGAGGTACAAGTCACCGTAGAACCATAAAATTGCGTTCCGTAGGAGATTTTATGTGGTTTTACTGATCTCCTATTCAAGGGACTGAACATAAGCCTAGGATGTAGTCTTCTTGCACGAAGAACAATTGATGTAAATGAAATAGGGGGAAACATTACATTGGTGATTTCCACATCATATAAATTATTTGTTTTTGGTTACATCTTTTGTGTTGTGCCCTCATGAGTTATGATTTATGTAATAAAATTAACAGAGAGATTAGAGACATGAAATCGAGCAGATATTGGCGGTGTGCAAAACATCATTTACTAAGGAGCAAATTAAATTATATAGGCAACTAGATTAATCGTGGTTATTATGAACTTCAATCGATGAACAATAAGTCAATAGTGGTGTTGTGCAGAACCAGGCCATGGCCTTGTAATCACGGTGTTAGATATGCTACTTAACACCGCGCCAAATGCTTTATAATTGTGTTATTAGGACTTCATACGACTGTTGCATATAAGATGTGAATGTGAGTAGTTGTCTTGTAAATACTTCATTACTTTGTAAGATGTATGAGAGCTTTCAGGCCTATTCCTATCGCTCATGTACGAGGTCCAATAATCCTCGCTTCAACTGTAGGCCATCGGCTGGGCTAACTCATTGTCTAGTAAAACCATCAGCAAAACTCATTTGATCTGAAGGTATATAGGCCTAAAAAAAAAACCAAATGAAATCAAACTACTTGAAAACAAAATGAAGGACTTGATTGTGAGAATATATTGAACTTAATTTATGAACTTTGGTATAAATCTCAGTGATAATGAAGCTAATCACATTGACGATGGGTGTACAATGTTGCAAAGCTCTCTTTCGTGTTGGTGCGGTTCAACACGAGTATATCTTGTAGTATAGACGGTGTAACTTTCTAGAAATCGTTAGTACGTTGTGAAGATGGATACAATTTAACATAGTAATTTCAAATATATAGCGGAGATCGGTGTAGATGCAAAGCCTTTGTTATGAAGACATGCATATGTTAACATATTGTGAAGACCGGTGTTGAACGAATATAATAAAGCCTTAAAACATTGGTGCAATATAGAAAACCCTTGCCAGTATGAGATTCAAGGTATATTCTTATAAATTGATAGATCAATTATTCAAGAGGAATCATACAAATTAAAGACATACTTTCACGAGTATCTATGACTTCTCTAATTTGTGATCATACATACTTCCGTGGAATCATACAAATTAAAGACATTAAACGCAGCACCATGATTTTCTAACAATCCATATTACCTATTCCCATGGAAAATTTCATGTCTTTAATTGAAATAATCAAATCCGTCAAAACCCAACTCACATGGTGATAGAGACAATGGAATCATAACAATACTAATAATTCCTAATCAAGTATTAGCATAAATACAATCAATTAAGCAAGAACAATTAATAATTAAATTAGGAATTGGAAAATAAATCAAACATTAATCATATCATAAAGAGGGCTAACTTAACCTTAGTTTAAAGTACTACCAAAACATGATAATTACATAACAAAAACAAAACATGAAAGAAAAATAAAGGGATTAGATGATAAATCAAATCAAGGAATCATTAAAAACATACAAGAATTATGTGCAGCCCCTGCTACTTTGCCGCACAACAAGCCAAAGTGGCGAGAGCCCCTCTCAAAGACAGAAAGTGGCAGCCCGCCAGCCCCCCTTAAACTACTAATTTAATAAATTTATTTATATAGTAGTGTATTATGCAAATCCAAAAGTATTAAAAAGCCCAACTAATATTCTGTCTAACAGCCCATGGTGTCTCGATCATCGGGCGCCGCATAAGCAGCGGGCAAGGCAGGGACTGTAGTAATACGTAGAGCAAAACCAGCGCACACTGGGTTCAAATTGGGTCGACTTCGAAGGGCTGGAACTCAAGTTTTAGGCATCAAAATAGGGTTATTATCATGTATTTTTTTAGATTTCAGGGTTCTCGAAAAAAGTTGTCAAAAACCTCTGAGGTGTCCATATGGTCAAATATGAACCCAAACCAGGCAATTTGGGGTAAAAAAGCCTTAAAAAGGATGATAACAAGTTTTTAGATGGTACTTGTTTTTCCGTTCTTTGAAAAGAGTCGTTAGAGTGATGATAACAGGTTTTTAGGAGCCGAAAAGGATCGTGGGAATTCCTATTGTGGACCATAGCACGTGGTAAAAAAAAAGGGGCGAAAATAAAATTGGGCTTAGAAAGGCTTCTCCAAAGGCTTCAGTCAAACGCTATTATCTACTTTTTCTTGAGTTTTCGGGATCCTAGAAAACAAGTTCTCAAAAACATTCAAGGGAGCCCGTATTATTAAAGCATGAATCCAGGTAAGGCAATTTAGGGTAAAAAGGCTTTAATTTAAGAGGGCAATAACAAGATTTTTGAGGGTCTCGGAAATAGTTGTGTTTCCGTTCTTCGATAGAGGCCATAAGAGGGATAATAATAGTTGTGTTGTCGATTGGATGGTGGTGGAGGTGGCGGTTGAGTAGGGTGGTGTCGGATGGGTAGTGGTGGCTATTGGGTAGTAGGGTAGTGGGGTGGTGGTGCTTTGTTGGTTTATTTTTAATTTTACAAAAAAAAAAGGGACTAGCGGCTGGTGGCGGCGCCTAAGCCAACCGTTATTCCCAATTATTTATTTATTTGTAAAATTAAATAAAAATAAAAATTTTGGAGTGATGTGGTGATGGGCTAGTGGAAATGGCGAGTGGCGATGACGTGGTATAGAGGTTGGTGGTGGTGACGCGGTGGATGAGATGGTGGTGGTGGTGTTTGGAAGTTGAGAGGTGGTTGTGGGGTTTTGTAGAGAGGAAAAAAAAAGGTGAAATTATAATGACGATCGGAAAAAGGGAAACGAATAAAATATGGACGTCAACCTAGTAAAATTTTGATGTTAAATAGCAATCCCCTTCATAAGATGAGAGAATCTTGTAAAATACCTTCAATATATAAAACATAATATAGCCATATAGGTTTTGTTTGATCCATCTCAATGAGTACGTTATTAGTATTCAATTATTATAATTTTTACATATACACAACAAAAGATATTTAAGATCAAACAAGTGCATTGGCATGTGTACAAGTCAAAATGTATCAAGCAAAAGGAAACGGAGGGAGTATTAATCATACATTGCACAAGTTTCAACACTAGTTTTTCATTCAGGGTCTATTTGGTAGGGCGTAAAACGTTTTCACCGAAAACATTTTTCCCATTTTACATCGTTTGGTTGGAGTAAAATATTAAAATGTAAAACTTGGGGTGGAAAATGGTTTTTCCACCATGTTGAAAACATTTCTCCCAAAATTAGGAGGAAATATTTTCCATTACACTTGAAAGGAAAACATTTTTCCTTACAATTGAAATACTTGATTTTTCATCCAACCAAACAATGAAAATGCTTAAAATATAAAATCAATTGACATGCAACTAAACAATGGAAATTATTCATGAAAATGAGTTTTTCAATATAAAAGATTTTTCATGGAAAATTATTTTCATCCGATACGCCCTATTAAACGGACCCTAATTTTTAATTTGGAGAAATATTATGTTTACCTCTACAACGTTATCCTACGGAATCCAAATTATCAGGGCCGATTTTAAGGCCGTGCAGCCTGACCAACAGCACATGGCCCCCAAGTTCTGAGCGAGGGCCCAATTTTGGCTGGAAGGCCAATTCTTAATTTTTAAAATTTTTATTTTTTTAAAAAAAACAAATGTTTTTGTCTCCCACGTATTCTTCCCTCTCACTATCTCCCTTTTTTTTATTATTATTTTCTTTATTTTTCCCATGCGTTTAATAATTAAATGCAATACTATAATTACTTTGAATATTCCTTTTTATAAATGTAAAATATGACCTATTTTTTAATAGTTACACGGGGTTTTAATAGTTTAAATAAAATTATTGCACATTTGCACATAATAGCAATGTTTTATAAAAAATAGCATTAAGATGTAACTAATAATAGGAATTTTAGTTTTGCTTCTCATGTTATTGACAATACGGAGTATTTTAATCTAGTAAAGTGGTTTTATGTGTTTTTTAAAAATATATTACTATCGTATTTCTAATGTTATTAAATACATTGTTAAAATAATTATTGTTAAAATACATTGAACAATAAATATTGAGATTTTTAAAAAAACTATTAAGTACATTGTACTATAATTGTTGAGATTTTGTGGAATCGATTTTCTTAAACTATTGAGATTTGTGGACTATACAAAGTGGTTTCATGTCAATTTTTTGTTCAAATAATTAATGTTAAAATGAATAAACTACAAGCAACAAAATTAATTCCCCTAATATTGTTGGTAATATATTAATAAAGTGGTTTCGTGTCATTTTGAATTTAAATTTATTTTACTACTATTGCATGGGAGCAAACATTATTACTCGGCATATTCATCTTTTTATAAAAAAAAAATCAAATAAATGATGGGATTTTAGTATTTTAAATAATTGCGTAAGATAGAAAAGGTTTTAAAAAGATAATATTAAGATGTAATTAATAATATTCAAAAATTATAAATAATATTATTGCAAGCGATTTTAATAGTTCAACTATAAAATTATTGCATTGGTTTCCAATAATTTAAAAAAAAATATAATATGAGACGTAATAAATTACAAGAATTTTAATATTAAGAAAATAACAACAAATTTGCACATGAAATTAAGCATGGAATACCAATAGTTTTTATAAAACACTATAGATACATAAAAATAATTGCAATGATATATAATATATAATAATAACTTTATCAATAGAAAATACATGCAATCGCTTTTTATTATTGTTTTTTTATAATCTATTGGTGACAATGAATTTTTATTATGATTTTAGTAATGATTGTAGCCACATACATCATTTAGTTGTTTTTTTTCTTAATAGCATGATTGAAGTTGGTGTTAAAAATAAAATTGTTAGATGTCATTTATTTATTGAGTAAATCTTATGAAATAACTAATAACAATATATCTGATAATTTCTATATCTTTGTCTAAATTTTTTTTAAATGAATTACACTAAATACAATTAATTTATCTACCAATTTTATTTTAAACAATTATCAATTTTCAACATTAACAATTAATTTTTAAAATTGTAAAAATTGCATTGCACAGATTATATACTAGGTGAGTCATAATCTACCTACTATGTATTAATTTAATACTCCCTCCGTTCCTAAATGTCTGATACGTTTGGAATCTGACACTATTCATAGAATTGGAGAATTTTTTAAATTACTTTCAATACATAAAACATAATATAATCATATGTGGTCTTGTTTGATTCATTTCAATGAGTATGTTATTAATATTCAATTATTATAATTTTACATATACACAACAAAAGATATTTAAGGTTAGACAATTGCATTGGCATATGTGCAAGTCAAAGCGTATCAAACAAATAGGAACGGAGGAAGTAGCAAATTAGCAACATCATTCAAGATAAAAGATCAAGTTCACAAAAGAATTTCAATGATGAGTGTTAAAGTTGAGATTGATTATTATAATTTTTTTCATTAGGGCCTATTTTTGGAGATTGAAACAACGCTCCGAAATTTTTTAAAAATTGATTCATTTACTGAAAAGAAAAATTGATATATCTTATTATTCAAATCTAGGCAAACCTAAATACCTAACGTCCAAAACAAAGCTAATTAAGATAATCACTTTTAGCTAGACTTAGGCTTAGGCCCTTAGTTAAATAATTCATATTGTGGCACAAGCCTAAAATAAGGAGACAATTTACACACAAATTGAATATCAACGTGGAGAGCAGTTGGGGGCTTGGGGCATCAACTATGGAAACTTCATTTGACCCAAATACCCAATCAACCACGCACTACAAAAACTTGTCGTCATTACATGCGTCATTTTGCGCATGGGTAAGAAACTTTAACTTTATATATACAGTGTGACCAATGATTATAATATAATGCATTTTTGTGATTTCTTTAGGAGACAAGATCCAACTTGGTGACTATGATAAGACTTATACGTAAGAATCCATTTGATGTTGATCATCTACTTATGTGGTTCGTGAAAATCAATGAGTAAACTACCAACTAAATTTTGTCAATAAAAAGTAAATTTAATTACTTTACGATAAGTTTTAGTCTAGTTTAATCGATTCTAATAAATTTTAACACTCTATCAGAATCTAATTTATTGAATCATTGATCACATTCAACAAACAATTAAGTTCTATGCATAAATTAGGATTAATAAACATTCAAATAATAGGCATCACTAGCGGCACAAGTATACAACTTGCATGCAACATAGTCAATACGCATGATTTTATAAGTTCTCAAAACGGCGGCAATTTAAGATTCATTGTAAATAGACCATTACTTGTAATCTAACAAGTCTACCCCTAATTCTCCTATACATATTCACCTTTTAGTTTTCAAACCACACAATAAAATGTCAAAGCAAAGTTGTAAAAAATATGGACCCTTCAAATAGGAAAATCCATTTACAAAAGGGCATTTAATTTGTTTTAATCAAATTATAATTCTAATTATCTACTACTTAATTCAATTGAACCAGAACTTGAGGACTCTAAATCTTTATAATGTCCCGTAGTATGAATATTTTCTTCCTCCAAGATCCGATTGGTGACCCGTTTCTTATTTCGTATCTTGTAACCTCCAAATCCAATCACTAATACAAGTACAATAAAGGCCCCACATAAGAGGCCAATTCCAACTCCTAATCTTTTATCCGTTTTCAACTTTGCATCTTGTAACACCTTGAAATATCCCAATTTATTTTCATGCCCTACCGCTAGCATGGTTTGTATAGGGTAGTCCACATTGTAACAAAATTTAGAAGCATTGTTATACAATACTCCCCAACACGTACAATTCATCACACAAGCCTTTTCACACTCCTCATATGACGCAGTTTCAATGTGCAACATTAGTTCCTTAAACGGTGGCTCGACACCGGTCCTTCGAAGCTCCGTAAATTTTCCCCCAACATTTTCACACAAATCCTCAACCTCTAGCCCTAGTGTTGGATGACACTCTTCGGTTTGTGGCTGGGTTTGGTTGTTTAAACATGAACAACCGGCCCCAGGTTTACATAGCCCATAGGGCCCACATGTGTTCGGTAGCTCACATTTCTCAACAATTGCCCTATAGTCTACAACCCAATTTGATCCAGACCAATAATAAGCTTTTAAATTTCCATCATTTTCTATTCTGACCCGCCTTGGTCCGGGTACTGACCTCTGATAGCTATTGAATGATTCTACGTCAGCCGGAGTAGACCCATTTTGATAAATCCCCATATATCCATCTGAGCTTACCCGAACCAAAATCGGACCCGCCCCATCTACAATATCTTTCCTAGCTTCTAAAGCTCGGCGCTTATAGTAAATTTGGTCGGTACCCAAACCCGTAGGTTTGAACTTAGCGTACAACCCAACAAAATCCGAGCCTAAACGCATCATATATAGCCCATTTAAAGAAACAAGTGTCATGGCAGAAGTGAAATTTTGGTTTTCCACAAGGGTATTAGAGGGAAAGTCAAAACTTTGCCATAAATGGGAAGGAGACTTGACCACTCGCAAGTTAGAAGAACTATCAAGCACAACACGGTCCCCATCAGTTTTTGTGGACCATAATACCCCTGAATCACGTCCAGTAATTACAATACTGCCATTGAAAACAAGCTTTATGGGCTCAACCCAGCGAGCCATCCCGCCCAATTTGGCCCGCCAAAAGGATTCACCTGAAGGCACATGGACTACACCCAGAGCGAGTTGGTCTGAGTCAACTCGGATAAAACTTAGTGAAAAGTTACCAGTTGAATCACTTAAGAGTGGCTGAAAATCAGTGACCGTTGGATTTGGAGAAGCTATGAACCCTTTAAGAAGCTCATGAGGAGTATTGACCGTTGATGTAGCTGATAAAGGGGAAATAAATATAAATATAACTACAAAGAAAAGAATAAAAGGATAAATTATAGTGATGATGTTCATATTGTGATTTGTGTAGCAGAAAATAATGATGTTATGCACTTATGCTACATCAATTTATAAATAAGTGGAAAATATAAGAAGAAAATAATAAGGGTAAAATAGCCATGTATATGTGTCTGCTGAACTTTAGTGTAAGTGGATTATCTTGGTGTATAACTTGAGTTGTATATATATTGAGTGATAATGTTGGAAATTAGGTTGGATATCAAAATTGAATGCATGTGATTCACTGAAAAAATAAGGAATTATTGTGATCTTTGACTTTATTCTAAAGTTACTGCATATTGGTAGGGCATATGAAATTGAATACTCTACCAAAAAAAAATATCATTACTCTTAATGGGGTATGTTTTGTACGGATGTTCAATTTGGATTAGAGTTAAGAAGGGTTTGTTTACTTCAGTTTAAAATCCGTTCAGTTCAGCTCAGTTTAGTTTTTCTCTTATTTTGCTATTCATTAATCGTTCATAAAAATTTTTAGTTCAGTTCAGTTAAGCTTAGCTGTTTTCAGCTGAAGTAAACATGCCCTAAGTTAGTTTCATTATAAGAAAAATATTTTTTGATTAGATTGATAGTTTTGTTTATATATGGGTGTAATATTTAAGTAGATATATATACATTTTCAAGTCTTTCGACGACTTTATGTAAAACCAATATATATACTATACGTTTTAACAACATGAAAGTAGATCTTACAAGAACTAGCAAGTTTTAGTAAAAATAAAACGTTTTAAAGTATGTTCACACTGTCCGATCATTATATTAATTCAGTATGTCGGATTTATGGTACGGTTAATGAGATTCAGCTTGCTTATATATATAATAGTTTGCATAACAGAATTTGACATACAACGAACAATTCAAGAAAAATACCAAGAGATTAGCCAAACAATTGACAAATTAAACAATCAATAATACATGATCGATGAGGTCATTATATTGTGATCATAATGAAGCACTATTATTTGTTGGTCTTTGATTCAAAATATCTCAATCCAAATCAAACCAAATTCCTTCTTGGGAAACGATTTGATACCTTTGTTTCTAGCTCTATTTTGACAAAGATCTTTGTTTCTTGCTATTCATCCAAAACATTCATTTGTCCTTTTTAACTAGCTATATATTATCAGTATTCATAGCTCAATTAATTAAGATACTTTGGAAGAACTAACTTCCATACTCCTCAACCACAGAAAATCAAAACACCAACAATTTATAAGGACACATATTACTACACTAGAATACAACAAAAGCTCACGGATAATACAGCATCAATTCAAACATTTAAGCTTCATGCATGCGAGATTGAAATAATTTACACACAAATAATGGAGACCTAAATTTCGAGAACGGGTTGCCGGAAAAGTAGTTCTTTAAATTTATTTACTTCATTTTTACATTTCAAAATATTGTTTTTAATCAATAACTACAATTTCAATAAAATGTTATTTTTTGACTACTTGTGTCGTCAACAAAAATGGATATACAAGATGAGAATTGATTCATGTAATCCGAGTTGGAAATTCTTCTATGGCCATTTAAAAATTTGACCACCGAAGTCCACAAAAGTCAAACCAATTACAATGCGACACCTATTAAATGATGTACGTAGTTTATACCTTTTAAATACGTATATAAGGTATTTTTTGAAATACAAATAATATTTCAATAATTTTTTGTATTTCAAAAATTATCTTATACGTATTTAAAAGATATAAACTACGTACATCATTTAATAGGTGTCGCATTGTAATTTACTATATTTAAAAGGTATTTACAATTGTATATTATACAATTTATAAGTTACAGATTTTGCAGTTCCGATCCATGTACGTATAATATACAATATTTGTACAAAATACACCTTAATTCATCCCCATCAATTTCCTCTTTCAACCTACGGTCTCTCATTGATTTGATCTTAAGAGCAAAGCCCATTCTATGATTTTGCCAGGATTTATAGTTTGAATGAATCTATGTGTGTACTTTGTTTTGATAATTACGAATAGATATCTAGATTTTGCGAATCTTACGTCACGGTTTATCGTTGCAATTGTATGTTTAAATTTCAAAACTGTAAGAATTCTTCAATGGCGAAGAAGATGCAGTACCCTGTGGGAAGTATTGTATTTGGTAATAGCCATAACTTATATAGCATGAATGCTTGATACCTTTCTCACATTATTAATAGATTTCTGTAATGGCCATAAATCAGTATGTATTATACCATACCTACAGTATGATGAGTAAATTACATATATATACTTGGCTATTGTCTTTGGTAATTACTATACATAGTAATTGGCATTGCTAATTTGCTAGTTTTATTAAGCATCGTATTATTGCTTTTATCGTAGTCGTATTTTAGTTTTTGTAACGTTTCAACATAATTAATTTGATTTTTAATAGAAGTCTGTTATTTAATTTGTAATTGGAGTTTATTATTCTACGACATGTGAAACAAAATGAAAGGTGAAAACAATTGATGATTGTTTTAAAATTTTAGTTTTGAAATTCATATTATGCAACTTAAAACATAGGACGAAATTAGAGATTTTAAGGGAAGTTCTCATATAGGACCACAACTTCGTCTAACATATGGCCAAATATTAAAAAAATTCTGCATATTTTAAAATAAGAACTTCATCAATGGCCGACGGACACCATGTACGATGAACATTCTCATGAATATATCGTCATTGGATAAACTACAATTTCATTGTATAGCGTATTTAATTAGTATTACTACATATATATCACTTATTATACATAGTATAAAAATAAATCAAAATATATATGTATAAAGTAATATATTTGTTTTGTATTTAAAAGGTATAAAAAAAAATATATATATTATTTAATAGGTATCGCATTGTAATTGGTTTGACTTTTATGGACTTAGCTGGCCAAATTCTTAAATGGCCATAGAAACGACGCCCAATCGAACTCATTTTTCTCATATTAAGGCTTTGATTAATTATGATGATAATGTATCAACTAACGCCCTAAATTAAAGTTGTAGACTCCCCTAATGCTCAATATATTATTTTTTATTTTTTGGATCGGAGTGTATACATGTGACATAGTGTTTCATCAGATCAACTTGTACTTTCAACGTATAGCATCTTGACTAATTAAGCAATTCTCTTTTGGATTGAAATTTTTGGTACTCCAATTTAGTTTAGTTCATTTCTATTCATTTCGGTTCAACTTCATTTAACTCAATTTTATTTTGGCCATCTCCATTGTTATTAATCCCTCGTTCTTTTTTTAATTGCTATATTAGGGTTTTTGTCATTATTCACGGTGTAACTTTGACTCTCTTCATTGATTAATGCGTAACGAAAAACATAGTCATATGCATGGGATCTATTCGTCTCAATGTATATTTTCCAAAAAAATAATTTTTATAATTTTCTATTATTTCAAATTCGAGATATTAATTTTATAAGTTGCATCTTGGGAGATGTGAAAAAGTAATTGTAGCAAGTAAATAAAGACCGAGGGAGTAAATATTAATTTAGTGTAGTTCAGTTCGTCTCTACTTTGTTCAGTTCAACTCCATTCATTACAAATCTGTTTCAGTCCAAAATAAATGAGACTCTTGATTGGTTATAGTTGGTTTGAAATGCATGTCGAAATTTTGAAGATGCCTTGTCGTCAACTTTATGTACTCATTCATAAAATGTCAACGCCCTAGAAGTCAAACAATCAGGTGATCGAATAATTGTAAAGCACAATAATATCATAATATGTTGCGCTTACAGTGTCTAACACCCGGATTCTTAATGGAGCCGGATTAATCACCAATGCATAATAAGGGCCAATAACTATCCTCATGAACCAACATAAGTCCTTCCAGCACAATTTATACTCACTCATGTGCATCCTGGGAAACTTCCCAGGAGGTCACCCATTCTAATATTGCTCCAAGCCAAGCACGCTTAACTTTGGAATTTCTTAGAAATGAGATCCCTAAAAGAAAGATGTATCTTGTTGGTATGAGTAATACATATAATTGTTTTAAAGCAATCATGAGGGGTATTACAACGTGTCTAGATATATAAATACTTTCCTAGGTCAAATTCAAAAAAAAAAAAGAGAAAAAAAATAACGCACTCTCTCCAACTCAAAATACTTGCTACATTTTGATTTTTTTTTACTATTTATTAATTCCTTTGACTGTCTTTTGGTTCATGTACTTATAATAAAAATATATTTACATCAATGACATGAGATATTGTTTAATTCGACTCGAAGTATACTTCTCAAATATATAATTTATTTTTATATTTTTTACTTGTATAAATTTAGAGATATTAATATTTAAAGTACATCTCGAAAACCGTGTAAATAGTGAATGTAGCAAGTAAGAAAATACATAATGAGTAAGAAAGATAGAGGCTAGTTTGAACTTTGAAGTAATTCGGAGGCTATTATAGTACCACCAAGAAAAAAATTGTTATCCCACTTTGTGTGTACCACTTGTGTGCCATTGCTTTTGATTGGTTGATAATAATAAATTTTAAATTTTAATTTCGAAAGAGATGAACCCTTCTATTAAAATCAATCAATGAGATTGATTAGTACACAAAATTTGGACATCAGTTGATACATTATCATCATAATTAATCAAAGCCTTAATTTGAGAACAATGAGTTCGTCGTTTACATGAATCAACTCTCATCTTGTATGTTCAATTTTGTTGACACATTTAGTCCAAAAATAGCATTATATTGAAATTGTAGTAATTGATTGAAAACAATCAATTTGATGATTGATTTTGTTGTTTGGCTCGGTACTTGCTAAAACCAAAATATTTAGTACTACCTCTATTGTTTTTTACTTGCTACATAGCAAGTTGGACCAATGTTTTACACTTTTACGTTTGTCATTTTCATTGTAGGATCACATGCTTAAATAATATAAATATAGGTAGTTGAGAGATTTTAGTGATGTAACTAAGATTAAAGGTAAATAAAAAGTACAAAATGGTGATAAAATAATAACTACCATGTAAGACTCGCATACCCAAAGTAGTAATGTATCAAGTAAATAGAAATTTCCATTTAAGGGAAATATAGCAAGTAAAAAAGGAGGGAGTAATATGCTTTGAAATATAAAGCATCTTTCTATTCTATGATGTACAGTATTTATTTTCAAACCAATTTAATGTTAGAGATATAAGATTTTATCTAAAGTTTCAAGTCAACTAGGTTAACCTCTCATACATATATATATACTAGTTGTGACACCGTGCGCAATGCACACGGCGCCCCAAAATATGTATGTTCGTGATTATAATGTTTAGGTTTATATAATTCATAGTATTGTATTTATTGATTAAATTACATATAATGGGTTAATTGTGTATATTAGTGAAATTCTTATATTGGTTCATGATAGAGTATATGCGCCCCAAAATGGCGGTTCGATGGTATAGAATCTAATTCTTACAGTCATGTGTAATGGTTTAATGAGTAATTTTGGTTTGCACCAAATGAGACGTTATATTAATTCCATTGTTAATTTCAATTTATGAGTTTTACTGTTCATGTGGTTTAATAAACACACTTTTTACCATTCATGAACCTGAACAAAATAATGGTAATTATGTATGATAAACATGGTGTATTTCCCTAAATAATGTCTCGCCTTCTAGTAGACAATCTGACTATCTACATTGTACATTTCCATGTTTACCCCAAATTCTTGATGCTATTTCAACAGTATCTTCCTGTAGAAAGTGATACAGGTTAATGTTAATTTATTGTAATCAATAAAAATGATGAGAAACTGGCCAATATTAGAAGAAAAAAAGTCCAAAATTTGATTTATTCTCTCCTCGCTCTATATTTCCTATTTGAGTGATACAAATATGATGAGAGACTGGCCAATACGATGTTGAAGAGAAACTCAAATAGAAAGTGATACAGGTTAATGTTTTGTTCTTTCAAAACAAATGAAATATAGTTTGTTCCTAATCAGTCACCCCTATACATTTAAAAATAGGAAAAATATAGTTACTTGAGACACAAAAAAACTTAGGAAATTATCATCTTATATTTAAAGTAACAAAACTGATTGAACTACACAACTTACAAAGAATTGACCTGATTGATCAAGTAAGTCTAGAAATGAAACATGATTGTTTCAAACTTTCAAATGAAATTACAAACATATCAACTACTAAGATCAATGATCTTGTCACTTTCAAATACATAGACAATAGATGTAGTAAAGCAGAACAGCACAAAACCTCCTCAACACCAGCTTCACCACAATACTTAAACTGCAGAACAGAACACCTGCAAAAGACCAGAGAAAAAACAGCTTGCATATCCAACACAATTATATACAGTAACCTTGCTTTGTGAACCTGAAACCAACCATCATTTTATTTCATCATTATATAATTTACAATAACCTCCCTTTATGAGGTTGTTCATTATTTAGCATTTACAGCTTGGCCAATTTTATTGATAGAAGGAAATCATTTTTCATTTGTTTTGGAATGGGGGCTAATAATTAACTTTGAATCAAATGTCTAATGTCCTCACTAATTAAATTAATACTAATTTAAATTTTAAAGTGGTGTTTTTATTTGCTAATTCAGAGACTATATTTATAAAAAATGAAATGGGTCAAACAAAAATTAAAGTAATACATAGTCTCAAAATCTAGTAAAATAAATTGAGGAAAACTGCATTAAAATAACAAGTCAAAAACAGCATGAACTTAGTTTTGAAATCCGAAATACCAAATGTAATGGACTGAATATTATTATTATTATTATTATTATTATTATTATTATTATTATTATTATTATTATTATTATTATTAAAATTACTATTTCCTGTCAACAGAGGATTAATTTGCAGTGAGGAAAAACTGGAAAGGTACTTAAATTGGGAAAAGGGATTATAAATGCATTGATTTTTGTTTGGAACTGTGTGTTTTGAATTAATATTAGGCTCATAGGATGTATACTTTGCATTGTACTATCATTTCATTGGATATTCAGGATTGAAGAGTACTTACTTAAACAGGAGAGAGGTTTGTTCAGACTGTATATTAATGCATGTCAAGAATTAGTCAGAACTGAACAGTTGCATCTGAAGAGTTGCATTAATAGTTTTATATCAGTTTCCAAGGTGTTTAGAATTAATGATTTTGAGAGTTGCATTCTATTGACATTCCAAGGCCTATATAAAGCAATCCTTGGTTAGTTTTAAACTATAGAGTTTTTTTTTTTTTTTTTTTTTGTCTTGTAAGCCATGGAGGGGGAATATGCTAATCTTCTGTGTCACACAACTACATACAAAGAGATCTACAAGAATTTTTTGGTATGTACATACTTCACTAAGTACAAACAGATAATTTGATTAAGTAGATAATTATCTATTTTACTTATGGGTTTTAAATACATAATCTATCTATTTTACTAATGGATTTTAATGTTTTGTAGCCTTTACCACAACAGTGGAGGCTGTTGATGGTGCAGTGTTCTAGCAGTGCAACAGTTTCTCATACAAGCAGTGGGCAACCTTGCACTATGAGGGTGCTTGCAAATGAAGAGGGATCAAAGTTCGGAGGCTTTTTTTACGATAAAGAGTGGACCGACTTTGTGAAGAATAACAATCTTGTTGTTGGTGAAACAATAAGTGTTTATTATGTTCGACGCGGTATTTTTTATATCAGAAATTTCAACAACATCAATGAAGAAAGGTTGCCTGCTGTTGCATAGAAATTATGTTGCTTTTGTTAAATATTGCTATGTTTGTATTTTATTGACTGTTAAAACATTTCTTGTATATATTTGTTTTGAAGTAAACTTATTGTAGTATTACCTATTTTTAGCATTTTGGTTCTCACTTCTCCCACTACACATATCAACATCTATTTCACTTCCCCCACTCATGCCTACAATTGAATCTGAAATCATTGAACAGTTGCTAACAGCCTAATATGCTTAATGGTTAGCTACGAAACAGTCCTAAAAATAGACAAATTTACGCAGTGAAGTACTGACACAAAACTTGCAACAAAATTGTGATTTTTTCCCCTTAGACATATCTATTGAGATCTAACAGAAATACAAATAAACCCGTTTATGGCATCTCTCTAACCTAGTCCGATGCAAAAATTTCAGGATCAAAATCACCCACAGTAGAGTTGAACTCTTCTTCCCCCGTGACATGTTTCAGATATTAAAAAAACCAACCCGAGCAACTACTATAAATCTTTAGGATAAAGGTAACGATACAACCATATATGAAATCAAAATCAACTCAAACAGGTAAATTAATGGCTAAAATCCTGATATAGATGAACATTCAAAACAAACTCTCCAGCAAACCCAACCATACTATGATAATAATGCAAAGAAAAAATATGAGCAGCAACACTAGAAAACGCTTGGCTAACCTGTTGCAACGATACTGTGCTTTCATCTTCTTCTTTCATATTCTAGATATCGAAATTTAAAAGAAATTGTAGTAAGATAGAGTGAAGAATTAACCAGGCGAACATCATTTAGAGAATATGAATAAAGGAGAGATTTTTCCAAATTTTAAGTAAAATATATGAAGAACAAACACAAATTGAAACAAAAAATAAGCCAATTTAACTATAGCATTTATTCATAATAACAAATACAAAATTAGATGGAAATCGAATATAGAATGAAAAATCCCAAAATAATCAATACCCTAATCGATTTACCTGAGATGATTGACCATTAATGGAAAAAAAGTTGAAAAGAAAAATAGGATTACATATATACCTTTGAGGGGATCAAAAACGGCCCCAAAAAACTTTAACATTCATATAAATAGAACCCCCCTAAAAACTTGCAACAAAATTGTGATTCTTTCCCCNCCCCCCCCCCCCCCCCGGTTCATAATCACTCCTCGTCATCTACTTCTTCCCTCGTATTCAGAATATGCTTTCTTTTGATCACAACATGCAAAAACTCTACCATCTTCACTTCTTCAAACTCCATCATCATCAACAATATTTCTGAATTATCAAACCCAATAAAAGACATAACATATTTAATGTAATCAATCAACAAAAAACTGTAAAAATTGAGATCCTTCAACGCAACGTGAATCAGTTTGCACCCTATAATACAATCCCCAAAAATTCAACCCTAAAATCGAATGTATACCCAAGAAATGGGATTTCTACNAGAAATGGGATTTCAACAGTGAAACATTCGAAACCCTAATTCAACACCAAAGACCGAGTTCAACATCCAATAATTCAAAACCCTAATCGTCTTCACCCTAATTCAACCCCAACAATCGAATTCAAAGTCTAAAAAATCGTATTCACCACACAAAATTTCGAAACCCTAATAGCATTCAGAATCAATTGTAAACCCTAATTCAAATAAACAACCAAACTAACAAAATCAAACCAATTCCCCATGTAAACATTAAAGAAAATCCAAACTCTACTACCTCATAAATGACAAAATAAACATTTGGGTGGGTGGGTGTGTTGGGGGGGNGGGGGGGGGGGGGGGGGGGTTGAACATCACTAACATTTGTACCTACCAGAAGTAAGTTAGACCTTTTGTCTCTTCTTCGAAAACCCTGGGAAACAAAATATGCTGCCTGAAAGTGAGAAGCAAGTAAGTAACAATCACTAAAAGGAGATTGAATATCTGGACAGGGACTCATAATGAAAAATGATGCAATTACGCAAACAACAAAGATCACATACTTGTAGGGGCAAGAGGATTCAAACCTTGTTTTCAACTTCACATGAAGTAGAATATGTTGTCTTATTTTTCGTTGCCTGTCCAATTCAACTCTTGTGAAAACATAATAGTAACCTAAAAATTCAAAGCCAAATCATATCAAAACCCTAATTCAACCCCCAAACTCTAATCCAATTCAAACCTTGTAAAAATTAGATTCATCACTAATCAGAACAATAGGCATCGAGAAAAAGATGTCTGTAAATTGGTGCTCAAGATGATCAATTTGAAAATCAAAAGTGAAGGTAAAATCTATGCAAGGAACAAATATTCTCAAAATGAAATGCATTTCTTACTCCTTTCAATGCAAATTCAACAAAAGTACACAACAAAAAGGCCTTAATTCCAAATTAACTTGGGGCCTGTTGAACATGGATCGATATGGTGAATCGCTAGAGTGACAAATGTATATGTTTTCTACATTCTTCTCTTTATTACATCATGTTTTCCCCAAACCCTTATAAAGAATATGCGTATAAGATTTAAAACCGAAAAACAAGAACATCAACAATTAAGCATCGTTTTGTAATAACCCTAGCTGCGCACTGCTTTTTCAACAAAGTCTAACTGAATTTGGTTCAAGGAATAAGAAATGAAACTTTAAATGGCTAACCTGTTGCACCCCCAATGTATTTTTATTCATCATCTTCTTCTTTAACTTTCTGGATTCTGGAAATTAAAATGAAGTTGCAGTAAGAGAAAACATAAAAACAAAAGGAAGCAGGTAGAATTATCAGCGAAAAAGAGTAAAAATTTAACTAATGAAGAACAAACACAAATGAAACAAAAAAAGGCAAGCTAAATACATCACTTATTCGTAATAGCAAACACAAATTTAGATCGAAATTGAAAGCAGAATGAACCCCCCCCCCCCAAAAAAAAACCCCCCCCCCCCCCAAAAAAAAAAAAAAAAACTCTAATCGAACATGTTAATCAAATCTTCATGAATTGAGTTACGTGAGATGATTGACCATTAAAGAACATCAACGAACAATAATTGAATTTAAAAAATACCTTTAAGGACCAAGATCGGACCCAAAACCCAACCAAACCAAAAAAAAAAAACAAAGCTTGAAATTAATTATTAATCGAAACCCTAAATGAAATCGAATTGAGCCAACAAAAATTCGAAACCCTAATTTAACCCACATAAGTTGAATTCTATTCCAAAAAAACGAAACCCTTTGAATTCAAAATAAACTCAAAACCCTAATTCAAACCCCAAAGAATCGAATTCAATATATCAAAACCCTAATTCAACTCCCAAAGAATCGAACCAAAAAAGAAAATCGTCAATTGAAAAAACGTATTCACCACCAAAAAGTTTGAAACCCTAATTGAATAATTAACCAAAATCGAACAAAACATATTAAATCTCAACAACATCTAATAGAAAAGGGGTTGATGATACCTGAAACCCATGAGCAAATCCCAACCTATTGGTCCACTTCAGCTGCCACGTCAGCATGTACAGTGGGTTCACTACGGTAAAACCATAAGACTGGCAAGGAATCCTGAGATTAGCTCCTTCTCCATAGCGCAAACGCCCCTAACAAAAATTAACCCCAAATTTTATGGCACTACAAATCATGATTCAACATCATCGAAACAACAAGAGGTAGGATATTGAAGATGAAAGAGAAGGCATTACCATAAGAAGAAAGAAGAGCAAGGTCGTTCACTTGAGAATATGTGAGGAGAGCCAATGAAATCACTATGTGAAAGCTGAAGTAATTTCTACAATCAAACAACCAGCTTAAAGTATTCGCCATCAATTTAACCAAAAATAAATTTTAAATTTTGAATTCTGATGTTGAGAACTTAAAGGTAACTTGGTTATCAAAATATCAATCATCAAAACAATGAAATGCAAGTATAATTACACACGAATGTAGCCCTAAACAAAAATAACACTTTGATGGTCTCAATAACACCAATACAATTAACTAACCAAATAATTTCGAATAAGAACAAAATTTTAAATTTGGTAAAATCAAGGTCAATGAACTGTAGCTTAGTGATATGATTTCGAAAATCAAAAGAAGATTGTAATTATAACCAAAAAAAGGTATGAATTTGAATTGAGAGAGAAGAAGAATACCAAAACATCGGAGAATAGTGACAAATTTGACTGCGAAGTAATAAAATTAAAACCAACCATTATAGAAAGAACGCCATTCTACTTTACTATATTNCTTTACAATATAACCTTCATTATAGAAAGAAATACAAAGCTTCCACCTTCTCACCCCCTCACTCTCTATCTTCACTCTTATCAATAGATTCCCCACCAACACCACAACGACCACTACAAGCAGAAACAATCTATCCTCTACCACAAAACATCCTCCACATGATCTTCATGAAATTGCCTGTCAAACAAATCCTCCTCTGCCGCTCCCTATCAAAACATTTCCACAACCTTTTAACCTCTCCCTCTTTCTTGCACTTCATCTTTTCCCTCCATTATCCCCTCTCTCTCTCTCTCTCTCTCTCTCTCTCTCACTCTCTCTCTCTCTCTATTGTCACCCTTTGTCCCCTCACCACCACTATCCTCCCCCACCACCCATCTCTTTGTCTCTCTGTACCTACAGCCTCATCAAACTCCTTTTAAAACCAATCATTCTCTATCCCCTCCCTCCACCCTCCTCTTTGTGCTCTCCGCCCCCTAACCATCATTGCCAACATTCTCCTTCTCCTCTACCATCCCCAACTCTCCTCCACGCGATCAGCCCTTCTGAAGAAACAATGCCTTCTCAGACAAAGCCTAAAACTCACAAAAACGTATAGGAAAACAAAATAAATTTATCATCGAACTAAAAAAAAGAAATAGCATCGGAAATTGATAAGCTTAAGTGTTCTTTGCATCCACACTGTACTTTCTTCTTCACTTCTTTCAATTGTAGTAGCACTCAGACATTATAGCAATTTAGGGGAGAATGCATTAAAAAAAAAGAAGTAGCTAGCACTGAAGACCCTAAAGTAATAATCCAATGAACAAACCTGATTAGTTAGCTGAACTGAGCCGAATGAAAGTTTTGACCTTTTTAATTAGATTAGAGGAGAATCAGTAGATAGATTTTACTATTAGTTTATTATGTATGCCTCCATTATATGTTATATTGGTAGCACCTTTCTAACTTCGTATATTAATCAATCCATAAATCCATTTATGATTAGACGCACCCAAATGAAACAAAGCTGATTACTCTAAACAGTAACCCATAAATCGAAATCGATTCCAGAATGAAACTCCCAAAAATCAACACTTTACAACCCCAAAATCTTCAAAAATTAGTCNACTTTAAAACCCCAAAATCTTCAAAAATTAGTCAAAAATTGAATTAAAACCCCTAAACAAACTTAAACCCTGGAACATCGAATTCAACCCAGAAAAATCCCCTGAAAATCAAACCCTAATTAATCAAAATCAAATTCAAGCCCTAGAAAAACAAATTCACGTACCCAAAAAGTCGATACTATAACATGCAGTAAAAACTGTAACGCAAAACCCTAAAATAACCCTAATTAACGAACACTTGGATAGATCAAACAACAACAACAACAACAAAAAAGAATAAATAACANAAAGAATAAATAACGAACCTCTAGCAAATTCGCCACAAATAGACTCCAATACCCACTGATCCAACAGTCGAAGGAACCCAGCAAAACACCCCCTTCTCCGAGATCTAATGGTCGCAGGGAGCAAAGAATGGACCCCAATACCCACTGATCCAACAGTTGAAGGAACCCAGCAAAACACCCCCTTCTTCGAGATCCAATGGTCGCAGGGAGCAAAGAATGGACCTGATGTTGGTCGTGCAAGGGTCGCAAGGACCTGGTGAAGTGTTGAGAGAGAGGAATGGAAATTATAGGAGAGAGGGAGCTTACACAAGAAATTTGGGGTTGAAAGGAAATGCACGTGAGCGACATGTGAAGGGAATAGTGAATTTGCTGTTTGAGGTGGACGTGGACCAATGATGTTGGTGCACTATTCTTTCAATAGTGATCTCCTATATATATTATTATAGATATATGATATATATATATATATATATATATATATATACAGGAAATAAATGAAGTTGTATCAAGCAAATATGCAGGTATGGTAGAGGTTTGGTTTTGATGACAATATAGTAAAAATATTTACTCTTTCTGTCCTTTTTTAATTTTTACAAATTGACTTTCGACATTATTTATATTGCAACTTTGACTCACTTTAATGCTTAATATGTAAGGGGAAACATAGTCATATGAGATCTTGTTTAATACTACTCAATTTATACTCCAAATAGATAATTTTTATAATTTCTTATTATATCAAACTCGAGATATTAACATTATAAGTTGCGTCTTGGAAGATGTGAAAAAGTGAATGTTACAACCAAAAAAAGACAGAGGGAGTATAATTATCTGGAAAGGTTAAAATAAAGATTACATGTGAGGAAAACGAGGGAAAAGTTAAGAGCATGTTTAGCGACTTGGGGTAATATCATCAAATTGGGTCTTAAGACTTGTGCTTAATACTTGTCCCATTTTTCTTTAAAGATCTCAACCAAATTTCAAGATTGGGACCCACTCAAGTTTTATTTAGGTTTGTTCATTAATATTATTATTATATAGTAACTATAAAAAGATAAAATAAAAAATAATATGTCATATATTTGAGTCTTAAGGGCTAAAGTGATAAATTTGATCAAGTTTAATGAGTCTTAAGAAGAATTTGATGACATCATTTTCAATTGAGACCACAAAAAATGATGTCACGCCCAAGTCTTCGCTAAACATGCTCTAAGAAAAAGTGTAGTTTTGGAATGGAGACAGCTTAATTCTTCATAATTGTTTTAGGTAGCATTTATAGCACTGATCATTATTTTCAATATTTAATTAGTAGTCAAAGGTTTTCAAGAAGTAAAGGAGTTTCAAAATTTTTGGTTTTGGAGGAAAAAAAATGTTGACAATTTGCGTTGATCATTATTTTCAAGATTTAATTAATAGTCAAAGATTTTCAAGAAGTAAAGGAGGATGTCAATTTTTGTTTTGGGAGGGGAAAAAATGTTGAATGCTTGGCTTATTTTAGTAATTTGGTAGGTATAGACTTGTGAGACATTAACCAAGGTTTCATGATTAGTATTAGACTAATTAGATGAAATTAACCAATCTACTATTGCAGCTTTTTTATTAATTAATTATCATTTAATATTTATATAATTTTTGTACTTAATATTATATTGTTCTAAAATTAAGACAAAAAAGTTGTTAATGTTGCTGCAGGGAGGATTTGAAGGAATTGTGTCCTTATTAGATGTACAATTACTAAATACAATATGGATCAAATTATGGAGATAATTAGTTTATTTAATTGGGTCATCATTATACCGTTACTAGACAATACTAATGGCATTTAGACTTGAAAGTCCACCCAAAATCCAATTAAAAGGATCCTATAAGGTCACACAAAATGGTATAGATTAATTATGGACAAAAGCCCATTGTGGGTTTATGTCATAAAACCGACCAATAGGAAAAGAGGAGATTTTATGGGCGTAAACTAATTATTATAATGTGATTATATATAATAGGAATTAGTTGTTTTATTAATGAAATAAAAAAAAAACTAATAACCTAATTACAAAGTCAAAACATTATCTCTTCTTTTGGTACGTAGTTTTGCATTCCAACAAAAGAGAAGTCTATTGGCTCTTGTTCCAACTAGCATTGGTGATAGATCAATCTGTACCTGTGGACTGAATAAAGGAGCAACGCTTGAAGTTCTAATCTCTAGTGTTTATAGTGCTAGTTTTCTACAAAGGTATAACTTAAACTATTATGTGATCCTTTAATCGTTATGCATAATGATCATATTTTAGATGTTCAGAATATAATTCTTGAAATCCCGTTAAGTGCATCTAAATTCCTATATATTTGAACTAGGAATTCAAGATCCGAATTTAACTATTGTCAACTGCAACTCTTTATTTCATTTAATTGTAGTCAGATATTTATCAACCTTTAATTCGATGGCTGAACTTCGTTTACCATATGTTGCTCAAATTTCATTTAGGCCCTCAATCTCTAACTATATTTTTATTAAAGGGTATGTTTTTATAGTAACTTTTTCATAAATTAGACCCTTTAATTTTTTGATCAAAAAAAAAAAAATTTGTACGTGTAAATTTAATACGCTCTATTTTTTCACAAAAACTAATGAACGCTTCGTTGATTCATATATAAGAATTCTCAAATTAGTACTCCGTACTAACTTTTTGAAAAAAAATAAACTAAACGTACTCTTATCTAATATCGGGTGGTGATTTTCACACGCTTCTCCGAAAAATCATTTGCCGAAAAATCATTTCCCGAAAAATCATTTCTTAATTAAAGTATGTTGTAATGTTTAGTGGAAAATATATCTATTAATTCTAGTAATTTTCCATTATATGTTACCAAACTTTAAATGTCAAAATATTTAATATTTAGGCACATATACTGCTTTCACTGATGCACGATTTATTAGACTAATTAATTATTTAAAAAAAAATTGTACATAAACCAAGGGATGTGAATAAAGGCTCCATTTGGTACGATGCAAAATATTTTTAGGTGACATATTTTTGAATTTTTTTCGTCGTTGTTTGGTTATATTGGAACTAATTTTCTTGAATTTTTTCGTCGTCGTTTGGTTGTATATGAAATGATTTTGCATTTTAAACATGTTTTGTTGAATTAAAAAATAATTATTCAAACATGTTTTGCAGCATACACAATCTTTGCTTTTTTACAATTAATTTAACAAATATATATATGATGTGTGATTTATTTGTAAGTATAAAAACTATAATATGATTATTTCTTTTTGTTTAACTCTTATAAATCTTTGATGGTGTTTTAAAAAAAGGGGATTACTATTTGACGTCCAATTTTACTAGATTGACGTCTAACTTTCAATACTCATTTCCACAATTGCCCCTATAAAAAAAATTCTCGCTAAAATTCTCTCCTCCTTCTCTCTAACCACCACCACCAACCAAATTTTAGCTTTGGCCACCGGAACACCATAAAGTACAAGTGGAATGGTTAGGCGGCGAATCGAAATAGTTCAATTAGCGTGTCGATTTATCGCTCATTATGTGAAACAAGCGCCTAAAAATAGCGCCAGTTCCATGGAACCAGTGCCTAATTCAGGCGCCAGTTCTATGGAACTAGCGCCTATTCCAGGCGCTTGTTTCAATATACGTACATATTAATGTACTTAAACGCATTTCCTTATATTTATACGTATAATTACAAACAAAGACGTACATATGTACGTATATTGAAACTAGCGCTTGGAAAAAGCGCCAGTTCCATGGAACTAATGCCTAATACATGCGCCTATTTTATGGAACTAGCGCCTAAACCACACGCTAGTTCCACGGAACAGGCGCCTAAATTAGGCGCTAGTTTCATAGTACTAGTGCTTTTTTCAAGTGCTAGGTTCACATAATTAGCGGTAAATTTACACGCTAATTGAACTTTTTCGGTCTGCCGCCTAGCCGTCCACTTGCACTTTATGGTGTACCGGTGGCCAAATCTAAAATTTGGGTGGTAGTGGTGGTGGTTAGAGAGAAGGAGGAGGAGGAGGAGAGATGTTTTTTTTTTTTTTTACATAGGAGCAATTGTGGAAATGAGTATGAAAGTTGGACGTCAGCGTAGTAAAAGGTGGACATCAAATAGCAATTCATTTAAAAAAATTCTCACATGGAATCAATATTGTTTATTAAAAATACCAAAAGGATAAATATTACCAGTGGAGTTACAACAAATACAGAATTATGAAACTACTTCTAGTTTTCTAATTAAATATTGTGCAAAATTATTGTTGTGATCTTGTGACATTGCAATATATTTCAACTTTTAAGATATGATATTATGGTAGTAAATAATTATTTTAGCCATTTGTTTGTTATTACGAATCCTATTTAACTTTTTAAGAGATTCTTTTGATATTGATCTATACGTTTTTGTGAATGAAATTAGATTAATAGTTTTGATTGTTTATTGCAACTTTGATGTTGAGTTTGTTAGAATAATGGACCTAATATAATTGATATGTTGTAATATTCGATTATAATTGTATTAAAACGCTATCATAAAGTTTGGCCCAAATAAAGTGATCTGATAAATACTTATAGTTCGGTTTATTTAAGTCTTTTATAGAGTATGGGTTTATACTATTGTGTAGAAACTATTGAGTCTTTCCTAATACATGATGGACAGATTAGCACTACAAGAAAATCCATTTATTGCAACGATAAAAGTCGTTGCAAAAGATCAAAAGTCGTTGCTGTAAATAGCTTTAGCAACGACTTTTGTCGTTGCAAGGTCGTTGCGGGTATAGCTGTAGCGAAAGCATTGGCAACGACTTTTTTCGTTGCCAAAAAACACTGTTTTTGCAACGACTTTTGTCGTTGCAATTAAAATGTCGTTGCCAAAAACACCTGTATCCCAATTTAATGTACTATTTATTGCAACGACATATATACGGTCTTACGCAACAACAATAGTTGTTGCAATACATCTTGTTTAGCAACGACAGTTTCCGTTGCAAAAGTTAATCTTTTCTTGCTAGTTTTCTTTTTGCAACGACTTTTGGTGTTGCAAAACGTTGTCATTTCTAATGGTATTTGTCTTTTGCAACAACTTTTGTCGTTAATAAACGTATCAAATATCATAGCATACATTTTTTGCAACAACAATTTTTTGTTGCAAAAACTTATCCAAAGTCACAACATTCTTTGCAAAGAATCATCGATCTTTTAACCATATATACTACGGAAATATACCTTTTGGTTGCACATAATCCAACCACTTCCAAAAGTAGAATTTCAAATAAAACATATATATATATATATAACANGGCAAGTAACGATAACAAATGTTCAATGGTCTCCGGATGACTATGACAGAGAGTAGAACTATATTTCCGAGATCAGTACCGGAACCTGCCACTTTGGCGAACACAGGCTTGGCTGGGAGGTACAGCTATTGTAGTGAACAACATAGCACAGAGTCATAATAGTTGAAAAGACTATTTGATAAGATCTTTAACCTCAGGCCTGATCGTCTTACGACTAAGATTACAGATGTCAGATTAAACTACCTTGATTCATACGAATCTTAGAATTATATATATATATATATATATTTAGAATATGTATATTACAAACCAAAAATATGTGATCATATTTACATAAAGAGTCCAAAACATACATTATGTCAATTGATGTTAGAATGTTCTCACTTTCCTATTATTAGCAAAAGTTATAGCAATGTTACTACCCAAAAGCGCTACGCATACAATTAGCAATTAACCTTCAACGTCTTCATAACAAAATGCGATCACAATCTTGTTAACCCTGCATGTATTAGAATGGTAAGAGTTAATTCATAAGTAAGAGAATGCATAAGATAATATTTAAAAATTATGAAGATACTATCAATAAGTGGAGCATAAATTTCGGCAGAGTCTCCTTTGTATTTTGAACTAAGCCACCATGTAAATGGTTTCAAAACCTGTTTACAACTGCAAATGACATCTCCAAAACCTGAAAATTTTTAATCCACAATCATTCTGTTCTATATTCATGCAAATCCCATCACCAAGCCTTATCACAATAATTTTCAACCACAAGGAAAACCACAATCATTCATGTGTAATACACTATCAACTCCAAATTACATCTCCATAACCTGAAATATAGATTATCCACTATCATTCATGTGTAATCCACAATCCTAAATATAATTCGTTCACCATCGACAAAACCACAAGCTGTATAATTCGTTCACCATACTCGTCATCAAATGATTTCCAAGCATATGAGTCACGAGGATGCCTCATTATGTCATCATCCACAATTTGTTCTTTGTGCCACTGCATATCTTTAGCAGTTTTTCTAGACATGTACAACCTTTGCAATCTTGGCTTGCAAGGAAAGTATCGCAAAACCTTATGAGGCACTTTAGTTCCCTTTAAGGACCCTTTCTCATCATTTTTCCATCTCGATAAACCACAAGTGGGACACTCATTCAAATTCTCATTCTCTTTCCAATATAAAATACAATCATTTTGACAAGCATCAATCTTTATGTAATCAAGACCTAAATCCTTAATGAGTTTTTTAGCCTCGTAATAAGATTCTGGAAGATCAATTCCCCATGCCTGGCGTTCAAAATTGAGTAAACTGTCAAAAGAACTGTCACACCAATTATATAGAACCTTCATGTGTAAAAGTTTCACAATGTATTCCAGCTTAGTCATAGTCATTCCATTCACCTTTAACGGCTCCTGATATTCTTGAAGGAGTCGATAAAATTTTTTGGCATTTTCATTAGGTTCTTCGGTGACATGTTCAATATCATTCAACAACTCATCATCGCCCCCAATATTCATAGGACCCACAACACAAGCATCTTGGAGCATTGATATGCCAAAGTCATTGTCAAGATCGATATGATTGTAATTTTCATCTTCCCTTCCACCTTGCGATACTTCTCCATGGAACTCCCACATGGTATACTTGTCATACATCCCCCACTTGAGCAAATCTAATCTCACATCACACTTTCTTTTGAATATTATGTTTCGACAATTGTTACAAGGACACCTAATAGTGATAGTGTCCTTATCTTCTTAGCTAACATTTGAAAGAGAAAAGTTTAAAAAGTTGTCAACACCCTTCACATAGTCATAAGAGGAACGATTCTTTACTTTCATCCATGCCTTATCTATAGTCATCTCCTACTGTGACAAAATAATNATGTGACAAAATAAGAGCATAAGCATCACATTTGGGAGAAGAAAAAAATAAATGTCCAAAACACAAAACTCATTTAAAAAGCATTGTTGTTGCTTTTAACAACCCTTAATGAACAAAGCAGTAGCTCAAAACATATATATGGAGGTAACCATTGAAAAACATATACTGGCAAATGACTTCATAATCCATTGACTTCAAAAGCAGCACAGCTTAACACCAGTGCACTTAACTATATAACATTGCCAATGACTTCAAAATCCATTGACATATAGTAGGGTCAAAGAATGAAAAGCAAGAGATAACAAGATAAACANGATAACAAGATAAACGAAGAGGAAGATAATGACTGTCAAGATACAACAATCTCAACTTCAATAGTAACAATCTCCAAGTTCTCACAATTTCTGAATAAATTTTACTCTCCTACCTCTCCTCTTACTTATACTACTCAAGTTCTAAAATAGCAAAGCAAGACATTAATCACGTCTTAGTGTAGTTGCCATGTCTAACATAACAATCAGTAAAGACTTTCACACATCTAATATAATTAATTAATTTCAATGTTATTAATTTTAGACCTCTTTAATCAGCCTTCATTATATTGACAAGTAATGAGCTCCATTAGCGAAAGTGATGGGAGTAGGTTAACGCTAAAAAAAAAAAGGTATGTCCTATAGGAGCCTTAAATAGAAACACTACTTCTTAGTCCTTACTATGGTAATCAGTCACTATATAAAAGTAGGCTATTTCAAAATGAAGTACTGGTAATATAGGATAAATATAGGTTGTTTTCTTTGGTCGATAGATTATCTGATCCATTTTATGTGGTACGGAGTAGAATATAGATTACATGCCTTTTTTTTTGTGTGTGTGTACTAGGAGCGATAAGGGCGGAGAAGAGATTTGATCCTAGGATCTCCTGTAGTCGAGAATGAAACTTTAACCACTTGAGTTATCCTTTCGCTCTTCCCGTGTTAATTATGTAACAGAGTAGCATTTTTATCTAATTATTTAATTACTTGTATTATTATTGTATATTTATGTTCCCGTGTGAAAGACATTACTTATACTACTCTCCTCTCTACTGATTCTTCGCTCTTCATTTACCATGTCTTAGTGTAGTTGCTTTTTCTGTATTCCTTTAGCAGCAATGACACACAGCTGAATCACAAGGAAAAGTCTTTATTTAGCTTACTGGTTGTTCTTATAGCCAAAACTAGAGAAATTGAAAGATTGTTGGTTCAGACTAGAAACCAATTGCCTGGGACTCCTTTTGCAAACCACTAGTTACTGGTGGGTGGAATATTAAGTAGCAATTGATATATGTAGGACACATCTAAACACAATTAAAGAATAGAAGCCCAGAAATTTCATCTACTTGGTATGAGGAGATATACAATTAAAGATTAGCAGCCTACTCGACTAGCTAATATTGCTCCACAAACCAAAAGAAACTGACTTTTTTCTCCCACTAATTTATCTTCATTTAATTATAATATCATAACACAATTCATCAAACAAATTAATTTAATTAACAGTAAAATGACCTACACAATTGTACAGGAGATTACCCTCAACTTAACATCACCGTCCACCGACATTGAAAACCCCACGACAACCCAGAAAAACATTTGAAACAACTCTAACGACGAACAATTAGGCGAAACCCGCAAATCAAACCCAAAAACAAAGAACAAACTACCAAGTAGTTCATTAATTGAACCATGTCAAATAACAACAAATTCAATTCAGTAAGGTAACAAATAAATACAACAATAACACAAATTCAAGTCAAATAACCGCCGTAATTTAATGAGATGTACTGTGCGAATTTACCGTCGATCTACTGCAATACTCACCACCGTCGATCTACTGCAATTTAATGTAAAAGATGTGCTCAATTGCAATTAACCAGCATCTATTAACCACCAGCGACAGTGGTCTTCGATGAACTAGGTGATGTGCGTATTGAGTGATGTGAGGGTGATGGACTGGTGGTCTTCGATGCTGCGCTGGGCGAAGGTCGTGGTTGAAGGTGGGGTGAAGGTAGGCCGGCGGGCGAAGTCGCGAAGAGGTGAGGGTGCGGGGCTAAGCTGCCGTAAGGGTGATGGTGGGGTGGTGGAGGGCTATTATTGCTGTATGTAGGAGGGGTGGAGGAAAAAAGGAGAAAAATTTGGGGAGTGGGTTTTGATTGTTTGAGAAGATAATAAGTTAGGATGATGGTGAGATATTAGTTTTAGGTATACATATAAGAAATTTGATGTATTAGTACAACATACCTTTTGCAACGACAAGTCGTTGCTATACCGTACACTTCTTTTTTGCAACGACATTCATTGTTGCTAAAAGTACTGCTCATCTTTAGTAACAATATTTAGTGTTGCTGTACTCTAGTGAAATGCTTTAGCAACGACTTCTTTTGTTGCCATTACCTGACCAAAATTTTGTTAACCCCGCGTTTTTTTTTTTTGTTGGAGGGAAATGAAATTTTTGATTTTTTGCAACAACATTTGCAACGACTTTAGCTTATGGTTGCTAAAACTGATGTATTGCAACGACCATTTTTTGTCGTTGCAAAAAGTCGTTGCAATAAATGGATTTTCTTGTAGTGTAGGAAAAGGAGTCTATTATAAATAGACATCTAGGGTTATGGTCCCTAGTACAACACATACAATAGACTCTCAATTACACCCCATTAGTAGAGAGAAAATCCTATTGAGTGTAAGTACTAGAAGACTCAAACCAATAAGAAACTCTGTTGAAGATTATATATGAATTTAGGTACGCTTCTGCATTCATTCTTTACCGAGTAATTTAGTATGGAGATTAAAGTTCATATTAGATTTAAATCTAACAAGTGGTATCATGAGCCTCCTCCATATTGAATTATTTGGTACTTATTTTGATTCAATCACTACTTATATCGATTCTTTCGATTAGTTTTTATAGTCAGATTTAATTAGGAACTTTGCTATAATATTCGTTCGCTTTCCCTTCCGTTACTGTAATTTGGATTCTTGGATTCAATAAAAGTAATTTTACTTTGACTTTTTAGCCTTCTTTCTGATTTTGGTATTGAAGAGTAGTTGTGCTACGTTTTTTTTTCTCCCGTTTATTGGATTTAACTATTCTTATGTTTTGTTGTGGCCTATTATTGTCTTCAATCTCATTACATATTTTAGGCTTCAATTTCATTCAGTATAAGTATTATGTGTGCATGAACTTGTTGTTCAGTTGATATTTTTTTTTTCTTCCGTCAAATTAAGGTTAGCTCTCATATTGTGTTTTATTGTGTGTTTTGGATGATTATGCATACGAGTCGTACATATCACGGAGTAGCACAAATTAATTAGTGTTGAACTAATTTATTTTTCAAATGTTAAGGATAATTAATCAAGTTGTATATGTTTAATTTCCATGCGAATAATAATCGACCCAAAGGAAGATTATTATTTGGCCGGAAGTTAAATGTTGTTCTCATATGATTAAATACTAAATACAATTTACATTCTTGGCAAGTTGGTTTATAAAGTTTGTCTCGTATTTTAATTCAATTAATTGAAGTATCATGTTACCAAAGTAACCTCTTTTACTAGATTGATTATTTTAAAATATTGAGATAATTGTGTTTATTTATTTTCACGCGAATAATAGTCAGCCTAAAGGAAGATTATTATTTGGCCGGAAATTAAATATGATTGTGGTAATAAATATGTAACAATTATAAGGTTATCCATGTGAATAACAAGTCGGTCCAAAGAAAGGCTTAGTATTTGACAGGAATTTATTGTTAATATTTGATTACTACACCAAGAGGACCACTTACAAATCAATTTTTCTGTCCAAAGACTAAAAATTGGTGTTGTGTTAGGTCTCTTGTGATGATGGGATTTATTGCCAAAATGAATTCTAATTATTTAGTGAAATGTCGGAATAATATGTGAGCTAAATTTATTTGTGTTTGTTCTCTTAAATGAATGGTTACAGTGGTTTGATATTTATGAATATCACATTTCCTAAAGGCTTGAAAGAGAACATTTTTTAAAAGTTATTGGTTGTATACATCTAGACCTTGCTATAAGGATTGACATCCTATTACTCTAACTAATTCTAACTCCTTTTATGAAAGGGGATAATAGAGAAATGGGAACGTTCAAAAGTGCATGAGTCTTATGATTATCAAACATGCAATTTTAGAATCATTCAAGGGCACTTTATCGGAATTAAAGGATGTAATTGTTCCTCGTTAAACTTGTTTTTTTTTAATTAAAATCAAAAGGGTGGAAATAATTACTCTTTGAGTAGTTTTATTTCCTTAAAGAATAAAGAAACAAGGAACATAAAGTAAAGAAATAAGGGTAAGGATGCGATCTTAAAGTTACAAACGAAGCATCATAAAGTTTCTTTTTTTTTTGGGATGCTTCTGTTGTGGTGGGATGGCACATATAGAAAGAAACAATAATGTGCTAAATGTGACACATGACACGCAGATAAGGGTATATATGTTTCTTTCTTTTGTCTGTTTGGAGGTTAATTTAAATTTAGTATCAAAATACACTTGGTAACTAGAATTTATTTGGTGCTACTACTCACATTAGTGTGTCTAAGTAAGGTTGTTTGAACTGTCAAAAGTCAAGTAATGTTGAAATATACATCAATTGGTGATGAAAAGATAATTAAGGTGTACCTATAAACTTTTTCAGGTTATTATTAAAGACCATTAACTATTTGGATTTGATAAGATTTTGTTGTACTGCTTTTGAGGTGGAATTTGGTTTTCATTTTCAATTTGGACAAATTTGGTTATCTTTAATTTGTTTAGTTATTTTTTTTTTTGGAAACAATAAATTTAGTTTTTTTTCACAATTCAAAGTTGGTTAGTTTTGCTTCTTTATCAGGATATAATAACCTAAATTTTCTTAATGTTGTTGGTTCACATACTGAATTTTTACATGAAAATTTTTTGTGGTACTAAAAGAAAGTTAACAAATGAATATTTCTCTTCACTTTGGCATACACATTTGGGATATATTTCTAAATAGAGAATTAAAGGTTTTGTGTTAGATAGAGTTCTTCATAATCACTCCCTTGATTTTTTTTCTAGATTGATATATGCACTTGGTTAATCAAGGGAAAGAAAACAGACAAAAGGGAGATTAGGATTCAAGCGAGCTCTATGTCTTAGAACAAACATAAAGATATTAGTGGTCCATATTCCGTACGGCTTCTGGAAAAGGACAATAATAGTTGTTATGTTCATAGATTATCTTTCTTTTTCTTTATGACTACTATCTCTAGTTAATGAGATATCTCAAGTATTGGACATGTTCAAATCTTATAAAAGCTAAAGTTGAAAATCAACTTAGCAAAAGAATTAAGAAAGTCAGATCTGATCATGGTGAATGGTTAATGCTATGCCAGAAATGACTGATTAGGTGAATATTGTCCAAGACCTTTGATTCATTTCCTAGAGGCTTCATCCATCAATACACCATGCTNTCCTAGAGGCTTCATCCATCAATACACCATGCTAGAAAATCCTCAAATAAATGGTGTTGTTGATAGAAAAAAATAGAACTTTAAAGAATATGGTGAAAAGCATGATAGGTCATACTATTTTACCATAATAACTCTAAGGAAAAATATTAAAGATCGCAACCTATATTCTCCATAAAGTACCAACTAAGATAACTTCTCAAATTCTTATAATTTATGGACTGTTCATATATGGAGGTTGTCCAGTTGAGGTAAGGCCTTATATGCCAAACAAATGGAGACTGGATTCTAGAAATATTAGTTGTTACTTTATTTGATACCTTGAAAGGTATAAGGGGTAAAAGTTTTATGATATAAATATCTTTTGATAGGAAATATCTTATTTTTTAGGATGTTGAGTTTGGAGGGGAAAATAAGGATATCATTGATGAGCAAACTCAACAAAACTCAAGAACAAGTGTCATTAAAGAGATCCACTAGAGAAAGAAGTGCAATTCCTAATAAGGACAATTGTTTTTTCTTCAAGGAAAATGATCTAGACAATGGAATGATGGATGATGATTCCATCAATATTCATCAAACCTTTGATAGCTCAAACTCTCAAGAGTGGATTGATGTCATAAATAAGGAAATTAAGTCCAGAAAGGGCAATGACATTCAAGACCTTAATAAATTGTCTGAAGGTATGAAACCTATTGATAGTAAATGAAAATTTAACACCATGATGGGTTTCATTAGGCAATGTGACAAGGTGCATCAAGCTCCTCTTGTTAAAGGATTTTAATTAAAAGGAAGACATAGTTTATAAGGAGACTTATATTCCAGCTTCATCTAAAGACTCTTTTAAAATAATGATGATGCTTGTGACATTTTTTTTTAATCTTGAGCTACATTAAATAATGGATGTTAAAACAATATTTCTTAATGGATAAATTGAGTATAATATTTACATGCAACAAGCAGAAAACATTGTTTCAAAATTAAAAGGAAAATGTTTTATAAAATAAAGAAATCCATTTATGAGTTTAAGCAAATTTTCATCAATGATACTTTAATTTTCATCAAATTGTCATATCTCATGGTTTGAGACAAATTCAGTTGATAATTGTGTGTACCATAAGTTTAGTGGGAGTAAGGTATGTTTTTTCTGGTGTTATATATATATTGATGACATGTTGCTTGCCACTAATTTTTTTAAAAGGAATATCATACATGATTTCAAATCAAGTGATACCTATATGGTTAAGGGAGACATATATAGTCTCATTCAATGTCCAAAGAATGATTTTGAAAATAAAGAAATACAAAGAATCCCTTATAAGGAATCTAATGTATGCTTAAGTTTGCACACATTCAGCTATTGCATACATTGTTGGGGTATTAGCAAATGTATATGTAATCCAAAGATTACTTAATTAAAGCTAAGAAAATCTAAAGAAGTATGCATTAATTGTTGAGAACAAATGATTATATGCTCACCTATAGAAGTTTGGATCAAGTTGAAATCATTTGGTATCATACTCCAACTTTGTTGGATATCAAGATAGCTTGAAATCCACATAAAGATATATGATTGTCATAGCTGAAGGTGCATTTCATTGCAAAAGGGCTAGACAATCTCTTAAAGCTATTTCACAGAAGTAGAATTCATAACTTGATTATGGTAAGGCATTATTTAACCATGCATTATGGCTAAGGGATTTTGTCACGAATTTGTGCATAGTGAATGGTTTTGAAAGACCATTCTGTATGTTGTGTGACAAAATATAGCAGTTTTAGAGCTATGAAAAAAAGAATTCAGAGTAAACAATTGTCTTTAAAGCACATTAGCACAAACTCCATAATTGCGGATCCGCTTACTAAGGTTTATAACCTAAGGTATTTCATGAGATAAGTGCTCATTTGGGCATCATGCCATCTAAGGAAATTCAGTTTCGGTGGGAGTTTTGCATTTGGGTGCTTATTATATGACATAAAGATATATTTGGATATTTTGGTTATAAGGGTATTTTCTGCAGAAATGAAGTATTAAGTTTGGTTTACTCTGTTATTTTGGTCATATTATAGATCTCACTAAAGTATAAAGTGGACCAGTTGGAAATAGACATTATTGAGTCACACTTGAATGCAATTTCCATGCTACACACCTATACTTGATTCATGTCGTTAGTTATGTTAACATTGTGACCATTGAAGATCTAGTTACGATATTATGAAAAGTAACATAGATCGCTATGATCCTTTGTTGATATAATTAATGGACCGAATTGATTAAAGACAATTTAAATTGATAGCATTTGAGCTCATACAGTAATAAAGTGAAATACAATTATTAGTAATACACATATACAATTTTATTGGTCCAAGTGGGAGATTGTTAGAATAATGGACCTAATATAATTGATATGTTGTATTATTCGATTATAATTGTATTAATATGCTATCATAAAGTTTGGTCCAAATAAAGTGATCCGATAAAAACTTATAGTTCGGTTTATTTATGTCTTTTATAGAGTATGGGTTTATACTATTATGTAGAAATTATTGGGTCTTTCCTAATACATGATGGACAGATTAGGAAAAGGAGTCTATTATAAATAGACATCTAGGGTTATAGTCCCTAGTACAACACATACAATAGACTCTCAATTACACCCCATTAGTAGAGAGAAAATCCTATTGAGTGTAAGTACTAGAAGACTCAAACCAATAAGAAACTCTGTTGAAAATTATATATGAATTTAGATACGCTTTGGCATTCATTCTTTACTGAGTAATTTAGCATGGAGATTAAAGTTCATATTAGATTTAAATCTAACAGAGTTTGCAATTTGATTTTAATAAGGAAAAAAATAACGCAATGATTGATGGATTTATATTAAGTCGACATCACAACAACGATTCACACAATCACATAGTAGCACTAATTAAGCTAATATTATTGATACAACTTAAAATCAGTGGCGGAGCCAGGATTTTCAATATGGTAGGTCACTATCAATAGGACTCTTATCTGTTTAATTATGCTACCCAATCTCGGGTTTGAGTGTTGTGTCCGAGTATGGATCGGGAGATTCAACACTATATTTTAGAATTTTAGAGGATACGAGGATGTCAAAAGGGTATCTTGAATATTGTTTCGAATACGGCTATAATATAAAGTATCCAAAAAATTGTTTGAAGTTGATAATTTATTCCCTTATCTTTAGTTGAAATGAATATCAATTAAAAAGTTTTTATTTTTTAATGTAATACCTTAATTTAAAGATGAAATTATAATCATTTGGCAATTCATCGACGCCTATGCAACTACTTTTTAAAGATGAAATTATAATCATTTATAACCAAAGGTGTTTCATTCGGTTTGTAAACCCTTTCAACAAAAATCTAGAATCTAAATCCATTCAACTTACCAAAGATCATTATCCAGCCTGTAAATTATTTCTCAAGTTCCTCCTACCCTAACTTATTCATACGTCACATCAATTAAAAAGTTTTTATTTTTTAATGTAATACCTTAATTTAAAGATGAAATTATAACCATTTGGCAATTCATCGACGCTTATGCAATTAATTTTTTAATTGAAAAATCATTTATAACCAAAGATGTTTCATTCGGTTTCTAAACCCTTTCAACAAAAATCTAAAATCTAAATCCATTCAACTTACCAAAGATCATTATCCAGCCTGTAAATTATTTCTCAAGTTCCTCCTACCCTAACTTATTCATACGTCACATCAATTAAAAAGTTTTTATTTTTTAATGTAATACCTTAATTTAAAGATGAAATTATAACCATTTGGCAATTCATCGACGCTTATGCAATTAATTTTTTAATTGAAAAATCATTTATAACCAAAGATGTTTCATTCGGTTTCTAAACCCTTTCAACAAAAATCTAAAATCTAAATCCATTCAACTTACCAAAGATCATTATCCAGCCTGTAAATTATTTCTCAAGTTCCTCCTACCCTAACTTATTCATACGTCACATCACATAATATAAGTCAACAACATATAAAGTTGAAACAAAACTATAGGTCAAGCAAGGGTGTAGATGATCAATTAAAACAAGAAAGATAAAGGGGAAAAAACAAGAAATAATGAGGGATGTTGATTTCAAGAAATAACAAAAACATAAGAACTTTTGAAACAAAAAAGAAAAAATAAAATTAAAAAACAAAAAAGGGAAAATAAAATTAAAAAAGAAAAAAGAAAAAAATAAAAAATAAAAAGGAGAAGTTCTACGTGGGCTAGGGCAGCAGTAGAAAGAGCGGTGTGTGTACCATTGAACCAACAAGCATATAATGTTCTTAGGGTGTACCATTGAACCCTTAACCTGCAGTAGAAAGAGTGGTGTGTATACCATTATAGATATATAAATGATTTATCTGGGTAATGGTGGGTCACGTGACCCACCATGCCCAAACGTAGCTCCGCCATTGCTTAAAATTGTATAAATAACCACAATAATATAGTGATATCAAATAATAACACTAATATAATCGATACATTGAAAAATATTATACTCCGTAGAACGAATTGAACATCAAAGAAGAAATGAAATTGATCTTACATATTCATCTAAAACATAAGACTTTTATGCAAGAGGAAATAATAAGTCAAATTAATTTCTAATTAAAAATATATAATTTAATTGCCATAATTAGTTATTAGAAAAATGAGCGGGAAAATTTTTAATCAAATAGTGGAACGTACACAGTTGTGCATCAAGAAAACTCTATTTTAGTATAAGATATAACAAACATATAATGATATAAATATACAATCTGATTATACTATTTTGATTTCCAAAGGTAAGAAAAAAAAANAAAAAAAAAAAAAAAAAAAAAAAAAAAAAAAAGGAGCCAGAGATCGATCCAGTTTGAAGTCGAAGAATTGATCAAATAATTTATCAAATGCAACCTAAAACAATAATATGATCAGATTCCGAAATGCAACCAATATGAACTAGATCTAATCCAAAAGCGATCTTATTGTCAAAATTTCACCTATTTTTTTAGACACCTTGAGTCGTGGACTTGTGGTCTTTAAATTAGACTCGTTGTATATGTAAATTTATTATAATTTGTTATGTATGAGCCATTGAGCCAACTTTTGCTATTACACAATTATGCATTGTAAAATGCTCTAAGAATTGTAGTTTAACCGCAAACCAACGGTTTGGTCTGGTCTAGTTAAAAATACATTCTGGTCTGGTTTACTCTTTGGATAGCACCAGGCCAAATCGTGTACATCCCTATTTGTTAGTGTCCCGCGTTGATAAAAGAAGAGAGCATTAAGGGCCTGTTAATTACTTCAACTGAAAACAGTTGAATAGAACTAAAAGTTTTTTTTTTATGAAGGATTAATGATTAGCAAAATAAAATAAGAGCTGAACTGAATTGATTTTAAGCTGAAGTAAACAGACCCTTAATCACTTTATTAGGTTAGGGACTTAGGGGAGTAGTTCCTTTATTAACATATGATTTTAAGGTGGAGCCGTACTAGCTTCTAATGCTTGAAAGACGAACTACTCTCTCTTTTTCTCTCTCTCGGCCAAGTCATGTATTGAATATGGTATTAGAGTCAGTCCCACAACTTTAGACCTTAAACGGCTAATATTATGAGCCAACTTAAATGAATGACCTGTAGGGGATAGTGTTGATAGATCTACTCTAGCATACGAAATATCAAACATTAAGGATAATAATTTTGTAAGGTTCAAAGGCTATCCCACAACCTTTTATAGTCATATAATTTTAAGGTTGAATTTCCTTAACCTTCTAAAATAGGATCTCTTGATAACGAGTGCGGCCACATTTGTATTTAACACAACACACATACTGCATTAGTGCACACTTACAATTCATGCCACTCATTACAGACAATTGTCTAATAATTTTTTTTTATTATTTTTTATTGCCTGATTTCATGTGACATTAACGAGAAAACCATAAATGTGAGGGGCTATAATAATGTGGGATATCAATAAATTCGTAACCGTTAGTTGTTTGATTGTGCTATGGTGGATAAGAAAACTCCTACTTGCTCCACTTACATGCTATTCAACTTGTACTTCTATGTCTGTCATTCCAGTTGACTTTTTTTTTTTTTTTTTTTTTAATTTGGAGGTGGGGATAAATATTGATGCTAGTTGACAATAGCAAACTTTAAAAAAAAAAAGGCTAAAAATTAAACCAAACTTTAACTATGCTAAAAATTAAAAAGGCTCATACCATTGACTTCTTCGATCTTCATATAGTACGTACATTTAATGAACTACTATTTTGCCCCCTCTATCTTAATTAGATGCAAAAACCAAACCTACTACAAATTTTATGTGTGTAAATATAATTAAAGTTGGTCGAAGTAATGACTTCTTACTTTTGTGTTGGGATTTTGTACCCATTACACATGCGATATTGGTTTTAATTTATTTATTTAACAATTTACTTTTTTAGTTTCAACATTTTTAACTAAAATTTTCTAACTAATTACAATAATTGTCGATCTCCTTTCTATCCGTACATTGTCTTCTTTTATCTCTCTTTTAATTACATGTTTTCATCTCTATCCGTCGTTTTACATTCATAAATAATTTTACCTCAATATGCATAATGCATACATTAGGATTAGGAGCAACTAAGAAAATTATTGAGGAAAATAAATGGATTAGCGCCAAAATATTTACTAAATAAAGGAGAAAAGATGATCAATTAACAAGATCAAAGCATAAAATAAAAAGATTGGGATCACAATTAGGGGTGTCAATCTAGGTTTGTATATGTTGGTTTAGCCGAACTATCCTTGATCGAAACTGAAATATCCTAAACTTAAGTCGAATTACAAATTGAAAATGACTTGAAGGAAAAAGTGACATAAACTGCTATTAGTATCCATAAATCAATCAGCATAAATATCTATTGACAAGATAAATCAACAAGTTGAAATGAATCGAACTGAACTAAAACAAACCTAAATTAATGTGACCTAAAATGAAATGGTCCAAATGGACTTGTACAAAATCTTTAAAAAACAAAATATATATAAATAAATCATTGAACTAAATTTGAGCTGAAATGAACATCATTAAGTAAATTGTTATATAAGTTGCTCTAAAGTTAATTGAAGTTGAATCAACATGATCCAATACCGAATTTTATCTAAAATACTATGTAAGCTATTATCTTATTTTGTAATGATTTTTAAATTTAAATTATTATTTTAATAATTTATTAATATAATACGTACGCACGAGCACACGCATATAAAAATCAACGTAAATTAGACCTAACGTCACGAGAACTTTCAATTATACAGAGTATAAATTTGATTTTTTTTTTTTCGATTAATAACATTGCTATAACTCGATCTATGCGTATTATGTTTATGTACATTTACAGTTCTATAATTATTAGTTGCTTAGCAATATCACTAGAAGGTAGCAGAAAGAGTGTTGGTATAATGGCACTACTTTAGCCATTTTATTAGCTTCAACACAATAAAGAGCACAGAGTGGTCATGGCGTAGTTCATTTTGCCACAAACCATGCGTGGCATTTCCTGCCTTTTTATTTTGATGGCATGTTCTCTTACCTTGCATGCTATGGTATATTGGTATATTGTTATATTTGCATCTTTTAAGTCTTTTCAATTCCTTGTCATAAAGTTGACCTTGAATTGATGTTATGATTATAATTGCTTCGTGTAGCCTATATATTTAACCTCTTCTTATGCTTGGAAAACATACTTCACGATTCATCCTTCTCAAAAATAGCTAAAAACATTTCTTTTTAAATTGGGCATAAGTTTATGTGACTCCATTTTCTTACCCAAGAGTGACTTTGTGTAGAAGAGGTGTATTAATCTTGGTTAATAAGTCGGCGAATACAATGACACCTTGTTTCGTTTTCAAGTCAGTGGTCCTAATTTCCATGACACACCAATCTATTCTTTATCAATTTTATTTCTATGTGTAGCCTTGAAAACACCCATACTTCCAACAAAGAGAACACACCAAAAACCTTTAATTTGGCTCAATTGTATGATTGTATAAAACCTCTACCGTACCTTTCGTTGAGAGGTCTTGGGTTTAGATCCAAGAGAGTTACGATCAAGCTTTATTCTTTTGGACTTATTTTATTTCAGTTTTGTTTTGTTAATTTTAATTTAATTAATTTCCAACCAAAACAATTATTGAGATAATGTGTAGAGGAGTGGTTGGGTTTGGGTCTATGGGATGAGTAGAAAGAAGGGGTTTTTTGTAGGGAAAGAAAAAATTTTATTACCTGAGAGATATAAGTTATGTGTAATAGGAATTAAGTAAAATACGAACTAAATAAATTAAATAAAACTCTTCTTTAATATAACAATACCGATGAAGAACCAGACCAAATAGTATAGCTCAATTCTTGTTTGTTCACTATATTATGCATCCTTCTATGAGAGAGTCTATTTTGACATAGTTTCTTAAAGAAATTTCTATATCTAAACGTGTAGAACATATCCTCAATTCTAGCATTAGTTGCAAAATTGCATGATTGACAACTCATGGATCGAATATTTGAAATAAAACTACGAATATCGAAATCAATCCCTAAACTCTAACTTAAGAGGAGAACCAACACAAAATTTGGGTAAATAAACTCTCATGGAAAGAAATAATGTAGAATTATTGAAGAGTAGAAACATAAAAATTAAAATAAACAAAGATTTGGAGCTTACTACCATTGGAAGGATAATGACAGTCCTATGATTTTTAAAAAACTATTAAGGTTTTTATTCTCCTTTTTTTTGAGAGGAGAGAAAGGGGACACTTAATTAGGAACTTTGAGAGGAAAACATCTACTATTATTAGTCTATTACCGTACTTATTATTCATATGAAAGTATGAAACATCTTTAGTCATTGTGTTGAATTTAAGTTGGGCTAGGTTGAAGGATTTGTTTTTTCCTTTTGGGCCAAAAATAAAAATCTGATTATAGGCCGAGGTTAAAGATTTGATGTTAGTCCAACTCATGAACACACTGACTAACCAAAGAGGTTAGGATCGATGTTAGTCCAACTCATTAACACAATAACTAAAAAGGTTTGGGTCATATGGGTTTGAGTTCACATTGATTTTACCTAAGGTGTGTTCTATTTAGGGGTTAAAATGAGATTGGATATAAAATTAATTGATTATAATTTATCAGAAAAGAATGGATTGAATTAGATTAGAATGGATTATATCAGAGAGATTAGACGGGGTCGAATTGCATTAGAATGGATTGAATAATAAGACGGGATAGAAATGAAATGCCATTAAATTATATTGGAATTAAACTATTTCCCATGAAGACAACTCACCCTTATTCACTATTCCATAGAACATGATAACTTTTTTCTTGAAAATATAATTGGTTATTAGATATTCTTCAGCTTTGCTTAACTTTTCAAAATATTTTTGTAAAAAATAGGTTTTATTTATTTACCCATAATAATTGTCATAAAAAAATCTAATGCGTAACCGTTACGCCATTTAAATAAATTTCATCACTAGAAGGCACAAATACGCTATTTTGGGCATGACAGAGCTATTTTGAAATAAATCATGAAAATTTGTTAATATTCTAACAACACACGTCACAACGAAGCTAATAATATTTCATTTAAATTGATCGTGTTTTTGATTAACTTTAACTCTCAAAACATAAATGTAACAATTAAAGGGACGAATAAAGTGCTTAATACATAAAATAATTTACCATTTTACCAAGTGGTTGAAATATGTAAGTATTCCACTTACTTAAGTGACATAAAAGGTATAATAAGAAGTACTTTAATTTAATTAATTTTTGCTATTCAAATGGTATACACATGCAAAACTCTTTTATGATTTGAGTAAGATTCATACAACTAGTAAGTTGACATCCTAGTGGAATCAAATATGCTTTTCCTAGATCATCATTACAGCATGTAACAACATTTACTTTTCAGCAAATCAACATTTTATAAGATAATTAAAACTTTTTTTTTTTTTTGGGTGCAATGTAGTTAACCAATAGCGTACAAGCCACCAAACAAAAAAGTGAATTGCGATTAAGTTTATGGCAATACCTTATAATACATTCTAGTAAAGGAAGGTAAGGAAAACGAGTTATTTACGTCTACTTATTTTGAGGTTTAAACTAATTTAATACACTAGTGATGCAATGTAGTCATTTTAGTGATATGCACAATTGTTATAGTTTATGCTTTCTAAGCTGTTCTAATGGGTTGCCATCATCATAAATCATGATGCCATAAATATAAAAACCTCCACTAACAACGGGAAAGTGGTGTCCGCGTGCAGCCGTGCTCGTTGTAGCCCTTTCCGCCTATGTAAAAATAGATAACTTTTTTGACGATTATTTATCTAATTAGTTGCTCCATTTACTTGTTTAAGTAGAATAGCTAGGTGAATATCGATTCATTATTGGTTTAAACTGGATAAATTTTTGACATTGCACATAAATACGGAGTAATTAAAGGAAGTGTTACTGATCTCTCCTATAAATTAAACTTGCTCATCACTATGGAAATGGTCATGAGTTTGCAACTCATCAGGTCATAATGTAAGTTTATATTAATCAAATGCTAATTCTAGTCTTTTCATAATCATTCTAATATAGGATACACAATGAGCGAAACAGCAACAACATAATTGTTAAGTTAAATTCGATATGATGTCAGTTATATCCAATGAACACGGTATTGATTATATTTGAAAACATAATAGACAACATTTTCCAATATCGTCCTTGGATTACTACTTTCACAGTTTCACGTAGAAATTGAAAATAGAAGTGTCAAAGATAGCTACACAAGATGATTAACGTGTGAAATAAGAAATGGCGTGTCAATTTCATTAGACTGATCTATCAAGTATATAATGGTGTAAGTTGTAAGTAGGGGTGTCAGTTTGAGTTACAATCCGTTGGGTTAACAAAACCGTCCTTGATCGAAACTTAAACTGAAAGTGATTTGTAACCTGAAAATGACTTGAATTGAAAGTGAATCAAAATGATCCAAAACCCAATTCTATTAAAAATAAATTTTTACTTTATCTTGTTTTAATTTAAAACTTAATAAGTTCGTCGCTTTAAAGATTAACTAACTTGACATGTACATTAAAATCAATGTCAACAATCATGAAAGATTTCAAATATACTCCTTACAAAGTATTAATTAAACATTTTTAAAAAAAAATGTATTAATTAAACATTTATTTTGTTCAATTACTCCAAACCCCGCCCACCTATTTACTTAATTCGTTTATTGTGATAGACCTAGAATATATCTTAACATTTCACAAAGATGCCTATCACATAGTTTTTAGATTTCATTCAATGTGACAAAAATGTTCACGAGCATCTGAAATAGCCCGACATTAACCCGGAAAAGACTACGACATCTTTCTAAATTGGTTTTACTTGATCCGTTTGAGATTGAGCTGAAATTGATCTGATCAAGATGATCCAAGACTGAACTGAATTGTTCTCGAACTTAGAACAACTGTTTTGACCTGCTCCCGAAATGACTTGAACTAAACCAAACGAAAGAAACGATCGGAGTTAACCTGAATTGAAATAACCAGAACCTGACTGGGTCAACTCAAACCTCCACCGCCAACCCGAATTAACACCCATAATTGTGAGGTGGTTCGTTGACTATTTTAGACCCGTGTGAAACTCTAATTCTAGTATTAGTATTTTTATCTCTTCTCTATGAGACCACCACCTTCCAAAAGCAAATACAAAACAGGCTTTCTCAAACACAAAAAGTACCTAAAATACATCTACTTCATATTAAAATAACATCTTCAAAAGAAAACAAGGGCCGCTTGGTCGATCTGTGGGTAGCCATCACCTACCTTTTAGTAGAAACACATAGTGTGTTTAATAAGAAAAACACATTGATGTAAAATTATTTTTAAAACAAAACAAGAAAATAAAAAATATATATATAAAAGGGACCAATATAAAAAGTTGGGGAGTTGTAAAATTCATGATAATTGAATGGGTTTGAACGGATTTTGGACGACTTATAAGCTTATAAGAGATTTTATCTTAAAACTAACCAGTGATTAGCAAATTAAGATGGCTAAAACTATCTTATTAAGATGAGCTAATAACTTAATGTTGTTTTTATTTTAGTCACTTAATTAAGATGAGAAACTACCTTTGTTTTGTTTTGTTTTGTGAAAAACTACATTTGTTTTTTACCTTTTGTATCAAATTACTTACTTTGCTATTTTTATTGTTAACTACTATCTTAATTTAAACTTCATTGTTGACTTTTATAGTTAGGCATCTAAAAGACTAAAACACACTTGAATTGTACGTGACCTTTAAAAATGAGCCAAGGTTCAAAAATAGGGGAGAAAATTGGTGGGAAAAGCGTTGAAATAGGGTTAAAAACTTCACATACAAATTAAGTAGTTTTTAGTTGCATGAACTTGAAGGTCATATATATATACACAATTTTCTTTGACATCTACGAGAAGTTTGGACTTACTTATTCCTTGATTATGAATAATACTTGTATACATTGGACTGTGATATTTGACTTTTTCTCTTTTTTTTAATTGAAATTGAAATGATGTTGTCACTATTATTCTATATTATAGGGTATTTTGGATATTTCAACGCCCTAGAGTGTATTATTTTGGACTCGATACTAGATCGGGGAATATTAAGAAAATAAAAAATAGAGGATCCGAAGAAATGATTCTAGGATGGATTCTTTTCCCTCCTGGTCTATGACACACAACAGGTTGTGTAAAAGTCCTTGTTTGTGTTACTCGTGGAAGGGTCTGTTTACTCCAACTGAAAACAGCTGAACTGAACTGACTGAGCTGAGCTGAACTGATTGGAGCTGAGCTGAACTGATTGGAGCTGAACTGAACTGAACTGAAAGTTTTTATGAAGGATTAATGAGTAGCAAAATAAAAGAAGACCTGAACTGAATTGAATTGAACTGAGCTGAATTGATTTTAAACTGAAATAAACATGCCCAAAGTATAAGGGGATTTTTTTTTTGAAATTTCAAAAAATATAGATTTTATATGATATGTGTTATTTAGTAAATCAAGCAATCTCTTCTTTCTCTTAAGAACCAGATTAGGAAAGATTGATATATATATATATATATAATGCCACAATGTTCAACAAGAACCCTTAGCAGCTAATTGAAGTTGAAAAAACAATAAAACTAGTGTATTGGGAGAGCAAAAAGACAATTTTTCCTTCTTAAATATCTTTGAAAAAGGAATGATGATAAATTTTTAAAGGACGAAACCAATCATGTGAAGTCCTGTGGTGATCCTAAATACATGGTATAAAGAAGGTGTGGAAACAAGACGATGCCCCAGATGATCGTCCTCCAAATGCCGCAAAACAAAAGTTATATAAATCACAATTTTCATACGTTCCAGGTTCCAATATAAAAATTCAAAAAAATTTACACGAAGCCCCCAATGGAAATTGGGGTCGAAAAGACCATAATAAGGTCTTGAGAAAGAGAAAAAGATTATTGTTCCCTTCTTCCGAAATTTCTTTAAGGTAGGGTGATGTGGATTTTTAGTAGTACTCGCAAATACACTCAAAACCTCATGTTTTTTTTGTCAATTAAACTCTCCACCCCTGGATTGATTTAATTGAAGGCTAATTAATTAACACACTCTTGTAATTAATTAATTAGGTTCTAAATTTGTTAATCACTCCTGACTCACAAATTTATGATGGAAATTTCGAACAAATTGATATTCACAATTTGAGCAAATTTTCGGAAATTTGTATTGAAAAATTCAATTCATAAAACTCAATTTTTATTTACAAACTAATATTGAGATTATTTATAGGTATAATCATCAACTAAATCCTAACTAAAATCAGCTAATAAACACGTGAAAAATAGGAAATAAGCCCCACTTGTGCAACTTGCACAAGTTGCTTAACAAACTAAAGATAAGATTGCCACATCATCATGCAACTTGCACTTTGATCTTATCTTTCCTAACAAACTCTAACTAACTAACTAATCAAGAAATTATCCTAACAACTTGACTAAATAATTAATAAACAAGATAATCATCAGAAATTATCCTAAAAACCACGAAAATATCTTGGTGCCTAAGATTGCTTATAAAAATTGTCAAAACACACGCCCCTATTATTTTCGTCGATTTTTGCGCAATTTCAAGATTCTTCAAGAACTTCAAGAAATGCTTCAAGATCCTATCTTTTAATTAAGAAACCTTCAAGAAACCATTATTTATGTCTTTTAGCATATTTATGATGATCAAGACTCCACAAGAACTAATAATAATAATGTCCAAAATGAGAAAATTCTATCAAGTAAAATGGGAAAAAACTCATGGACCAAACCAACTTGTTTCATGTAACCACCATGTGTTTACATCCTGTGAGTGCATTAATTAGAGTTATTATCACTTAACTTAACTAATGGCTCACTCTACCAGTGACAAAGTATTAATGATCAATATCCATAGTGTTGGCTAGGAAGCCACCACCACTAGAATTTACAGTGTCAACCTTAATCATTGTCACCCATTCCTTGTGATTTATTCTTAACAAAACCAATGGGATTTATTATTAGACTAATTGGCTCATCCATTGTTGGTGTATCATAGGATATCTCACTTGTATTCAAATTCACATCATAGGGATGACAACAAGTTATTAGAGGTCGAAATAATAGTCAAATGGTGACCCAGAACACGTGGTAAAAAAAGATAGGGCAGAAACAAGACAGAACTCGGGAAAGCCCTCCATAATAAGACGAAAAAGAATGCTATATCACAGTTTTCGTAGGTTCCACACTTCCAGTGTCCCCCTAAAAGATCTGAAATTTTACACAATAGGAACCCTGAGTAACTAATCGAGGTTGAAAAGGCCATAAGAATGTCTCAGGAGAGTGAAAAAAGTTGTTTCTTTCTTCCAAAATATCTTTAAAAGAGGGATAATAACAAGTTTGATAAGCCAAAACCGATCGTAGAGATTCTTCTGGTCACGTAGAACACGTGGTAAGAAAACAAGGCAGAAAACCCAACGTGGAGAAAACCCGGCGTGAAATAGGCCCGCTATATTCAACAATGATTATGAGTTTATGATTATCTTAGATAGTCTTACTAGGAGCACGTAGCACCTTAATTGGATGGCAGCAATACTTTTGCTTCATTCCTTTTGCAAAGGCATTTATACCTCCTAACTATTTACCTCCTCTAACTAGCTTTGATGATATATTGATGTAAAATATGAATAACACACACAAAGGAAAAAAAAAGGAGAGAGTTTTGCAAACATTATGCTTACATATTTGTATAAAGGTAAGCTTTTTTTGTCAATAATTACCTAGATGTTTAGTTTTTTGTGAACAACTACCTATATTCCAAAATAAATTACACAACTACTTACATGTTTCAATTTTTTTGTGAAACACTACCAACTAACGTTTTCCATCCAAATTCAACGTTAGTGCCCCCCCCCCCCTTCTTTACGTTTCCGTTTCTATTTTGTATGGTTATTGTATGAAATTACTGAAATGCCTCTTAATTAATAAAAGAGAGATTGAACTCTTCTCTTCTCTTCTCAATTAAGTCATTCAATTTTAAACCCACACAAAAAAAAAAAAAAAAAAAATCATTCAACTTTTCATTCATTTGTCAATAATAAAATCCTAATCTCAATTCAACTCTTACTTCAACTCCTAATTAACCAAATTAGAATGCTTAAACCGTAGTTTGCGGGAGTTTTTAAATTGAAGAATCCCAAACTTGTGACGACATTTCGCAAGAGCTTGAAGGTGTGTTAATGAAAGTTAGTAGTGTTGGTGGAAATGAGTTACTTATTTGTGGAAGTGAAACAAAATAATTTCTTAATTTAAGCTTGTTATTTTTCATTGAAGATTATGCTTTTGTTGTTTTATAAATTTGGGGATCAACTAGAATTTGGGGAACATATACAACACACAACTTTTTAATTATGCAAACACATACCTTGAATTAGGTTTTAAAACCAAAAGCCCCAAAACTATATTAATTTTTAGAGTTATTTTAGCAACAGTTTTGGATGAGAAGGAGAAGATGAAGAAATTAAAATGACCGTTGCAAATGAAATGAATGGTTAAAATTGGGGGGAAATCGATTTTATGGGGAGGGAAAGGTAAAAGGTGGGAGCCACTAACGTTCAATTTGGATGGAAAATGTTAGATGGTATTGTTTCACAAAAAAAATGAAACATGTAGGTAGTTGTGTATGTAATTTTTTTTTGGAATGTAGGTAGTTGTTCACAAAAACACAAAACATGTAGGTAGTTTTTGACAAAAAAAGTAAAGATAAAATATAAAAATCAACTTACCAATTAAAATCCGTATTAGTCCATATTAGTTTTACATAGTACCATGGATTTGATATAAATGTGTATTAATAAAGGATATATAGTTACTTGAGGGTATATGATATGTGGGATAAAGATTATGATTATGGACAAGTGAGAAATGATTTGGAAAATATTTTTGTTTATTTTAGGAGCTTGGGATAATAATAATGTGATGACTCATGGAGATAAGTTTACTAATTAATTTTTAACTTTTGATAAATAATACGGTATTATTAGTAGGGTAGAAGGGATAGCAAAATTGGGAGGAGGTGAACAAAATTACAAAGTAGTATTTATACAATAGTTGGTAACTTTTAATTTTTTTTCATATATCAAACTATTCATACATGTATTAATTGTTTTTATCCTATCGATTTCTTATCCACATCCATTTTTTTATAATGCTACCTCTATCCCTCATATCAAATACGAGTAGCAAAAATCCAATTATATCTTCAAGTTTCACACTATCTCTTCTCAATTCTTAATATACTTTGAGACTTACCGTGTTAATTTACGGGATATTTTTTTATTAAAAAAAATTAAATAGCTAATTGTTCTTACATCCAACACTAAAAAGAGTAATAGTGACAAAAAAAAACATAGAAAAATGTAATGAAGACGTTACAAATTACAAAAAAAAAAAAAAGCAAAAAAAATGGTTTAGATGACGACCCTCACCCAAGTGTGACAAGCGCACCAACCATTTGTCATACAAGTCTAGTAGTATAAATACACCACACCATACAACATAACACATTCATCTCATGAAATTTAACACTTCATTTACAAACTTACTACTTCACTTATATAATATATACTCGTATATTTTATTTTAATTTCTTAAAAATAAAATAAATAGTTCTCTTAAAAAAAAATGATGAAAATTTCTCAACGTTATTCTGTTTTTCTCTTAGTCATTTTTCTTGTTCTATCTACTAGTTACTTCTTAGCATCTGCTCGTATCTTACTATCAACATCTGAACAAGGTTCCTTATTACTTTATATATATATATATATATATATATATATTCCAAATTCTAATTTATCTCTACTTAAAATGAATTAATTTATTAATTTTCTAATATTTTTACGTAACAATTTCACAGGTATCCAAGGTTTGAAGGTTAAGGAAGCTGCTATGAATAATGAGGATAACATATCTAATGTGACTACCATCTCTTCTCCTTTTCTTTTCTTTTTTTAATTTTTTGTTTGTCCATTTTGATAAACATTATAATTCCAAATTTAATGAAAATGAATTTCAACCCTTACTTATTTTTGAAATTTTTTTTTGCATCTCACAAATTTTGCAAATTTTAAAATCAGAGTGGTTATTTGATTGCATATTGCAGGGAAATTCTTTGGTGGTCGTTTCTCAAACGGCCATCTAAGAGTTTTCAGCATATTGCACTTTTAATTTCATGGGTCGCACTTTATAGCGTGAGTAAAAATTTTAGGATTCAATATTATTAAATTTCTACTTACACAACTTAAAACCCATGTTTATAGGCTAATCAAACAATTTTTAAGAGTTCTACTTGTGTAAATTGCTTATTGTTAATTGCAGTTAATGGGTTTGGAGGAGAGTGAAGATTGTGGGAACACAGAAGAATGCACCGCTGGGAAAAGGCTTCTAGAAGAGGCACATTTGGATTACATCTACACCCAAAAACATGGCAAACCTTAAATTTATAGCATGCGAAATTTGCAATGAACTTTAATGATGACTGTAACTTCATGCAAATAAAGTATAGCTAGTAAAAGGCATTAAGCATGGGTCATACATTCAAATAATATGTACCGGAAATATTTATTGAGTGAATCGAGTCATGTAACATATACTGCAAATAATATTTTATTGGTTTTTAGCCACAATATATAAGTTTACACATTTGTCAAGATATATCTTTGACTATGTATATCCGAAGAATTAAATGATATCTAAGAATATTTTTATTAACTTTAAACTAAGTCGATCAAGTGTCACTAGTACGTATGGGTGTGCGGATCCGGAATTTTGAGTTTTCTTTTCGGAAGATCGGGTTTCAATCTGGTTTTCTGAACTATGGAAAAATCAGATTGGATATAAGAACGGATACTGGATCGAAAGGAATGAATTTTACAATAAACGGAATCTGGATTTTTAAGGAAATTGAATTCGAAATTTCGATTTTCCGGATTTCCGATAAGATTTTCTACGGGCAAAAAGTAAATTTCGTAGAAAAATTGATACATAATCCCATAAATTCGTTTCATTTCTTCTGGAACAATCACAAACACTTTTTTGATTATGGATCTACTAGCAGAAATTCAATGCGTAATCTCAGCATTCCATGTGTATTCCATACATCTTGGGATCTTAAGAGTATAACCATCAGTATGATATTTTCAGATTATACGACTCTTAAATTATGAGTACATATTCACGATTCTTACGAATCTGCCCAGATCGTCTTACAACTAAGATTACAGATTTCAGATTAAACTACCTTGATTCATACGAATCTTAGAAATTCATGATAAGAAAGGCATCAAACCCGGCGGCTAAATGTATAAGGCATTTTTTTTTAAATATCCTATTTTTCCATAACAGAAGCGGAAAAATTTTTATGTTCCAAAATTCCGGATGTTCAGTTTTTCTAATTTTAGGATTTGCACAACCCTAGTAAGTAGTAATGACATACTAAACAAAACAGAATTGAGTCTAACAAGTACTTCGAAGACCATCCAAATACTCTCTAAGGGCTTGTATATTTCTTAAATTCAGTTTAGTTCAACTTTTCTTTTATTTTGCAAATTTATTTGTTCCTAATATTATTTATTCATATATATATATATATATATAATTTTGTTCATAATATTTTTTTTCTTCATACTTCGTAATATGTTTGTTCTTAATAGTATTGATGTGTATTAGTTGTGTTAGTATGAGTACTTGACTTTATTTTGTTTATAATATTATTAGTATGTTCATAATTTATTTTTGAAACATTTATCATCATTTTTTTGTTTCATATTGAGAACCCTCTTTACATGAGAACCGTGAGAATTACATCAAAAACTCTTTAATTCAATTATTTTTTAATTTTTCTAGGTGTTATAGTGTTACTTTATATCTATTTTGATACTAACAAGGTATAAACATTTATTTCAAGTGTTTTAAGCTATCATATAAAATTGGACTATAAGTAATAACTATGACCACCTAAATAGTATACGATTTTCAAAAGCCTAAAAAAGTAACTAAACCTTGTTTAAATTGAATACTAGGGGTATACCTACTTATAATACATTGTTAATAAGTGATTGCAACTTTTAAATATATCTTATACGGTCGTTATTTAGTAGTTCTCACGGTTCTCATACAAAGAGAATTCTCATGGGATCTTCACCCTATATAAATTTCACGATAAAATATTATGAAACTATCATTCAGGAAAGGAAACAAAAATATAAGTGAAATATCATTCACAAAAATATTATTATTATATCACAAAAATGGATTGACATTCCCTAAAATATGAAAATGTGTTGATTTTTATTCCATAAAATATAAATTACCTATAACGGATTTTTTTGTTTAATAATTATTACTGGATTAATATCAAAATTATTACTATGTCATTACTCTATAGTTAAAAATCATTAATAATCCATAGTTAAAAATCAATAATTAAAAATCATTAATCCACAATATATATATATATATAAAACAAAAACAAAAAATCTATACAATTCAGTTCAGTTCAGCTCCAATTGTTTCGGTTCAACTGTTTTCAGTTGAAGTAAATAGACCGTAAACCTAGTCTGAAGTTGTCATATTTGACTTTTATACTGAAATATACTAAGCTTTGACTGATTTGTTTGACTTTTAACCATGAAATCTTGTCAATTTTGATTTTGCATGGTGGCATGGATTGGTACTCATGTGTGGCAAAACTAGTGAGTAAGTGGTGACCTCATGAGAAATTCATAACATGACAAAAGCGGATCAATTAATTTTTTTTTTTTGGCAGAAGCGATTCAAGTAGTTGAATATGATCAAATTTTGTGCAAACTATGTCAGTACGTCTTATAGTTTGCACACTTGCACCGACCACAAAGGCACAAAATGAAATTCTTGAGCTGCTTCTTTTTACTTGTTATATATATATTTGGGTTTTTTCAAGCTATGCCTTCGAAATTTTTGTTTTTTTAAGTTGTGTCTCATAACTTTTTTTTTCTCACCTGTATCCCTCAACTAATTACTTTTAATTAATTAGCGGTATCCTACCTAAATTTTTTTTCCTAACAGACGTTAGGTTTTACATTAAAGTCGTTTAATGAATGCATTTTTTTCCTAAGTTATACCCCTGTAATTTTCACTTTTCTAATGTGTGTCCTAAAGTTTTATTTTTTCTCAGCCATACCCCTAAACTAATTATTTTTTATAAGTACTAACCTTTACCTTTAGTATTAGTAACTAATGTTATGTTTTCGTTTACTACTAGCTTCTTCTCTTAGTAGCCTTTACCTTTACCATAAAAATAAGTTTGTATTTCCCTGCTTTAATTTGCTTATCAAATACACTACACATTCATTATCATCGAATCAACAATCATGAAATCATCAATATTCACAAATCTATCATCATCACCTCACCCTCAATTCCTCACTCCAACATCCATTAACTTCAAATAACATGAAAAGATTTAAAGTTTGATAAATATATTCAAAACCATTCATCTTGATTCAAAGCTATAATCAGGTTTGAGACTACAAAACAATTCGTTGCCAAACATAGTTGTTGAGGTTGATTGGTTGAGGTGTTACAGTGTTTGAATCATTGTATTGAAGGTGTTCGACGAAATGTCTTAAAGAAAATGGATTAATTTGTTCATGTACTTGTTAGTTGAATATTAGGAATTATTATTGTTGAGAGCTTAATATCCTCTATTTTGGCTTCATTATTCGAATTCAGAGGTAAAATTTCAAATACAGGGAGCTTCGTACTGGAAAAAAAAAATTAGTTTAGGGGTATACCTCAGAGAACATAGAACTTTAGGACACAATTTAGAAAAATTAAAACCTCAGGGGTATGACTTAGAAAAACCCTAGAATAAATTTAAAAAAATCAGAAAATTGAAAACTAACGTTTACACTAACAGCAGATTAACGGACAGGTTAGTGCCGATTAAAAGTGATTAGTTGAGGGGCACAGGTGAGAAAATAAAAGGTTATGGGGCACACCTTAGAAAAACAAAAACCTCAGGGGCATAGATTAGAAAAACCCTATATATTTTTTATATTTTATAATACACAATTTAAAACGTTATATCTCAAGGTATAAGTTTGTAGAAATTACAAAAATTATATGATACATTATAGCAAATTAAACAAGATATCATATGATTGAATAGTATGTTTATAATATATTTTTAAAACAAGATATCAAACTATAGCCTCTCGAAAACTTCTTTGATCTTTCTCTCTTTTTCCTTTCTCCATCCTCAAAACCTTAAATCTCTAGAATTTTGTTTTTGTTAAATAGATTTCTCCATTGTTAATGGCCTTCTTTTCCCATGCTTTGTGGGTTTTCTCTTCCCAATTTATGTGACTCGTTTTCTCCCTTCAAATTTTAAGTTTGGAATTGATGAGGATATGTTGTTTTGGTTTGAATTCTTATTGAAGAGTTTTACTCAATTGGCTTGAAGAGCTAGGGTTTCAACACTGTAATTTCTCTTTTAATGCTATACATAAGTCGTTTGCAATTGGAAAAGATGCATTGACGTTGAACAAAAATCATTCGGTTATTCTATAATCGGGTGGAAGCAATGCTATTAGTGAAATTAATGTTGAAACATGTATTGTTGTTTTAGAACTAACATCTTTGTTGAGTTTATATTATTTTAAGTGCCGCTTGGCGTATTATTAATGCGATCTTCACAATTTATCTCAAAAAGAATTGTCTAAAAAAAATATATCGTATAACTAGAATTTATCGTACGCAAATTAAAATTAAAGAGAGTCAAAATATCCACATACATACTAACCGAAGTCAATGAGCAAGTGATAATAAGCACAGGGAGTAAGAACTCCTATTCATTGACCCATTAACCTCATTTCACTGGCAGCGTGAATCAAATTGAAATGAATGCCATTGTTAAATCAATTTCACTTTAATTGCAGTTGTAAATAATAAGAAGAAGGAAAACCAGGTAAGATGAATATTTTTTTTTTTGAAGAAAAACTAGTTTCTCAATTGATGTCTATTTAAAAATGTCACCTTGTAAAATAACTAAAATGGGTATGGAACAAATAAATATACAACCTATAAACGTGTTTGTATTTACCAAATTACCAATTGATATGCTAACAAAGATATATACAACTCTCAAACGTATTTGTATTTACTAAAATGCCACTTGAAATGCATATCAAGTGATAAACTAGGCAGCCGGAAAATGTCTTATTCATGATAATGTTGACTTTGGGAGAGAAAGATAAGGATATTACTAATGATCAAATACTACATACTCAAGAAGAAGGGCCTCTTTACTTCAACTGAAAACAGTTGAACTGAACTGATTGGAGTTAAATTGAACTGAAATTTTTTTATGAAGGATTAATGAATAGCAAAATATGAGAAGAGCTGAACAGAACTGAACTAAACGGAGCTGAACGGTTTTATAGCTGAAGTAAACAGGCCCAAAATGTCATCAAGGAAATCCACGAGAAAGAAGAGCTTAAAAATGGAATGGTGGATGATGATCTATTCAACGTTCACCAAACCTTATATTTCTCTAACACTCAAGAGTGGATTGATGCGTAAATTGTAGAGAATTAAAAAAAANAAAATTAAAAAAAAAAAAAAAAAAAAGCTTTTGGTGCAATTATTATTATTTTTTGAGTTTTGAGATATGAAAAATTAATTAACCAAAACAACTTGTATGAACCGGGTTCGGACAAAGTTTATTGTACACCCAAATCAGTAGTCACCCAACAAAGATGAAGAACAGCAACACCATCACTGCTATTCACTGACAAAAACACTCTACCACCATCACAGCATCACCATTCACCATCACAGCAACACTCTACCACCATCACAGCATCACCATTCACCATCACAGCAACACTCTTCAAACGCTTCCTTGCCAAATGCTTCTGTTATCTTTTGTTAACAATTGCTTCAGTGATAAGCTACGCAATTCATGAGAGTATATAGAGGAAGAAAGGTGAAATTGAATTGGGAATTAAAGATTCAATTGTTACTGTTCCGTATATATTTTTTGGTAAATGTTTGTTTGGTTTGGTTGCTGAATTTTGCTATTTTAACGTGATACTAAGGTCTTGTTCTCCTTGTTTTATTTTCAGTAAAAATAAGTTCAATTCAGCAAAAATAAGTTCAGTTCAGCAAAAATCAGTTTCAATCCTTAATAAATTATTATTGATTAAAATAAGTTCAGTTCAGCAAAAATAAGTTGAGGAGAACAGGGCCTAAATAACAAACATTACAAAAGTAATCGTTTGAGATATAATCAGCTTTCGAATATAGTCATATTTTATACGATATAATCCTATTAATGACACTTAAATTATGATTTAAGAATATAGTCACCTCTTTGATATACGGAGTAGTTATATTTTATACAATATAATCATATTTTAAATAATATAGTCAATTGTTTGAATGATATAATTGCCTTTTCGAATAATATAATCGGTTTTTGAATGATATAATTACACTATTGGATGATATAAATGTTTTTTTAATAACAAAATGGTACTTTAAATGATATACAACTTCTATAATCGATTACTTGCAATAAATGAATTTTTTATGTTTCATAAATATTACTCCTTCGTTGCAAGTAATCAATTACGGAGGTAGTAATCACTTTTCAAATGATATAATCAATTTAAATGATTAATTGTATACATATTTTGGGTGTACAATAAATTAGTATGCATCGGGTTCATATTAGCTTTTTTAAGGTTGCAAACCTCAAACATATATAAGGAATATTGTTACCTTTTATTTTGTAAATTGTACCAATGTTACTTGTGTAATTTTGCACTTTTGTTTAGAATAACACTTGTTGGAATTGTGAACCTAATATAATTGGATGTTGTTTTAACATCCATTAATGTAGCTCAAGATCAAAAATATACCACAAGTGCCATCATTATTATTCAAAAGGAGTATATAAATGAAACTAGACATAAGCACCTTATAAGCAATGTATTCTTTTCGAATATACCTAATAAACAAGACGAGCCTTATGCATTGTGTCACACTGCCCATCGAAATCCATCTCATTATTAAAATATATTCATTTACTACCAATAGGTTTCATATCTCAGACAATGGAACAAGGGCGATTAAAAATTAAAATTGGATAGGATAATTTATGAAATTAGTGAAAAATGATGTGACATGAGAAAGATAGGAGAGAAAACATTTGGTGTCCCAAGTATTGAGGGTGCTCTAAGAAGGTATACACTATAGTTATTCTAGAATTATCAAAATTTCAAATAATTCTGAGAAGATGAGCTAAAATTGATATGTATATTCTTCCTTATTTATAAACCAGTCCTAAATTTTTGTTGAAAGCTAAAATACATTGTACTTTGACAAGGTTATTTTAAACAAACAAACATTATATGCTCCTACGGCCAGGGATAGGTGGACAACGGCTCTGTACTTTGTTAAATTTTTGGTAATTGTACCGTGACTTGTAATGTCTACCGCTCTACCGTGTCCATGGAAGTGCAGCCAAAACAAGTCTGTTGGTCTTACCCAATATCATGTTTTGACACCACAATGATTATCTCAACAAGAGTATTCTGTAACAAAAATAATCACCAACATGCAGTTTATAAAATACAACTCCCGTTAGGCATAACTAGTTGTTTCTCTTCATTTCTCTTCTTTTTTCTCTCTCTCCTTTTAATTTTTTTTTTTTTTTTTTGTATTTTGTTCAACTTTTTCCCCTCCCTCTCTACTTGGAGCATGGAGTTGTGAACGTTACAAAGTTCCGCAAACCTCATCCAAATGAATATCCTCTTGAACTCCGAGAGCAAACATTAAGCCGCCAAGTGAAAATCAGGCCACAACTCAGAGAAATCCAACCACCCCCACCCAAAATAACAAAAAAGAAAGGGGTGAAAAAAAAAAAAACAAAATGAAAAGGGAAAGGGAAACAATATTCATGCGCAAATAACACTGAAAGAAGGTCGAGATGAATTGCCTCCTAGTGATTTTTGCTAGTACATCACCAGGTTTTGTAGGCAGCAATTGCATCTTAATGTGCTGCTAAAATATTCGCAACGGGGCACAGGTGAGTTCAAATGGATGTAATGCACCCCATTAGCTTCATATATTTACTTTCATATAAAGTTTCGCCATGACCAGGTGGTTGAAGCTTCTCCCACTCCAGCTTATTGCATAGCTCAGCTGCAATAAATAGAGAAAGAAGAAAGCTAATCAAAAGGAAGACCTGTACCTCTTAGCACGAGCTTTTTGAAACAATCATCGCTTCCTCCTTTCTAGCACAGCCCAAAGAAGGCCTTCTGTGGTCACTGTAGTTATTGCTGACTCCCAAGTGATTTCCAAGGGTACAGCTGCCTCAGAATATTATGTACCCTTCTCCTGTAGCATAAATAGCTTAGACTCTTAGGTAATCCAAACATTAAAAAAGAATTTCATAGTTTTATAAATAATATCACTAGCTTAACCAATTTTGAGATGCATGTGTTCTAGAATTGCACCAGAAAACAAACAATGATGCTTCTTCTGGTTTAACTTGTTTCTTCTGGACAATTATGCCAACAAAGGCAGTAGACTACCATATTAACAATTTAACATATATCAAGAATAGGAGACTACCATACTAACATATATCCTGTCAATACCATATTAACATAGAATTCTACCAGAAAAGAGAAATTCTGAAATTCATTCTATATATCATGACTTACCACTTTGATACCCCTGATAAGTCCAAGGTCACGACCTGAATCACCTGACATACATTTGGCATGTACAATTAAATTTTGCAGACTACTGTCACTGCAAGATCCTCCCTCTGTGCTTCCAGAAGAGGTAGACAAGTAAACTGCTCCTCTGAACATCCATTCATCCCTCTCTTGGCTGTAGAAATCTTCAAAAAGCTCACCACATAAAAGACACACACATTGACTTTCATCTGCTGGAACTACTTTTTCCTTATCTTCTCTAATTCTGCTCGATCCTTCCGTAAGACAAGCAGAGTTATAACCAAATGGGAATCCAGCCTTTCCAGCAATCCAGTCAGACGACTTTGAATACCATCTCCTTGCCGGCTTATTTAAGCATTTTGGTATCGAATTTTTAAAGGCATGCCACTCTGAATGTCTGGCAAGCCTTTCTTGTAGTTTGAATCGAAGGCCACAGGTAGCACACCTATGTGGCAGGATATCAGAGAGTTTGTCAATTACAGCAGGATGCAAATCCCGAAGCAAACGTGGCCTAAATTCAAATCCTATAAGATCCTCAGCCTCTTCTTTTGTGCTTTGAACTAAGTCAGATCTCTTTGCACCTGTATCCACAGACGAAATATTTTCTATAGAAGATTCAGGTAGATCAACGGAGACTTTGGACACTGCTGGACTAGTACCAGTAGCAACAGTAGGGCTTTGCTCTTGAAGCTGGTCCTCAGATTTCAGAGGAACAGAAGCTGCTGTTTCAGATTTCGGAGCAGTTATCAAGCCTTTTGATATCAATGTGCTTAAGATTGATAGAGGGTTTGACTTAGCAGCTACTGGATTGGGAGTTGGTGCCAAAGAATTCATAGGAGATAAGGAGACAGGAGGTACTAGAGGAGGCTTTTCTAATTTACTCAGAGAGACAGTAGCATTCGAATCTCGAGCTGATGATGTTGTAGCTTCCTTGGAACTCATAGTAACTGAGGGTGAAGAAATAGTAGTAGGTGAAGGATGGGCCCCAATCTGTCCAGAAACAGAACTACCAGAAAGTAACCCACTTTTCATAACAGCAGCCAATAAACTACTGACGTTAGACTGCCCTTGCATATTACCAGCAACAGGTTTTACACTCTCTGATGAGCTGTCTTTATTTAATGAGGAACCAAGCAGCTGCTGAGCTTTCTGCACAATATCAGAAAGCTCAGTTTTTGAATTAGACAGCTGCTCAGAAGATGGAACATGATGCTTTTGATGAAAAGGAGTGGGAGAAGGTGGCTTCTGCGGAGTCTGTGATTGTAACTTTTGCACTTTAGGATTCTGAAGTTGACTTGACAAGTCCTGAACATGTTTATCACGAACCCCTGCGTTTAATTGTCCCGATAATGACGCTGCTCTAGGATCAGCACGAACCAAGGGATAGGATCTCATATGATCTTTATCAATGAGATTTTGGCGAGGATCCCTTTTAGACAATGAAGGGGAAGGTGGGCGCTGGTTTATTACAGATTTCCCAGGGGACGGATGACGCCCCATAGCTCCCACAGATGCTGAAACAGAAGTTGTTGAGAAACCCAAACTAGAGACGCCACCTAAAGCTGGACCAACCACTGGGTGGGAAACCACTTGCTGTAATAGAGGACTTGAACTATCGACCTGGTTAAGTTCCTGAGTCTTCCAGTGAGAGGACCTCAGGTGTCCAAAAGGCGCCTGCTCTTTTTGTTCATAGGCATCAGATAAAAGTTCTTGCTCAAAGCTGGATCTGACATCCGTCTGGCTTGGCCATTTTGGAAGACGACTACCCAATTCCTGTAAGTTTGATCCATGATAAGTTGATCATAAAATAATGCACAAAGACATCTAAAACAAGAAAGTTTGCAAGGCAGAAAAGACAAAGTTTATGTAAATATAACGATTTATAAGTGGGGGATTATAATTGGTAGATAGAGTGCTGAATCAAATGTTCTAAAATTTGATATTTCCAATTTAATATGTTCATTGAAACATTAAACATTTCAAGAGCATACAATCTGTAACGGAAAGATATGCCACAGCACTAGTCAGACATTCACAAAAGACATTACACAAAAGATACTTAAGAAAAACAGGTTTAGACTATTTATTGGATTCCAAAAGCAAGAACAACAGAACAATAAATTTAAGTTCTACATTTTCAATAAATAACCCCAAGATGCTATCACAGAAAAGGAATATTGCAGCCACCAATAGTAATTATCACTCAATAACAGTCAAGACACGTCAAATACTCAAATATCAGACATACTAAATGAAAATCAAAGTTTGCACCATTATCTGAAAAAAAAATATGGAACTAAAATTAAGTCTTCAACAGTATTGTTTTCCAACTGATCTCCAGTCACTTTGCATAGCCAGGCTAATTCTGACATACAGTATTGAACCTACTGTCCTGATTAATTTTTGGGATAACTTACCACTTTTTCTAAATCATCGGACCAATTTCCTTTCTTTAGGACAGCTGCACCACCAGGATCTATTCCCTTTGTGCCCAAATCATCCCACATGTACTCCTCTTCTTCAGAGTTTTTCCAGCTCCGAGACATCTCAGCAGAAATTCTGGGCTTATTTTGCACTGAGGGTATACTACTAACTGCAGGCCTGCCAGCTGAATACTTAGGAACCCCACGCTTAACATCATATCCATTCCTTTCACCAGAAATTGGATCTTCCACTTCTCTGCCAGCACCAATCCATCTCTGTCCAAGAATCCTCTCACTCGGTTTTGCACCTGATGTACCTAAAGGTCTTGATAGCCCAGATGCAAATTCAAAATCTCCATATGTTCCACCTCCCTGCTTTTGAAGACTGGAATCTCTAAGTGCTTCTCTTTGAGGACGTATATTCTATATAGAATTCACAATGGATTGAAACCAAAGTTGGCTCAAAATTTAGTAATATAGTAACAAAATATTTGGAAGTCTAGTCAGAAACGACAATGAATGATAAACATACATGTACCTTCATTGAAGGATCCATCCAAGGCCTTTCACTTCCTACGCTGGCAGTTCTTTCTGTCCTCTCATCTTCAACCAACCCAACATCTGTGACACCCATTTCTGCTCCTTTCATCTGCATAAGTTTAGGAGAAGTAAAGAAATCAGCACCAAATGTAACTTTGTAACACCTTCGAAAGCATACCTCAATAATGCCCTTTATAATATCAGTTCCTAAATCTGCAGAAGCTTTGAGAACAACACAAAGTCTGATGCTCATTCAACTAGGAGCTAGAGCAAAAGATATACAGTTGATGCAGCAGATGCAGCTACATATAGGCCTTTTTTTATTAAAGAAGAAAACGTTACAGCTAGGAATTAGTACCCAAGTATTCACCACAGATTGTCATTTTTATGCAGCTGTCTGCTCTGCAATCAAAAGTTATGAAGACCATGCCGTATTTCCCAATGGTTATTAATGTACAAAACTGTCTATACAGCATTATAACCAGCAATCAGAAACCAAAAATAAACAAGAATGTGGACTGATTGCAACCCCACCAACCATTTTTTTATGGATAAGAAAAGAACATTATATTTGGACAACTTTGAATGACAGCAATTCCATCACTATAAAAATCCCCCCCCCCCCTTCTTTTTCCCCTCTATATCTTCCCAGCATTTTGATGGTATCCCACCAATTTACTTGAAGGAGTCTCTTAGTCAAATTTTATTAGTTCCAGGAAGAAAATTGATTTCGATGATAACATCCACATAGTCCTTGTAAGCATAAGCAGCCCAAGATTTAGGTAAGTAACTAATCAAATAAAGGAAAATCTATTGGTCGTTTGGCCACATCTCACCCAACACATCATGTAACTTCCATTTATGTTTTTCTCAAGCTTAATGGTAAATATGTTACAACTAGTGCCAATCAATAAGAACTAAAGGGTCCTTATTTGATAGATTGACCAGAGCTGTTAACAACAAACTTGATTGCACATTACACAAACAAAAATACAATTCTCCTCAAACAAATATAATACCACAATTTAAAGAATGTAAATGTATAAAAAATCAGCCACTTATATTACCTTACTAGACTGCTGTAAACGTTGCCTTGCTTCCAAATACTTCGGATTTACGTGAATACTATGTGGCGGACGTTGAGACTGTGAATCAGACTTGGAAATCGTAGTTCCAGACGATGAGCCATTGGCAGCTGACGAGAATCCAAGTTCCTTCTCAATTAGCTGTAATGCCTGAGCAGGGAAAACACCTTTCCAGGTCCCAAAAAGATGTCGCATGCCATTATGTATTGAAGAATCAACCTGTCTATATGCCTTACAAAACACCTAAACAATCAAGGAAGTGACATTTAATATTCTGGTGACAATGATAGTCCCATGTACGGCAATAACACAACATGATAGAGAACTAAAAATGCTGCTTCGTCTAAAATTTGATTTGAGACAGGCATTTTAGGCAGTGAATAGTGATGGAACTGATATTGCAGTCAACAAAATGGTGCTGACACCTGACAGCCAAGTACATGGAGAATATGAACAGTTTATCAGGAGCACAAGACGTTCGAATGACTCCAACTTAAATTACTAGTGGTGTAGGGTTCCCCCCCCCCAAAAAAAAAAAAAAAAAAAAAAAGAAAAAGAAAGAAAGAAATAACTTCAGATCACCCTAACAGGTCATAATTTTTTTGGGCAATAAGCAAAAAGGTTCTATGACAAACAGGTCAGTGAGGAGGAGAGAGATGTCCAACATAAAGTTCATGGACCAAAAGCAATAATCAACAGAAAATTAATACTACTAACAAAATGTTCGAATTGTATTCATGTTCTAACCTCGGGTAATTTTGCTGCAAAATATTTGATGTAATCTCTACCAATATTCTTCACAATACTATCTAATAGATATAGAGAGGGGAGCTTCTGTTCACTAGGAACCTGCAAATTTAAATCAGCATCATATCAGAAATCAAACCTCATCAAGATGGAAAAGGCAACAGATGTAAGAAGATAACAGTTAAGGGCCAGGAAAAGTAATCTTCAAGAAAGAGCAAGCTCTTGAGAACTACTTTACAAATATAAATCCACTAGACACAGTCTCCAGCAGAAGAACCTCAACCATATCTCAAACCATAATGCAAAGCAACTGTCTTTCGACTACTCTTTACTAAACTAGTCCCCAATTTCTAATACATTTGATTCAGAGCACATCAAGCTTAATCCAATTATTTTGCTCTTTCTCTACAATTATTTTTATGACTAGCTTTCAAGAGAGCAGATGAGTCTACCATCATTACTTCTTTGGGTAAGATGATGATCCAACTTCTCAAACAAGCATTTTCATAAGAAGAAGCTAGAATTCCTTTTAACAACCTTGTCCAAATCTTCTGTGTCCGCGCATCAACATCAACAGGCATTATTACAAAATACAATTAAACAAAAGAAAGTTTTCCTACGATACAATTTACGAAGTTTACAAATTCAAAATGTAAATACCACAGTTTATTGGGAGACCGACATAATACATAAAAATAAAATAAAAATCGACAATGATGCAAAATTCAGCACTCTCAGACCAGGGGAGCTGACAAAATTTTCTGTGAAAATAAACCAAATAACAATACATTCAGCAACACAGAGAACCTTTCAGATATATGCTGCAAAGATGGTGCAAAGCCACTTTATATAAGAATTTCCATTATAGCTTTCTTTTAGTGAAAAGTTTGTTCTTATATTACACCACAAGAACCACAGATAAAAATAGCACAAGTCCTGTAAACTCTTATTCAAGCTTCAAAAGAAGATATGGACCGCAGACTACAGCCACCATCATTCAAAATAGTTATTTTGTTACCCTGTCACACAAGACGAGCTATCTAAATACACTAGATAGCTTCTTGAAGGCTGAAGCTAAGAACTTAGTCTATCAGCTGTAAGAGTACAGTAGCCACCAATTGCATAGAAATGTTTTGAATACATATTATTCCACATCATGAGGTAAGCGACAACTAGAAAAAAAGGAGGAACTAATAAGATCAAACAAGCTATAATTAACTTCAGTAGCGGAAGCTTTTGCATTCAGCTGGTAATACATTGCGAAAGACAAAAGCTTGATGCTGAACATTAAATTTAGGATCAACAACTATTAAACATTGTTTGTTTCACACTTTCAATTCCATCCACAACTTGCGCATACATAATAATCGTTTAAGTCTTGAACCATCTTCGATTTCAAAACATACATAAGATCATGAACGAATTTATGAAGCTAATTACCAGCAAATTTATAACTAAATTGTGCTTATGTCAAAATGAACTCGTATCCAAAAAAAAAAAAAAAAAACACTTCCAATTCATTACTTCATCCTTTTCTTTTACAACAATTCGCTTGATTTGTATGAATTTCAAATTCGTAAGAAATTGAACAAAAACAAAGATTACGGCTCATCACGATTGCCAGCGCTGTACAACGAAAATCAACCTATCCATCAATGCTGCAATGTAACACTATACAACTACTATTCCACACCACATAATTAAATAAAGAATAATAATAATTAATATATACAAGAACTAAAGCAACTAAACTATTGATATTAAGCCGGAATTCGGATTCACCTCAATAATGTTAGAACAAATTGTGGAAGCAATAGCCTTAGCAGCCTGCAAATTTTCGCCTGCAATTATCGTCAAATTCGTAATAATCGGCTTCGAATTGAATGTCAGCTCAGCTAATGCAGTTTTATACTGATTAACAAGCTCCTGATGCTGCTGCTGCAAGCTCCCCCGGACCGCATCTTCGGGTTCTTTATCTCGAAATCGATTCGCAATCGCCGGTCTTTGAACCGGCGGTTGCTGCTGCTGAAATTGGCGTCCACTGAGATTTGATTCTTCGTTTAATCGCGGCTTTTTTGATATCAATTCTCTCGATCTATCAAACGGAGGTCTTCGAGAACTCTCCATCTCCATTTACAGTAATAATACAAATATGAAAATATTACAATTGAGTAAAAACCCTAACCCTAGACTATTCTTTTACGTATAAACTAAAATCATCATCTTCTTCATTATTATTACAAGGTACAAAATCGAATCTTTATTAAAAGTAAATTGAAATTACAATACAATTTGAAGTTGTAATCTAAATAGAACCAACGAATTAAACTTAAACGATAATGGAATTAAAAAAAAGTAAACCCTAATTCTGAAGATCTAATGACGAAAATTAGGGTTAATTGAGATTGATTTGAATGAAGAGAGAGAAAGAAGATGAGTGAGAAAGAGAAGATTGAAGTGAGAGTGACGAGAAAAGGTAAAAATTTAGAGAGAGAGAAAGAGATTGAAGATGAACGCCGAACAAAGAAAGAAGAAGAAAGATCGAATTTATTTGGTTCAATTTTTATTTTATTTTTTACCTAAAAAGTGATTTGAATTTTTTTTGTCTTTTTTTGAGGGTGAAAGCTGTAAAAGATGTTCCATGGTAAATTGGTGATAGTCATAAGTTAATAGCTATATATATATATATATATAAACAAAAAATGATAATTATTATTTCAAAAATATATTATAAATACACTAATAATATTATGAACAAAATAAAGTCAAATACAATCTCTCAAACAAAAACTAATGTCAAGTACAAAATAACACTAACATAGCTAATACACATTAATAATAATAATAATCTGAATAAATATACTATGAAGTAGGGATAATAATCATTATAATAATCATTATAATAATCATTATCATCATTATCATTATAATAAATATGCTCTTTTCGGGAGCTCACGGATCCCATTAGGTCAATTACAAAATTGATCATTATAATAATCATTATTATTATCATTATCATTATCATTATTATTAATATTATTGTTTACAAAAATATTATTATACCACATAAATGAATTACCATTCACAGAAAATATGAAGATATGTTACTGGCTTTTATTTAATAAATATAAACTACCAATAACTTTTTGTTTAAAAATCATTAGTAGATTAAAATCAAAATTATTACTATGTCATTACTTCATAGTTAAAAGTCATTAATAATTCGTAGTTAAAAATTAATAGTCATAGTAAATCCATAAAAATCATAGTAAAAAAATCAATAATAATAATTAAAAATCAATATTTAAAAATCAATAATCAATACTTAGAAATAAATAATCAATAATTGATAGTTAAAATCAATAGTCAATAGTTAAAAATCAATAATCTATAATTAAAAATCAACAATCCATAATAAAAACTTTCAGTTCAGTTCAGCTCCAACCAGTTCAGTTTAGTTCAGCTGTTTTCAGCTGAAGTAAACAGACCCTTAGTAGAGATATGAGGGTGTTTGAAGAAAAATTTTAGTGTCAAACAAAGAAAGTTAGAAGAAGAAGATTTCCACATATGACTTTTGCAACTCCCCATATTGATTCATGTTTAACTTACCCTAACTTAAAGCGTTGTTGTTGTTATTGTCATTTTTGTGGTTGTTGTTGTACTCTTTTATTTTAATTTTAGTACCTTATTGTGGACCCAAGCTTTGGGGGGCCCACGTGCCCTTTTTACGGACATCGAATATTTGTTTGCATAATGTGAGTACACTTGGTTTGAGGCAAGTCTAGAAGCTCAAAATCCAAGTAGAATAATCGCCACCGTGCTCTTTTCGGGAGCTCACGGATCCCATTAGGTCAAGCCCAAATGCAAATTGACTCCAATGTTAGGATGGTCTCCAAGTCATAGATTTGGGGACTAGGGTAAGGACAAAGAAGGTCATAATGTTCCCCGCGTATAGCGGCATCTACTTGGTCTCATATGTAATTTCATGATTATAACATTGAATCATAACAACCATATTTTTGGTTTAATCCTGATAACGCATAGGAATTTTGATGTGAATATAAGGCTACCATTCACATCAGGGTTTTTGGTGGTTTTGCACTTTTGCCTATGAGTTTTTTCCTACTGCACTTGCTAGGATTTTTCTCATTTCAGGCTTTTAATTGCTTTTAAGTATTTGTATTTTCCATGTTTTTAGTTATAGTCAGTCTACAACGACGGAGGATCACGTTCTTGAAGGTTTCTTGATTAAAAGATTCAATCTAGGACGTGTCATGGAGCTTCTAAAGATAGAATTTCGGTTTCGGAGCAGTGCAATATGTCTGACCTTTGATTTTTCATTGACAGTTGGCTTTGAGTTAGAAGGCGTGTGAATATATGAGTTGAAAAGCTTATTGAAGCTACTTTCAGGGAAAAATATGTCAAAAATTAAGAAAGATGCGGAAGATAACTTTTTATCCAATTTTCTATTTGGCTTTCAAACTAGAAATCAGTTTTTTAGTTAGATTTATTTTAGTTGTAATCCAAGTATGTTTTAGGTGAGTTTTTATTGTCTTAGAATTGGAGGATTGTTCCATTCATGTTCCTATAAATTCTCATAGTTTTCATTGTTTATTCATAGCTTATTTTGAATAAAAATAATTTTCAATGAATTTCAGTTCTGTTGATTGAATTGATAGAGTTTCCGTAGCTGTTACTACACTTGCTTTGGTTGACGATTTCCATAGCATAATCCTAGTTCTTGTGAAACCTTTATTGGGTGAATCAAGTTCATATCCCTCTAATTGCATAGAAAATTCGTGAGTTTTGAAAGTTTCATCACAAAATTTTCAAACTTTCTTGTTAAAACTATACTACAATCCATCAAGCAGTGAGTTTTATTGCTAAACCATCAAAACTCACATCAAATTTGCTAGGCAAGTTTATTTAATCCACACATATTTTTCCAATAACATGATCACTTTAAGATTAATCAATATTAAAAGGTACCTAAGCCAACTGTCCAAGAATTAATCTTTATTTTATGTGAAATCATGCTTTTCCGGTCTTGTAATTAAACATGGATTTTATACGATTAAAGGCAATAAACAATTAGCATAAAATCACATAAAAACAACCTAAATAAAGTTTCTACCTAAAATTAATTTTAATACAAAGTCAAACCATAATTTATCAATATTTCATAAAATTAATTAAGCATGGTCAAATTTCTAATAAAGCATGACGAAGATGTTGTTGATGTCGGCCTCATTTGAAGTACCTTACGTGCAGCGGTCAAATAACGTCTTTGATTGATGCTTGATTAAGAACTTAAATTAATAATTATTTTGGTATTTGTATTTGAGAAATTGAAAGAGATTAATTAATCAATTGTGTTTAAGGGGAGGTTTACAATAATTTTTTAAAAGAGAGAGAAAGCAGAGAGAGAGGGTTGAAGTTCCTAGGAATGTGTTAACGTCAATCTGCCAATGTGTCAAAGAATGGCCAGAACAGGCACGTATTTATAGGAGAGAATACGGGATTTGAGCGTATTTACGTTAAAGGAGCGTATTTATGTTGAAGGAGTGTATAATACGCTCAACATGAGCATATATATGCTGCCTGAGCATATGTACGCTCATGACACTAAAAGAAAAAGGCCGATTTATGACGGAAATTTTCCGTAAGAAAATGCCCAAAATCCGTCACAAATTGAGTTTTCGACTGAATTCCGTCGAAAAATGTACATCGGAAAAAAGTCATCAAAAATTCATAAGTTTGTGAGTCAAACTTCTAATAATTCATGACAAAGATGTTGTTGATGTCGGCCTCATTTGAAGTACCTTGCGTGCGGCGGTCAAATAACGTCTTTGATTGATGCTTGATTAAGCACTTAAATTAAAATAATTATTTTGGTGTTTGTATTTGAGAAATTGAAAGAGTTTAATTAATCAATTTTGTTTAAGGGGAAGTTTACAATAATTTTTTAATTTTTATTTTTTAAAGAGAGAGAAAGTAGAGAGAGAGGGTTGAAGTTCCTAGGAATGTGTTAACGTCAATCTGCCAAACTATCGAAGAATGGACAGAACAGGCACGTATTTATAGGAGAGAATACGGGATTTGAGCGTATTTACGTTAAAGGAGCGTATTTATGTTGAAGGAGCGTATAATACGCTCAAGGAGGAGCGTACATACGCTCATGACACTAAAAGAAAAAGGCCGATTTACGACGGAAATTTTCCGTCAGAAAATGCCCAAAATCCGTCACAAATTGAGTTTTCGATTGAATTCCGTCACAAAATGTACGTCGGAAAAAAGTCATCAAAAATTCATAAGTTTGGAACGGAATTTTCGTCGGAAAACAATTTCCGACGGATTTTCTTGAAAAAGCCAAACTAAGTTTCCGACGGAAAATCACGACGGACAAAAATCCGTTAGAAATTTCCGATGGAATTTGCGTCAGAAATTTACCACCCACCATTAAAAAAAATTTCGGTGAGGCAATACAAGGCCACCCCACCACCACCCCACTCACCAGATCCACCAACAACTACCACTCCACTCACCATCCCACGAAGGCCCACCCACCACCACCCCACTTATCATTCCCAAGAAATCCCTCCCACGGAATCCCACCACCACCCACAAACCCAAATCGACCAACAACCACCACCCCACTCACTATCCCATTCACCTAGAACCCAACCCGCAACCCATAACCACCACCCACGAACCCACAATCCATGAACCCACGCCCCACAACCCACAAACTCATAACCATACAAACCCAGAACACAAAACGGAACCCACAAAGCCCATAACTAAGGGTGTGCAAAACTGGATACTGGAATTTTTCCGATCTAGAATTTCGGAAATCAAAAATATTATTCCGTATCCGTTTCGGAAAAATCAGAATTCCAGAATTTCGGATATCCGGATTATTTAAATCAAAATTCTTCTAAAACGCCTCAATATCTTCTAAAAAAAAACAAATCGGTTTTTGTTTTCCTTAAAAAAATTAAATTTTGTCTCTAAATTAGAGACATTAAAAACCGTTTTTTTTAATGTTATCTCTAAATTAGAGACATTAAAAACTTTATTTTAGAGACGAATTATATATTTGTTGTTTCTATATTAGCGATCCATTACTGTAGTCTATTTTAATGTAGTAGTTGTGATAAATTATCGATGATAGATATTGCTTAATTTTATTAATAATATAGTGTAGACCCAGGGCTTTGGGGGCCCACGTGCCCTTTTTACGGACATCAAATTTCTTTAGTTTGATTGCGTAGTGTGAGTATGCTTGGCTCAGGGAGTGAATCTAGAAGCTCAAAACCCAAGTAGTGCAGTCACCACCGTGCTCCTTTCGAGAGCTCATGAAACCCCATTAGGTCATTGCCCAAGGGCAAATATGACAGCCAAGGATAAGAAGGTCTCATATCTCTGGATTTGGGGACGAGGGTAAGGACAACAGTAGGTCACAGTGTCCCCTCGCGTATAGCGGCCTCTACTTGTTCTGATGTGTAATTTCATAATCACAATATCGAATTATAACCTTTCGTGCAATCATCGACAACTTCTTAGATTCGAAAGCTTGAAGAACTTTAATTAATAATTACAATAATAATAATAATAATAATAATAATAATAATAATAATATTATTATTATTATTATTATTATTATTATTAATATTAATAAGTTTAAAGGTTTAATGTGGTTGATGAAGGTTGGCTTAGAAGTAATTTGTGGGAGAAAGAGGGGAAAGGCACGATTTTCGATGTAGGGCATGAAAATCGAGATAGAGAGAGAGTTTAAAGAGAAAAGATGTGTGAATGAAAGATCGAATGTGTGAATGAGGAAGTGAGGTCGGAAAAGGTCGAGTATTTTTTTAGGCGCTCAAGGCGAGCGCTAAGGCGCACGTCCTGTGCTATGGCCCTCAAACCCTCGATTTATTGGTTTCCGTGTGGTGAATCTCCAAAGCTTCCTTATTTCGTATATTCATTTCCATAAACCGAAATATTTTGAAAAAATACGGAATTTACTTCCATAAACCGGGTTATTCACTTCCATAACTTAGAGTTTCCATAAACTGAACAAACCCTTCTAGAAAGTTCATCGAATCTAGTCACATTCATACGCTTAAATTATTTTCTTTATTTTCGAAAATGAAATTAAAAAGGAAATAAAATAAAAAGGAAAATGAAGTATAAAAATGAAATATAAGAAAATTAATATAACCGTATTTCGACCACCATAACTCATCACGGTTATTCCGACCATGTTTTTTTAGTTTTCAAAAAGTTTGGGGGGCGTTGCTCCTCTAACCTCCTAACCGGGTTGCGGGACCCCCGTATAGATTGTGGAGTGGGGACCAAATAGGTGAAGGATTAACTTCTGACACAAAACTAGTCATTTTTCAAGCAATCAAATTTTAGACCTTACGTGGTACCTTTTAATAATCTGTCATTAGGTGGGACCAAATATAGGTGTCTGCATATAGTAGTTCTGCAATACACGACTTATAAATTTAAGAATTTATTATTAATTATAAAAATGTGATAATAAATTAAAAATTTTGATAATCATTTAGCATATGATTTGTAGCATTTTGTTACTTTGAAATATAAAAAATACAAATTATATAATAAATTATAATATTGAAAAACTATAATTATTTTTTTATAAAAAAATGTTTAGCTGATCATAGCATCACAAGTGACCATATAGTCATAAATGTTTTTTTTAATTGTTTTTAATTGATTATTGTTGTTGCTGAAGCAATGAGGTAGGATAGGGACTGTGAGGATTTCGCTGACGTAGACTGGATGCGTGAATGGACTGGTTTCCTGTTGACGTACCCTCCAAGTACCTGCAAAAAAGGGACAATAATCCTTGTAGGATTATTTCCCCCTCCGATGCTTAACTAAGTATTTGTAGGAGAGTAAGTGAACAATAATCAACAAGTAAACAATTCTAGAGAGAAGTTCTAGAGAGAAATTTTCCCTTTTTAGTAAGTGTTTTTGTCTTAATCTTGTGTGTACTTTTTATCAGATTTTGTGGGCTATTTATAGCCTCAAGTACATTTTCTTATCCAATGAGATCGCGACATTTGTCCTCATCTCTATAATTACCTTCCTTCATTTGCCTTATGGGCTTTTAGCACCAAGCTTTTAAGGCCTCATGGTTTGTTTTAGCTCTTTTTCTATCGGCGAATAAAGGCTTGACATGTGGCAAATGTAGGATTACATATGGACCAGTCAGAAGATGACACGTGGTAGTGTGGGGCCCACTCATGGCGGACTCATCGCTGCCACGTGGCAATCCCATGCTAGCATTTAAGGACTCGTAGTCCAATGGTGGGATAACACGTGGCCGTGTAGGGTCCACTCATGGCAGACTCGTCACTGCCACGTGGCAATCCCATGTCATCATCTTATAATAGAGATATGGACACGTGGTCCACTTAGAGGCCGACACGTGGCAGCTGACTTGTCATGCCACATCAATTATTATAATATGTACAATCTTGACCATTCACCATTTATGTAAGAAAATAATCTAATATATCAATTCTTGTAACTAGATGAACTAGATCTTAATTGATACACGTATTTTGTCCGAAATGTTACTAATAATTATTGGACTATTATTTATTTTCAATATGATAGTAAATGAACGTTAAAAAAAGATATGTTGTTAGAGCATTGACAATAATTTAGTACAAAATAAGATCTCGAGGGTAAAATGGAAGGGAAAAGGTTCTCCACTCAATGACAACAACAAGCTAAATTTTTTTTCCCTACAACGACCATAAGTTTACAGGAACAATTAGCTTAACAAGCATTTTTGTGCTTTGTCGATCTTCCGTGCACACTTGAACCCCGTTGCCCCCCTTAGCTAATGTTGTTTCTCGCAAAAGTTGGAGAAAAGATGAGTAAAGCAACCTACACATGACGTCGTTTCTCCTTGATTTTGTGCCTAAAAACAACTAAATGCGACAAAGGATAGCAGCAGAGCTCAGACCAATGGTGTGTTACCACGCCTCCCTACTATTTGTCTTCACTAGTCAGAATTTTGCTACATTTTTTTCTTGTCTTTTTTTGTTGATTAGGAAAGAAAAACCGGTTAATCCATCATAGTAGGCCAGCCCAAATCATCTTTTTGAATGATTAAACAAAATAGAAGATTCACAAGCAGCAAACGAAATAGTCAAGTTAGGATAATAATGATCTTTATGGGCCATAAAATTAGATACTTGATTAGACTCACGAAAACAATGAAGAATGTCTACAAAATCAAAGTTATTTAGGTTGAGTCACAAATGAGATGATGAATTTTTCTCACCATTTTCTTCTAATAGTATTGATGACCGATAAATTGTCACGTCAATTGTAATTTTTTATAAAAAGCGAGATGTTATATTTAATACGTGTCCTTAGCGTAAGAGCTTTTGCATAAAGAATTGAATACGAATGATGAATTTTCATAGCTCTTGAACTAACTATTTCACCTAAATGGTTTTAGATGATAAAACCAATTGTTGTGTCCTCGAAATCCAACTTTGAACCAATAAAATTTAGCTTGCAACTCCCTTGAGGAGGGGGAGACCAAACTATTTCTTTTGTAATACTAGGATCATTTTTTTTGTATTTAAATTTTGTAAAGTCTATTTCTGAAAATGTATTTTAAAAAAATAATCAGCAGTTATAAAATTTCAAGTTCTATACATATACACCAATTTTGCTATATTTTATCCCGCTTTGAAAATTCATACAAATAATTGTCTTCTTTGAAAGTTAGCTATTGACAGGGCCGGCCCTGGGGTGGGGCGAGCGGGGCCCACGCCTAGGGCCCATAATTTTTAATGGTGATGTGCTATAAAGAATTATTATATATTTGACAATGCAACTATGTTACGTTAATGTAGTTGTGTCTTAGTGGTAGTTTGCTAACAAACATTGTTAAATATCAAACCTTGTAAAGACTAAGGCCTTGGGTTTGAATCCCACGACAAGCACTTTTTACAATTTTAATCTAAAATGAAATTATTATTTCTAAAATTAAGCAAGATATATTTTAGCATTAAAAAATTTCTTGATTATCATACATGTTTTTTTTTTATTAAAAAAAAAAGACTTTTTTCCTAATTTAAAGGGCCTATAGATAATGAATTTGCCCCGGACCCCTAAATTCTCAGGAACGGTCCTGGCTATTGATTGGTTATATTAACATGTTTGACTAGCTTATTGTATTATATATGCTTGGGTAAAGTGTTAGATAAATAGATGTTAGATGATAGGTGTTTAATTGCTACATAACTCAAGGCTAAAAATCTTTATTGTGAGATTTCTCAATTAAGTCTTTTGAGTCCAAATATCTTTTCTCCATGACTTGTGTACAAAACACCTAAATTAGTTAATCTTCATATCCTAATACTTTTCACTAAAGTAAAAGCTTTTCAAAAGTTAACTTCTCTTAAAACAGTCGTATGACATTTAGTTAACAACAAGTTTTATTAACACCGTCTTATCATAAGACCTCAACTATTTACAAGATTCATTCATGTGTTTAATTTTTTAATTAAATTTATATATTTTTTAGCTAAGTATCTAGTGGTCTTATCAAATAAAATCGCTTTATACTCCCTCTCTCTTTTTTTAGTTGCTATATTCACTTTTTCACATCTCTCAATACACAACTCATAAAATTAATATCTCGAGTTTGGTATAACAAAAAATTATAAAAATTATATTTTCGGAAAATATACATTGAGACGGATCAAACAAAATCCCATATGAATATGTTTTTCTGTACGCATTAATCACCAAAGTGAGTCAAAATTATAATGTAAATAGTGTCTAATCTCTGAATGTAGCAAGTAAAAAAAGTCGGATGAAGTATAAATTTTTATATTTAGTCGTTGATTTCATTTCAATATGAACTTTCTTTCTTTCTTTTAATTTTTGTTGATCGAACGTTTCAATATGAACTTTGATATATAATATATTTTAGGAATTTTTCATTTGATAGCCCTGAAATTTAGGATTTTTCATTTGGTAGCCAATTTTTCACTCAATTCCTCATGACATCACTAAACTTTTAACTTAGGCATGCTTACATTTGCTGAAAACAACTGAACTAATTGGAAGTGAACTGAACTAAACTTAAACCGAACTGAACTTGAAGTTTTTAGTATGGATTAATGATTTTTTTTACTATGTATTAGCAATGACATGTTAGTAATATTGATATTAAGCTACTTATAATAATGAAACAAAATATATTTCGTTATTGGTAATTTATATTTTATGAAACAAAAATTCAGTAATACATTTTCATGTGGTAGTTCATATTTTTGTGAATGGAAATCTACTTATGTGGTATTTTCAAATGTTTGTGAATAATAATCCACTTATATTGTTTTCTTTCATTTCATTATCAATATTATCATCAAAAATATCATTAATAATATCATTATCATTAGCTCGAATTATAATGTGGTATAATAAATAAAATATGAAACAAAATAATATAAACGAGACAATAATAATAATAATAATAAAGTTCAGTGTATTAAAAAAAAATTACGATTTCAACAATTTATAATCATTATTATCATTTTTGTTGTTGTTATTATCTATTACAAGTAGGAAGTTTGGCTTTAATCATCATTAATTATCAATACCATTAGGCATAAACAGTGCTCTTAAGTCCAAAAATATGAACTTAAAAAGATCGGTCCAATGGCATGTCTAAACTAAATTACATACCATAATCAATACCATTAGCTAAATCACATAAAAAATAAATTAGCAAAATAAAATAAGAGCTTAAATGAGTTGTAGTAAACAGACCCTTAGTCTATACCTTAACATTTCTTCAAATATGCTTTTTATTTGTAGATTTATATGCCATAAATATTGTCCCATCAATGTTTTGAGGGGATATCTAGACCTAAAAGATCAAATTTGAGGTCGAAATTGATAAAAAGATATTTAGAATGCCTTGATTTGCGTGAAAGGAAAAATGATTTGGTTTGCATATTTGGATTTGTTTTGTGCAAAAAAATATTCAGCTACAATTTTGGGGGTCATTGTTGCCCTTAAGAGTCAATTTTGAAGTCAAAGTTAAGAAATAACGACCAAAAATACCCTAACTTAACGTATTATTGAACGGAATACTACATCCTAAAATAAGTTAAAAATTAGTGCTACCATGTGGAATTGAATAAAAAGTTGGCTATCAAATAAAAAGGCCAAAAGTTTAGGAATACCAAGTGAAAAATCCCTACATTTTATAATTCTTACTAGTGTTGTATAAGATATATTAATAGTCAAAACTACAAAAAACAAATAGAGCATATAGAACCAACCACCTAATGACTATTACTTACCCACTCAAAAACACCCTTGCAGTGTGCCACTCTTATCAGGTCATCATTGAAGTCAAACCCAAAAACACAAAAATCCAAAATCAAAGCATAAAAGTCCAAAATTAAAACCCAAAATCAAAAATTGCAACACTAAAATCCAAAATCGAAGTTTCAATACCCAACATCACAACCCCAAACACAAATTTTAAAATGTATTATGAAACCCCTAAATCAAAAATGTTAACGGAGGTGGTTATTAATTTGATGTTTGCTTGATAGTGATGTTGAGCAAAAATGACTTCGTAATGATGGTGAAGAGATAAATGTATTAATGATGAGTGAATTTTTTTTTTTTAATGACAGAGAAAGTTAATGAGGGTGTTTTGAGTGGAGAAAATAGATTATTGGTGATGATAGGTGGAGTTGGTGGTTGTTTGGTGAGAGTGATGTGGGGCTTTAAGAGGAGAGAAAAAGTTCAGATGATATTTAATTAAAAAAAAAAAAAAAACCTCTCAAAAGATAAATAGAGTTTAACTGTAATTTTAATTTTAACAAAATGTTATATTTGAGATTTAGGTTTGGTTATTCTCAATCTTCTTCATGAGTTTGTGGATAAATTTAAATTTTTTTGAAAAAAGTGGGTACACCTTAGAATTTTAAAAAACACATAGGTACACCTTAGAAAAACTCTTTTTTTATAAAGAAAATAATTCATTAATAAGAAGCGATATCTATAAAGACATTCAACACTAACAAAAAATTACCGAATCAAATAGTCAAATTCCTCATTAAAATTGTTGGGTTTAGTGGCCAAATTTCTTAAGCCCAACATATTATGTCTCGAGGTTTTTAGAATATTTGAGAGCGTTGAAAAATTTGTGGATATTTGCAAAAAATCTAGAATAGAAGAATGCTCATAAAGATTATATTCTAGATTAGTGTGAACCATTAGATGTGTAGAAGTTTCCACACATTTCTTCCACCTCTATACACCAGTATATAAAAAGATATTTGCTGCGGTCAAAATCGGGCTTTTTGCTGCGGTTTTTGACCGCAGCAAATAAGTGGTATTTTTGGTGGGAATTATGGATTATTTGCTGCGTTTTTTTCCAAAAACCGCAGCAAATAAGCACCTAATAAAACAATTTTTTTTTTTTGCATTTTATAAGCTAAAATGATAGCTTGAAGGTTACATATACATATTATAATTGATTTTCAGTCAAATTACATCTATAATCTCAACAAATAGATTTTGTAACTGATTTTCAGTCAAATTACATCAGAAACAAATACAGTAGCCCAACAAATTGGATGTAGAACAAAATAGAAACAATAGCAACAACTATTGAAGACCAACATATGCAGGAGCAACTACTGAAGAACGGCAACAGCAGGAACAGAAGGCAGCAGGCCAGAACAGATCGGCAGCTTAGAACCAAACTAGGCAGCAACAACTAGGGATCAAAGACCGGCAGCTGCAACAACAAAGCAACAAAACAGTAACACACATACAAGCTATGCCATACAAAGCACCTGTTTATGTTCTTTGCCTTTAACCTTTTTCTATGTGCATTTTATTCCTTATTACTCCGTATATATAATTGGGAAAGCATATATATATTGAAAGTAGATAGGCCTTGGTGAATCAAGGTAAAGCTAAAGCATAATTTCAACTTATAGTTCTATAGTTCAATGGATAAATCAAGCTAAAACATCGCATGAATTTAGCTCATTAAATCCAATACAAGATTCAAGACTCTAATCAAGGGGCAACTAGCAAGGAAGCTTATGAGTTATCAACATGATTCACGTCATATTAAGCCAAGGAAAGCAAAAATATCAACAATGAGAAGCAAGGCTCAACTGAAATAATGTGTTTGTTGTCACAAATTTTAAACAAAACCAACCTTAAGATGTGATATATGTGTTTTATGTTGTGTTTTTCCCTCATTTNATGATATACGTGTTTTATGTTGTGTTTTTCCCTCATTTTCGGTTGATTCTTGTGCTAAATAGTTAAGTTTGTGGCTTCGTTTTGATTAAATATCGTCTTTCGATGTTAAGTTATGTTTTGGAACGGTTTTAGCATCTTTAGTTGACTTTTAGAACCTTTTACGGTTATTTTATACTTTTTTGGTTATTACGCGTGGTTTTCGGTTTTGTTTATATGTTACAGGAGCGTAATAGAGAGTTATGAAGTCATTGGAGGCTAAAACGAGTCAAAATGTACTTGCCTCGGGATGCGTGCCAAGTCACGAAAAGTCACGAGCGAGATTCGAAGAATCGAGCGAAGAAATAAGCAAGATCGTCAAAATATAGGAATGCAAATTCCATGCGGGCGCAACCCTTAATCATCTTTTGATCTATGCGCCCGCAACATAGATCAGAAGTATCAGAACTCACTCATTATTCACCATGCAGGTGCAGGGAACAAATTAGGTTTGTTCTATGCGGGCGCAGGTGCAATATTTTGGTGCCCGATTTTTCTTTCTGTGCGGTTTTTGCTCGTGGGTTTTAATTAATTAAAAACCCAAATCCTATATATACTCTATGTAAAGGGGGCACGACTCTACCTAGTTTTTATCATATTTTTAGACCTAGGAATCCAAAATTACTTTTTCTCTCTAGAATTTTAGGATTAATTACTTTGTTCATGAATTCAAGCTTTCAATCAATGCAATTCAATCTTTATTTTGGTAATCTCTTTCCTTATGCTTTTTAATTCTCTTAGTTTCATGATTCTCTTTAATTTCTTAGTTTTTAGTTTAGATTAATTAGTTTTGCTATTTTGGTTCTTACTTTAGTTTTATTAGTAATTAATTTAGTTTTAATTAATTCCTTGTTCATGATCATGTTGTTTGATTTCAATTTTGCTTTTGTTCCCTTAATTATGAGTGAGTAGTCGTTTTCTCTAGGGTTAGGGGATCTATGATCATGATTTGAATTTAAATTATGTTTTCTAATTAGTTCTTGGCTTCTAATTGAATTCCTATTATTGATTTCTAGCGATTGCAATTAAATTGTGGCCAGATTTAGTTGTAAGTTAGGTTATTGTTGAAATCGAGGCCGAGAGGTAAGATTACCACAATTAGACCACTGAATAATAGGCAAAAACGAATTTATGCGAGCGAGAGCCGGTAAAGGAGTTTTGAGGGAGTCTAAGTTCGAGAGAATTAGTGAGCCCTAGTTCAATGAATGCTAATGAATTGATTAGTTAGCGTTAATTGAGTTTGTTGATTGATCATAGTGAACCGATAGCCCTAGGTTTCCTTTAATAGAGTTTAATCCATAATTTCCCGTCATTTCCCTAGTTTTATTCTTAGTCTTCTTAGTTTAGTAGTCTTTTACCGAAATTTCCACCAAGGCCCCTTACACGCTTTAGGCTTTTAGAGCTAGTAGAATTTAATAGCTTCCCTGAGGATTCGATCCCTACTTCCCTAGCTATATTAGTTAGAGTTGTTCGGTTATTTTTGAAAGGTGTGCGATAGTCTGTTCAAATTTTGGCGCCATTGCCAGGGAGGCAATTTTTAATTCTATTAGTCGGGTTTAAAGTGTTCTTTTTACCTTTATTTTTGTTTTATTTTCCTTACCTCAAGGAACATTCACGTTCTTTGAGGTAGTTCTCATTTCGGTTTCGAGTTTCAATTGTGTGCAGGTATTAGGTTGTATGCCGGTTTTGATTGACCCTGAACCGGAAAGATCGTTGCATAAGAGGAGTCCTAGAAGGAACTGGTGATCACGAAGAAGCATTCTTTCCGAACGAACACTTGTTGATTTGACACAATTATTTGCTAAGTTGAACATTTCCGATAGTTCAGATATAGAAGAAGAGATGTCAAGATCACAGTTCAACGAGAATAACCCACTACGGGATGATGCACCGCCGTCGCCACCACCACAAGCAAGGTCCTTAAAAGACTATTCTCAGCCGAGTTCTGCAATAGTGGGAGGTGGATACCGAGTTCCTGATATAGAGGCCCTGAATTTCGAATTGAAGCCAGCTTTGGTGAACATGGTTGAAAGGAATCAGTTTGCAGGCATAATGAAGGAAGATCCGAACTTACATTTGAATAACTTCATTCAGTACTGCAATACAATCAAGCAAGCTGGTATATCTCAAGATTACATACGACGTACGATGTTTCCATTTTCATTAAAGGAGAAAGCTCGATCTTGGTTGAATGGTCTAAATATGGATACTATCAATAGTTGGGATGACTTGGCCCTTACTTTTCAAAGGAAGTACTATCCTCCGGAGAGAACCGCACAACTTAGGAGTCAAATTACGAATTTTAACCAAGAAACAGATGAAACTCTTTATGATGCATGGGAGAGATTTAAGGATTTGTTGAGAATGTGCCTTCATCATGGACTTGAGAAGTGGTTTTTAGTGCAATCATTCTATAATGGCTTGGGTAATGAGAGTAGAACTTTACTTGATTCTACTGCTAGTGGTCGATTTATGAATCAAGAAGTCAATGTTGCTTATGATTTAATTGAGAAGATTGCTATTCATAATTCTCAATTTGGTAATCCTAGAGGACATGCTAAGAGAGGAGGAAAACATGTGATAGATGACAAATATGAGAGTTTGGCCTCACAAATCAATGCAATTCATGAGAAGCTAGACAAAATCAACACACCATCCTCCAATCCAATGACAGTAGCTGCAATGGCTGCACATTCGGGAGCTACAAATGTCTTTTGTGATTTATGTGGTTCTTTTGGGCATAGTATGCAAGCATGTCATAGTTCTATGGAGCAAGTATGTGCATTTCAAGCTTACAAGAATAACCCATTTTCCAACACCTACAATCCTGGTTTGAAAGATCATCCATACTTCTCCTACAAGAATACTAGCAATGCTCAAAATCCGCAGCCACATTTTGTGCCACAGCAACAACAGCAGATTCAACGGTTTGCTCCACCTCCACCACCGGGTTTCAGTAGACCATCACCTCCAGCACCACTCCCAGCACCTCCACAGCCATCTAGCAATGACTTTTCAGAACTGAAGAATATGATGATGCAGATGCAGAAAACCATGGAAGCTATGCAGGCCCACAATCGACAATTGGAGACTCAAGTAGCACAAATTGCTCAATCATCAGCACAAAGGCAACAAGGCCAACTTCCTCCTCAACCTGCTCCATCAAATGCTTCATCAAGCAATCCACCTCGTGATCATTGCAATTCCATTGCAACAAGGAGCGGTACTTACTATGAAGGTCCTAGAATGCCTGATGATGATGCTAACAAAGCTGTAGATGGAACAAAGAAGACTAGTTCGGTTTTTATTTAAGACCTTGAGGAAGTAGCTGCAGAAAAGGAGAAGGAAGCATCAAAGAAGCAAGCTCCAGCAGCAGATTCAGTTACTGATACGATTCCTCCCTCAAAGGTGCCGTTACCCTTTCCGAACAGGGTAACCAGGAGTAAGAATGATAATCACTTTCGTAAATTCCTTGACATATGATGTGTCTAATATTTATATTATTTTTCTACCCAAATCTCTAATGATTTATGGACTGATCGGGCTCATTTGAGCCAATTTTCATGCTAGTAGTGTTCTTTTAGTGTTTTGTGTGGTTGAACAGGCTATCGCACACCTATCAAAAGTAAACCAAACGACACTAACTAATGTAGCTAGGGTAGTAAGGATCGAATCCTCAGGGAAGCAGCTAAACCTCTAATTAGTTCTAAAAGCTTAAACTGTTAAAGAGCCTTGGTCGAGAAGTATTGACTAGCTAACTAACTATTGACTAATTACACTAATTACGGGAAATGACGAAGGATTAACCAATAAACTGGCCTAGGGTCATTCGGTCACCAAGAACAACTAATGGATTCACTAACAAAGTCGTTCAACTCACAATTATCAATCAATTAGGGCTCACTAATTCTCTCGAATCTAGACTCCCTCGAAACTCATCTAGCGGCTCTCCTCATGCCTAGACTAATTTCGCCTATTATTCAGTGGTCTTATTGTGGTATTTTTACTCTCTGGGCATCAAATTCAACAATTACCAGAATTACAACTAAATCTGCGCACAATTCAATTGAAAACAAGAAACCATAATAGGAAATTGACTACTATTATGGATTGAAACACCTATTTAATTAGTCCTTGATTGATCAAGGTTTCCTAACCCTAGAAATTAGACTACTCACTCATAATTATGAAAATTAAAGCAAAATTTTGTAAAAACCCTAATTGAATTCATGAAGTAATGAACAATTAAACTAATTAACATAAACAAATAACTAAATTAATTAAACAAGGAGACAAAAGCATAATAAACAAAAATAAAGAACAAAAACAGGAAAATTACCAATTGAAGAACGAAGTAAGACTTGAATTGAATTGAAAATCAAAGTTATGAACAAAAACCCTAATTTCCCCTAAATTAATTTTGGAGAAAAGTACTTAATTCTAAAACCTAGAGAGTAATTCAAATTATGAAAAGCATAATTGTTTTGCCTAGAAAGTCGTGCCTAATGTACCCAAAGTTGGGCTCAAAGCCTAATACGAAGAAATAAAGAAGAATAAAAGTCGGGAAAAACGTCTGATGCGGGCGCATAGGAGGTTTATGCGCCCGCATCAGACCTCCAGAATGCCCTTTTCAGCTGTTGATCTCATTAAATGCGCCCGCATGGCCGGTGTTTTTGTGCGCCCGCATAAGAACGTCAGAAGCTTTATTTTGCTTTNAAGTTTATTTTGCTTCCTTTTCTTCTTATTTCTTCATAAGTTCTTTAAGGCTTGTTTTATACTTCTTGACACGCATTTCCATGCATCTTCATTCTTATCCCGTCTAAGCTTTCCGGCTTCGTTCCGAGCCTCGGTTTTCGTGCCTGAAATTACAAAACATACCAAAACCGAGCATAACAACCGTGGATGATAAAAATCAGCTAAAAAGCTCTAAAATTGCCGGAAATCAACCAAACTTAGCGAGACACTTCAAATTAGCTAAAGAACATCAAATGAACCAAAAACGAGCCAGATTAACAACTACTAGGCATAAAATTGACTCGAAACAAGGGGAAAAACACTATAAAAACCACACATATCAGTGGTTTTGTAAAGTTTTATTAGAAACGGTCAATTTTCAGTTGATTTTACTACCTAATTTCGGCAGTTGAGAGATAAAGATCACTTGTGAGAATTTGGAGAATTATTAGAGACATTTTACAACTCATTGGAACAAATTTGACGTCTCACATGACAAGTTGGAGAAATATTAGAAGTAAAAGTGAAGAATTATGAAATTTAGAAGTGAAGATTTTGACCACTGTCCACTATTTTGATCATATCTCAAAATCTATACATTGTATTGATCTGATTCTTATTGCATTGGAAAGATTCAAATAGCTTTCCAACGATAGGTCATACGCCCTGTGGAACGTCCTGTAGCAAAAGTTATAGCGATTTCAAAATGATGCTGAATTTCAGAAGCTTCTGTTTCATGATGCGGGCGCATAGAACAAAATCCTATTGTTCTATGCGGGCGCAGGTCATGTTTTTTTGGTTATTTTGCTGGGAGATTGACTTTTTGCGTAATTAATTATTAAAAAGCCCATTAGGCTTGCATTTAAGGCACGATTTCCTAGGAGACTTTTCATTATTAGTTTTTCAGCTTTAAAATCCTAATTAGCTCTCTTAATTACTTTATCTCTCTAGATTAGTTTAGTTTAGTTTATTTTTACTGAAGAATTTACAATTCAATTCAAGTTTCTTTTCCATTCAAGATTGGTAATTTCTTTTTTCTTTCTTTGTCAATTATTTATAGTTTATGTTTATTAGTTTTATTAGTTCATGTTAATTAGTTTTTGTTTTTTAATTAGTTTATGATTGTTTATTTAGTTAATTATTGTTCTTATTTGTTTATGATCATGAATTTAAATTTGTTTATTGTTTTAGTTTTTATGATTATGAGTCAGTAATTTGTTTTCTAGGGTTTAGGGGATCCATGAACTCATTAATGGATTAGGTTAATTTAAATCAATTATTGGTAATTGTCGAAATTGAGTCCGAGAGGTAAGATTACCACAATAAGACCACCGAATAATAGGCAAAACGAGTCTATGCGAGCGAGAGCCGGTAGAGGAGTTTTGAGGGAGTCTAAGTTCGAGAGAATTAGTGTGCCCTAGTTTAATGAATTTTGTGGAATTGATTGGTTTATGTTTTATGAATTTATTAATTGTTCATGGTGAACCGATTGCCCTAGGCTTTAGTCAATCTGAGTCAATTCTTAGTTTAATTTTGTTATTATTTTTTTAGTTAATAATTAAACATAACCAAGGCCCTTTTCACAGTTTAAACTTTTTAGTACTAGTAGTGTTTCGTTGCTTCCTTGTGGATTCGATCCCTACTTAACTAGCTATATTAGTTAGTGTTGTTTGGTTTATTTTTTAGAGGTGTACGACAACCTGCATCAACATAGTTAAAAATTTGCAAGTTACTATGCCTTTCACTGATTTAATTACTCAAGTGCCTACTTACACTAAATTTTTGAAAGATTTTTTGAGCAGGAAACGTGAGTTGAATGTAACAGAGGCAGTTGCAATCACCGAGGAGTGCAGTGCGATCCTTTAAAATAAATCTCCTCCTAAGTTGAAGGATCCAGGCAGTTTTTCAATTCCATGTAATATAGGTCCTTTATTTATTGATAAGGCTCTATGTGATTTAGGAGCTAGTGTAAGTATGATGCCCTTATCAATTTGTAAGAAGCTTGACATGGGAGAACTTAAAGTTACTAATGTTACTTTGCAGATGGTGGATAGAACTGTAAAATACCCTAAGGGTGTTTTAGAAGATGTACCTGTTAGAGTAGGAAATTTTTTTATTACTGTTGACTTTGTTATCCTTGATATTGATGAGGATGCTCATATCCCCATCATTCTAGGTAGACCTTTCCTACATACTGCAGGTGCCGTCATTGATGTTAAAAATGGAAGTTTAACTCTTTCTGTAGGGGATGACAAAGTAACATATAATCTTAATAATTCAATGAAAAATCCCATGATAGAACAGTCATGCAATTTAGTTTACACTTTTAATGAGATTGTTCATAATGACTTGCCTCGATCCCCTGATAAAGATCTTCTGGAGGCCTCTCTGTGTTTGGATCCTGTTGCAGGTGACGGAGATAGTGATAATAATGAGACGTATCAGAATCCAAAGAAAAAGAAATCGCGCCCTAAGAAGCGTCGGAAACCTCGAAAGTCATCCCCACATGCTTGTAAAGTGAAGAAAACAAATAATGAGGTTCCTAGCAAGGAACATGGGGTATTTGAACAGACAATAACCCCAAATTGCTGTAAATGTTTAACTACATGGGGCTCACGTTCACTCTTTGATCCACCTTGAGTTCTAAGGTAATTACGGTTAAGCTAATGACCTTAAACAAGCGCTTTGCGGGAGGCAACCCGTAAGTTAGTAGTTTCTTTCTCCCTCTAGCAATGAGGACATTGCTAAGTTCGGCTTGGGGGAGGTAAGTATTTTATTGCTTTCCTATTTTATTAGTTAGTTTTATTGCTTTATTAGCTTAGTTTTATTGCTTTCTTAGGACTGTTGCATGGTTTGTACCATTCGTTAGGAATGGGAGTTTACATGTGACCAAAAAGATTGTACTGTTTTCTTAGGTTTAATTTTAGAGAGAATTGACTTAATGGATTATTCGTGTCCCAGTTGAGTTTTATTGTCGGAATTGACTACTTCTGTACCCCTATGCTTATTTTGAAAACTTTATGACTCTTGACTGCGGATGGATCCACATGTGTGATTTGTTGGCTATGACTTGAATTTGATTGCTTGATTTCCTTTTATTGGTCAACTCTTCTCAACCTTGCTTGGGTCTTGGACTTGAACTGTATCAACGGAAGGATTTGAGCCACTTTTGAATATAAATTCATTCATATTTTCTTTTCATGTGTGCTTAGTTCCTGGTTTAATTATGATCTTGGGTTTGATTTTGGATTCTAGTAGCTTTAATTGTGGATTTTGTGTATGTTGCGCATGATAAAAGGCTCTCATTTCTTCTTTTGAGCTTCAGAATTTCATTTCCCACATTTAAATTTTCCCTTGATCCCATGTTTTGAGCTTTTATCCCTTTCATTTGTATTTTAGCTACATTACAAGCCTATTAGCCCTTTTACATAATGCATTATACGCCCAAACTTGGTTTGGGGGAGTTTGAAGTGGTTGTGATGTTGTTCAAATAAAGTTTTGAAGGGTGTTATGGAGGCTTGATGGTGAAATAGTGGAAATGTTATTGATTAAAGTTAAATTCTAAAGTTTCACATATAAGGCTCTGCATACTAATGTCTAGGTTATTGTAGTTCATTAAAAGTCATATTTTATTCATGGCCTAGTTATGTATGTGTGATGATTATGTTTATTGTTTATTGAATTTTAAGCAAAAACAAATCATTAAGAGTCGTGAAACTATGTTTTATTATGCATGAAAAATAAAGTGAAGAAAAAAAATTATTATAAAAGCATAATAAAGTTGAAAAAAAAAGATGAAATAAAAAGAAAGAAGCTTAAAGTTTGTGAAATAGTGGTTGATGATTGAATTATGAGAAGTATGATGTTGATGTGAAAAATGAAGAAAAGTAGTTTGGTTAGATTTGGTTGAATTGGATGATGGAGAATGTTGATGATTTTCCTCGATTTTATATGCGTATATCCCGAATTCCACCACATTATCCCAAATTTTTATCCTACCCATCACCCTAGCCACGTTACAAGCTTATTAAAGTCCTTTTTGATCTTCGTGCACATGCTATGGTTATTGTGAAGTGAATCTTTTGTCAAGGTCGTAGAGTATTAATTGCATTCCGAGTCGACATTTAGGATGAGTGGATACGCTTTAAATACTTGCATGAGGTGTGAGATGTGGGTTTCGGGTTCTTAAAATTGCATTTAAACACATTTTGCATTGCATTCCACATTTGGTTGGTAGGTGAGGGTTAGAGCTTCATTGTTATAAGCTCATCATTAATTGTGTGGAGTGACAACCCGTGAGCTATTCTTGTCATCGATTCATTAAACTTGCTTGGTTGGTTTTGTTTGACCCGTATTTAGGAAGGACGGTAATTGGATGCTTAATTGGCTGGCTTTGATCCATGTGTTTTCGGATGTTCTCTTGAGTTATGATGCTTATTTTGTTTTATGGGGTGTAGTCAATTTCGTTGTGTTTTGCTCGGGACGAGCAAAGGTTCGGTTTGGGGGAATTTGATATACGTGTTTTATGTTGTGTTTTTCCCTCATTTTCGGTTGATTCTTGTGCTAAATAGTTAAGTTTGTGGCTTCGTTTTGATTAAATATCGTCTTTCGATGTTAAGTTATGTTTTGGAACGGTTTTAGCATCTTTAGTTGACTTTTAGAACCTTTTACGGTTATTTTATACTTTTTTGGTTATTACGCGTGGTTTTCGGTTTTGTTTATATGTTACAGGAGCGTAATAGAGAGTTATGAAGTCATTGGAGGCTAAAACGAGTCAAAATGTACTTGCCTCGGGATGCGTGCCAAGTCACGAGTGAGATTCGAAGAATCGAGCGAAGAAATAAGCAAGATCGTCAAAATATAGGAATGCAAATTCCATGCGGGCGCAACCCTTAATCATCTTTTGATCTATGCGCCCGCAACATAGATCAGAAGTATCAGAACTCACTCATTATTCACCATGCAGGTGCAGGGAACAAATTAGGTTTGTTCTATGCGGGCGCAGGTGCAATATTTTGGTGCCCGATTTTTCTTTCTGTGCGGTTTTTGCTCGTGGGTTTTAATTAATTAAAAACCCAAATCCTATATATACTCTATGTAAAGGGGGCACGACTCTACCTAGTTTTTATCATATTTTTAGACCTAGGAATCCAAAATTACTTTTTCTCTCTAGAATTTTAGGATTAATTACTTTGTTCATGAATTCAAGCTTTCAATCAATGCAATTCAATCTTTATTTTGGTAATCTCTTTCCTTATGCTTTTTAATTCTCTTAGTTTCATGATTCTCTTTAATTTCTTAGTTTTTAGTTTAGATTAATTAGTTTTGCTATTTTGGTTCTTACTTTAGTTTTATTAGTAATTAATTTAGTTTTATTTAATTCCTTGTTCATGATCATGTTGTTTGATTTCAATTTTGTTTTTGTTCCCTTAATTATGAGTGAGTTGTCGTTTTCTCTAGGGTTAGGGGATCTATGATCATGGTTTGAATTTAATTTATGTTTTCTAATTAGTTCTTGGATTCTAATTGAATTCCTATTATCGATTTCTAGTGAGAGCCGGTAAAGGAGTTTTGAGGGAGTCTAAGTTCGAGAGAATTAGTGAGCCCTAGTTCAATGAATGCTAATGAATTGATTAGTTAGCGTTAATTGAGTTTGTTGATTGATCATAGTGAACCGATAGCCCTAGGTTTCCTTTAATAGAGTTTAATCCATAATTTCCCGTCATTTCCCTAGTTTTATTCTTAGTCTTCTTAGTTTAGTAGTCTTTTACCGAAATTTCCACCAAGGCCCCTTACACGCTTTAGGCTTTTTAGAGCTAGTAGAATTTAATAGCTTCCCTGAGGATTCGATCCCTACTTCCCTAGCTATATTAGTTAGAGTTGTTCGGTTATTTTTGAGAGGTGTGCGATAGCCTATTCAAGATACTTAATCCACATAGCAATAGCATACTAATCTCATAAGATTGACACTAGTTTAAATTTAAAATTTGCAGCATCAAAACAAAATGGTCAACAAATTGTTGAACAAGTTGAATAAGCTGATTCAAATAATCCCAATATCCCATAATTGAGCATGAAATTCAAACAAAAAAGATAATAAAAATTTGAAAAAAAGAACTATAAATAAAAGCCTAACCTAGACAACTTCCTTGAGGATTGGTTCGTCAAATGGATTGAAAAAGAAAGCTCTGATTGAAAACCTTCTTCAGACCTCAAAAAATCGAAAATAAGGAAGAAAACCACTAGTATAATCAATGACTTACTCACTTACACTCTGACTCACATACTCAATCCCTTGACTCATTCACACACTCACATTTACTCCCTAATCAAATCTCACACACTCATTCAATCAAGTATTTAACATTCATTCATTTAATCGATTCAATTCATTTAACCAATGATTTTCATTCATTCTATCAATCATCCCATCAACTCAATACAATACAACATATTCATTTAAGTATCTAGTCATAAACTAAATCATGCATTCATACACTAATTCATTTATTCCATCATTCATTCAATTAATCATAAACATCATCCATTCAATAAGTTGTAAACTTAAAAGACGACGACATGGCAGAGTAATTGTAGCTAACAATTATGTTTCGTGCCAATAAGCTCTAGTCATTCAGACAACTCAAAATACACTACAAAAAAATGTCGATATAGCGACGGATTATTAGGGACGGATTTAATTCCGTCACTAAAGTAGGGACGGATTAGAGATAATCCGTCACTAAAATAATTTAGGGATGGATTCAAAAATCCGTCTCTAATTTAGAGACGGATTTCCAAATCAGTCTCTAATTTAGAGACGGATTTCCAAATCGGTCTCTACTTTAGAGACGGATTTAAAATCCGTCTCTAACTTTTAAGTCACGTTAAAGTAGTGACGGATTTTTAATTCCGTCACTACTATATCCAACCATATAAAAGTAGTGACAGATTTCAAAATCTGTCACTAAATTTAGGGATGGATTTTAAAAATCCGTCCCTACATTTCTTATAGTTAATATATTAATTTTGTATATAGAATAACATAAGTTGTATGGTGTTGAAGTTGGTAAGTTGAAATTTATGGTCTGCGTCAGTGAATCAGTATTACGAGTTAACTGCCAACTACACTAATCGTCTATGTCAGCCCCGGCCCGTCACCGTTAACCCTTAGCTTGATACAAAGATTCCTGAGTACGTTCTAATCAACAGCAAAATTATAATGGATGTTAATTGTAATATTTATTCGCTAATTATTGTTTTCGACTACCTTCACATCTTGTAGTCCAGGTTGTTTAATTAGCTTCTGTATTATTGGAAATGACTTATACGAGTATATGATATAAAGTTCAATAAGCTTAAACTTCTATTCTTCTGATACTCCCTTGTTCCTAAGTTTATATTGGTCTATTGGACAGTCTAAAACTAATAATCTAAGAGTTTACAGTTGATAGTCTTGAGTATATGATGAAATCAGGATGAACAACTTGCTGGATTTCTTGCACTGAATATTTTGGACTGAAAAAAGTCACAAACAAAAGTAACGTAACAACATTCCCTCCTGCTGACTTAATATGATGTGTAGCGCATATGTAACCTTTATGGGAGTGGTTTGGGTCATGATGGTGATATTAAGATTTAAGGTAGCCTGAACTGTTGAGCTTCGTAATTGTTTGTGGACTTTTTGTCTCAAAGTTGCTTTCATTTTTCTAAATATTTAGGAAATTAAAGGGAAAATTCGCCCATATAAATATGAGATGCAGAATAATCTTTTAGTTTAAAAATAATTTTAGGACCATAACTTCTTATTCTTTTTTCTTTCATTTGAGGATTGGGTGTGGGGTGAGCCGGTGAGGAAGGGTGCAAATCTTGAGTGGACAAGCATGTGTGCACCTTGTTTCTAAGTTCATTATGTTTGGGTTATGTTTATACTTGATTTCCTTGTTTTATGGAACTTTTGTCCTTGTTGGTCTCTTATATGTATATATGGAACAACTTGAAGAATCATGTTTTTTGTTTAAGTCTTCTAAGTAAGCTGCAATTGCAGCCCTTGCTACTTATGTTATTGTTGTAAGTTGAAGAATAATATAAACCTTTTTACTGGTGCAGGTTGTTGTACTAGCTGTGTTGTTCGTGTGAAATCTGGACAACTCCGTCAACCTGAGGCCCTTGGAATATCTGTTGAATTAAAGTCTAAGGTAATTACTATGCTCTCGACATGCTCTTGACAGTTATGAGGCTTCTAAGTTAGTGGAAATTTACTGGTTGGTTAAATGAGGGATTATGTTTCTAGCAGAAGCTATTGACAAGGTGTAGAAAGAAATAAAATGTTGATTTCTCTGGCTGATGTTTGGCTAAAAACTAGTCTTCATAGGGCCTAGGTAGTATTATTGCTACAAAATTAAAAATTTAGGAATGTGTAGTGATTAGTGATTAGAGTTGAAATGGGCAAGTAAATAGCCATTTTGAGGTGTTTTGAGTCATTTTGGGTGATATTGAGCCCAAAACACTTGGAAGTCGACTTTTAACTTAGCTTGAGGACTTATACACTTGTAAATACGCTATTTAGGAAAGTTTTACTTAGTTATAAGCTTAAATGAAGAACAAGTAGTGACTTGGCCATGGGGGTAGCCACTTTTTGTGATTTTGGAGCCTTTTTGAGTGAATTTGAGCCCATAACGGTTGTAATGTCACATTTCAATAAATTAAAAAACATAGACACCTCTAAATATGCAGTATATGAATGTTAAAGGTACTTATAAGCTTAATTGAAGAGACGGTAATGAAATGGGCAAGTAAATAGCCATTTTGAGGTGTTTTGAGTCATTTTGGGTGATATTGAGCCCAAAACACTTGGAAGTCGACTTTTAACTTAGCTTGAGGACTTATACACTTGTAAATACGCTATTTAGGAAAGTTTTACTTAGTTATAAGCTTAAATGAAGAACAAGTAGTGACTTGGCCATGGGGGTAGCCACTTTTTGTGATTTTGGAGCCTTTTTGAGTGAATTTGAGCCCATAACGGTTGTAATGTCACATTTCAATAAATTAAAAAACATAGACACCTCTAAATATGCAGTATATGAATGTTAAAGGTACTTATAAGCTTAATTGAAGAGACGGTAATGAAATGGGCAAGTAAATAGCTACTTAGTGGTGTTTTAAGTCATTTTCGGTGATATTGAACCCAAAACGCTTGGAAGTTGACTTTTAACATAACTTGAGGACTTATACACTTGTAAATACTCTATTTAGGAATGTTTTACTTAGTTATAAGCTTAAATGTAGAACAACTAGTGACTTGGCCATGATATTAGCAACTTTTCGTGATTTTGGAGCTTTTTTGAGTGAATTTGAGCCCAAAACGGTTGTAATGCCACATTTCAATAAATTAAAAACATAGACACCTCTAAATATGCAGTATATGAATGTTAAAGGTACTTATAAGCTTAATTGAAGAGACGGTAATGAAATGGGCAAGTAAATATTTTGAGGTGTTTTTAAGGTATTTTGAGCAAAAATCACTTAGAACTTGTCATTTGCTTTAAATTTAAACCTTAAAAAGTTATAACTATGTTTTATAGGAATGTTTAAGTTATGTATAAGTTTTATTGAAATGAAACTAGTGAAATGGGCATAATTGTAGCTATGTTTCATTCATTTTTTATCGAAGTTGGACACATAATTAAACACAAGTTGAAATAGTTGTCTATGTGTATTCCTCTATTAGTATGTTTGTTTCAATCAAGTGCGTGTTGTAGGAAACATATCAGAAGCAGGTTGAGGATTCCTCTAATGCGGAAACTCCAAAGACGCCAAATGAGATGTATTGGGAGGCAGCTGGTGGGCGCAGCAAGAAAGGTTGCGTCAAAGGTCTTAGTAGTGGTGCTGAGCTTTACTACGGGTCGTTCAGGCGATGTGGATCGTCACAGTAGTACACCCCCTTTGTCGTTTCTCAAATGCAAGAACATTTTGACAAAAGGGTAGAGAATTTCACAATCCAGCTGCAGGAGTTCCGGGAGTATTTGAGGACCCAGATTCGTGATGAGTTAAGGCAGGAGGTTCGAGATGAGGTCAGGAATGAGATGTAGGCAGAGATGGCCGCAATGGAGCAGAGAAACAGAGAGCATGTGGAGGAGCTGATGAGTCGGATCCAGGGAATCGGCACTGACTGTTGTTCTTCTTTCCAGAGTCATCGTAGAGACCCCCCCAGAGATGACTCGGGTAGTGGCGCAAGTCAAGGCACTCCAGTTTAGTTAGCTTACTTGTGTTTTAGGATATATCGTATTATCGAATGGATATATAGTTTAGTTGTATGCAATTACTATTATTGTTAAACTTGTTATGGTAGTATTTAACGGTAGTTGTAAGACACAAATTAATTTATTTATGTTTTAAAATGTTTGAAACAATATCCTTGATGTGATCATCGCAATAGAACGGAATTGGTTATGGTCTATATAGATTTGCAGGTACGAATTAGGGTTTGAAGTAGTCTTTTTAAAAAGAAATTGCAAAATTCTGACGGAAATATTCATTGCAATTTGTCATATAAGAATTTATTAAAACTTTTCTGACGGAATTTATCGTCGCAAAAAAATGGAAAATTTAATGGCTGCAAATTGAGCGCTAGTTTGCGAGGGAATTTTCTGTCGCAAAATGGGGGATTTGCGATGGAAAATTCCGTCAGAAACACCAACAATTTGCGACGAAGGGAATAGCGACGACAATTTTCTGACGGAATTTGGGGTTTTTCCGACGGAATATTTCTGTCGCAAATCAGTTGTTGTCTTGTTGTGAATCACATAAATAATTTTTTGACCATATTGCTAGAATGAATAGCCATGGTACTCACAGAAGATTTACGAATGGAAGGAATTCTGATCTCCAACAACAACCTCACAAGCAATACATTTTCATATCCCGTTTCAACCACAGGTCGAACCTGCAACAATCACATCAATGTTAAAGCTGGTATTTTCACTTGATTAGCAAATACCTTGAAAGAAAGAGTATTAACATATAAAGCCTTTGCATTGTTGTGGTTATTATGATCTACACTGTCCAAGCTCATAAAAAAAAACTTAAAGCAGCAGGCTGTTGTCATATATGACTAGGCCGTAGAGAATTTGTTATTAGCAGGCGCAGTAGATTTTGTTTGGTGGTAGTCGGCTAAAACCAAAAGATGACAGTACATAGTACACAACCATATCTTTGGCATTTGTCATTGATCAAAGTCAAACACTAAATACTTCAAGACATGGAGATCAGATAAAGTGTGTTAACCCTTATTCAATCAAGAAATCAAGAATATATGATAATGAAGAGTTAGAAGTATCATTCGATATGCAAAATCCAGAGTTCCAAAAGTGCTCTAGCTGCTCAGATTTATTGATTTCGGTGATTGCTTTTCAGCGATAATGGACTACAGCATGCTAAGGTTCAAGAAGTCTGGCAACAAAAGGTCTAGTAAGCTTACAGATACTAAAACATGATGTGAAATATAAGACAAGACAACTCTGCATAAATTCAATCCAAAGTTTTCAGCTGATGCATCAGCAAATCACACAATGTAAGTTGCTTGCCATCACACTGATCAAAACGCACGAGAAGAACAAGTATGTATGTATGTATTTAGTAGTAGCAAATTCTGATCAATTAAGAAAACCTCCACATTATAATAGAATTTGAATTAGTGCTTCACATAAAAATTCTCCATAATAGTAATATCAGTGATTATTTGTTGCGGTTCTTCAAAAACCACAAAAAACCACAGCAAATGTAGCGCAGCAAATGTGGATTTTTCTACTAGTGATAGCACATCTATAAATATGAGATGGTGCATCGTTTATTTCACAAGGAAGTCACAAACACACAAAAAAAACACAAACACACAATACACAATACACAATACACAAGGAAGTCACACACAATAAGAAAAGCCACAAGACCAAGCCTTTCACCCTTATTGTAATCCTCCACCTAATATTTTATTTCACAAACCCACTATACTCTTATTGTAATACTCCTTAGTGAGTAATAGTAGAGAGAGTCTCATTGTAATATAAACACCCTTAAAGGGTAATTGTACTCCTCTATTCTAATATAGTGGAATAAAAGCTTGTCGTTAATGGGTTGTCCCCACATAAAATTGTGTGTTCTATGTATTACATACCTTGCCTATTATCATCCCTTATCATACACTTTTCAATCAACACATAACAAAAATTACAGACACCACATAGAATTTTCGTCACAGGCTTTCATATTAAATGAGAGACTACCTATAGAACAGCTTTCGCCTTTACGCATGTAGTCATGGAGATATTGTTCCTCTAATCCATCTTTATGCACTTGACGAATTGACAATCCTTGCACACACGCATTAATCCTTATCAATGAATTGACGCTAAAAACCATAGATATAAATCTTGAATATTAAAAGAAAAAAAACAAATACAGAAAAAAATCTCACAGAATTTTTTTATATTTTTTTTAAAGAAAAATGGTGAAAAGAGAAGGGAGGTGTGGCAAGAGAGAAAATGGTTTAATTTTAATTGGAAAATTGAAATTAAATAATCCAACCTTTTAACATTTTGCCAATAATAATCTCACCTTGCACCTCATTTTAATAAAAATGATCTAGTTAACCTGTAACCTCTGATTAGGTAACGATTTCTTTTCTTTATTTAAATTTTAATTATTTCCTTGCCCACCCCCCCCCCCCCCCCACACACCCCACCCCCCCCCACCCACCCCCCCCCCCCCCCCCCAAAAAAAAAAATTACGAAGTAATAATAAAATCTTATTTCCCCTCTTATTTTATCCAATACTCCCTTCTTAAAGAAAACTAAAAAAAAAAAAAAAAAAAAAAAAAAAAAAAAAAAAAGCCATCTCCTCTCATTCTCAACATTGTCACCATGTCCACATTTCTTCTCCTCTTCTCCACTACCATCACTACGTTTTTTCTCCTCTTCCCCAACCAATCCCCATGTCTGCGATTTATCTAAAGTGATTTTCTAATTTTTTTTTTCAACAACAATTGATCCTCATTATTTCCTCTTCCAATGCGCTTTTGGGTACAAAATCAACCTTTTGATTATTCAACTAGAATTTTAGCTCAGGCAATGCCCCGGGACAGCTATAATTATCAAATATGTTTTTGTTTATTTTTCATAATGTGTTTTTTGTTTAGTGCGAAATTAGATTGCATGGATTGCAAATAAGATAATAATTAAAAAAGCAAAACAATTACTCCTAATAACTACACATGATTTGTATTTTAATTTATACATTGTAAAGCTTGACATGTATCATATTTATTGGCGAGCGCCACGTACCGTAGTTTCGTTGACATCGACGTCTTTTAATATATTATATAAATTGTACCAAAATTGAACTTCTGTTGATTCAATTGTTTCGAAATCAATGTTTTCTGATTCAATTGGTTTATACTTTTATTTTGAAAGCTCGGTTAGTTTCTAATTGGTTGAGTTGCTTTGACTATGATGATTTTTATATTAAATACAATTCAATCAAGGGTACTTATGATGGTTTTTGGGTATTAATGGATAGGATGTCATGACACAGAAGTTGGAAAATGGTAGATGAGGAGAAAGAGGCTTTAAGGCTTTTACTGTTAAAAAAAATCGATTCATTATTGATAGAACAATTTTACACTTATCAATTATTGACTCAATTTCTCAAAGTAATAAACAAGACTAATTCCTTAGAAAAAACAAAACTTGACAAAATTAATTAGAGAAAGAGATGAGAAAATGAGAAGAGAAGTGAAAAAAAAAATCAAATAGTGAAATGGAGTAAGAAATTTCTTTTTCTATAAAGAAAACATTATTTGAAAATATGAAAAGGATGAATAAAAGTCAAAATCAACAACTTATTTATCCTACTCCCTCTATTTTTCAGTAACAACAAATCACTTTTCGTATTTACTGAAACACATTTTAAACACTTTATAACTCTACTTGTATATTTGTATAAAATATAAAAATTATACTCCGTATATTAATTAAGTGCACACCAAGACGATTCAAATAACATCTATATTGACTATATTCCACTTTACACTTTAATCATAAAATTAAATCAATACTTAAAGATAAATAGTGCAACTTTTGAAATGTTACAACAACAAAAAACGGAGGGAATATATTTTTAAACTTTTATCGATTTTGTAGGTAAATATCAATTAAGAACTGTTTTTGTCAAATATAGGTGCAAAGTGGGATTATTCGTGAATTACTTTAAAGTGTAATTATTATTGTCAAAATGTTAAAAGATTGGATTATTTATTTCCCTTTTTCCATTTTCATTAACCAAGTTATCAATTAATTAATATATTTTACATAGATGGACAGATTGTGGATTGTGATCAGCAAATACCAAAACTCAAAACTACAAATAGAATCATAAAAAAGTGTGACAAATTTGAAATGTTCACATGAGATTATAAACTAGTCAAATCTAAAGGATATCAAAATGGGTCAACACACTTCTCCCAAGTAAACCACCCATTTAAGAATTTATGGAAGGAATAACAGTGAAATACCATAGGGAGAAGTTTAGAACTATGGACTTATTGAGTATGGACAAAAGCGTCGGTTCCTATATGGTCGCATTAACAATCGGCGATTTAGAAGAAAAAAAAAAAAAAGTAGTAGAAAGAAAGTAAACATCCATGACATGTTCACAACCATTGACGGTGACATTTAACTTATTTTTTATTTTAAAAAAAAAAAAATCAAAAAATAAAATAATTTTTGGTTAAATGAAATGAGACAGCGGTGGAGGGACGATAGGTCGCATGGGGTGTTGTCCCATTAATATATCTGCCTTCCAATGTTTCTGAGTTGGGACTCATCTTACTTTTTCTTTCTTTGGCTTAGTTTAGTTCATGTTTTAATTCTTCATAATAGTGGAGTACTACTTATCACTCTCTCATCTACGCTTTCTTTTTTATTCATTCATGTGCTTCCTCTTGTGATTAGTTATTACCTCTCTTTCTTTCCACATTAATCACAACAACGACTTCCTTTACTTCACAACAAATGGTTGCGTTATCGGTTTAATGAGTTCAAATAAGGTCTAACGTCTTGAATTAAACTCGTCATCTTAACAAGTTAACAAAACTCATCTTGCAATACTTGGGTATGTTTTTTAAATTGTTCAACGATAAATAAGTTATTAGGCTTATAAAATGTTTTAACAGTTAGCACTATTTGTGTTTCGTGGATATGTATGTGTATAATTGATGTTCCTAATAGACTTGACTTATATGTAATATTATGTGGGGTCAGAAGCTCAGTGTTGAGAGAATTGGGAGATAGCTCATTGATAAAAACATCTCACCCGGTATCAAGAAACCTCAAAATCTATTCTAACTTTCACCCTTGTGATTATATAGTTTGAAGATAACTATATCATGTTCAACTTTACGTTACGAAAATTAAGTGTACATGAGTCAATCTAATTTTTGTAATAAATAATAGTTTAGTACGTAATCTTAATTTAAGAGATATTGGATCCATCTAAATTTTAAAGTAATTCAGGAATTAGGATGTCAAAACAAAGCTTGTGTTCACATGATGTAATATTTTGTGGTGCTAGCTATAGTGAATTATGAATCACTTCTATGCACCTATAACATCCTATTTTTGGCCAAGAGTTATATCGATCCAAGGTCTAAGTTTTAGACCACCCTGTGTATTATATTAGGGCTCTTGAGTGTTGGCACTTATCTCCATTATAATTAATATAAGTTCAGTTTAATTTAGGTTGAGGTCGAGGAATTGGTTTTATACTCTATCACGCTCCCTCATACGATGTAGCATGGGTCCCTTCATACCCTGCGCTAAATAATTCCACTTAGAAGGGAGGGGTGGATGAGGTTCGAACCCGTAACCTTTGTGTCACGTTGGCGCTGATACCATATTAGAGGACCAACTTAACCAAAAGCTTAAGCTGATGGTTGATGCCCATGAATTGATTTTATACTCTATCAAACATGACCTAAATCTAAGCATATGGACCACACCTCTTAAGTTGTTACTATTAAAGATTTCATTCACAAAACTTCCTCAAAATGTCATAGCATTACTGTGAACATTCCCTTAACCTTATTAACTAACTCTTTTTTTTTTATTATTATTTTGTTATTCTCATTCATCATACCTCTTTTTTTTTTTGTTTTACAAGGCGCAAAAGAACGAAGGGTGCTAAGCAACCCTTGTTTAGTGAATTACAGTAACACAGTGAAAATGACTCAGAACTTTCCAGATTAGTAACAAAATATTGCGTTCTTTAGTCGGTAGATGTTCAAACTCTCTCAATTTTTCCACCGTTGACGCCCGTACCCCTTCAACCCATAGATGAACACGACCTTTTTCAGTAGCCTCTCGTAGTCCTAACCAAAGAGTTTTCAAAATTCTGTCCTCGTTGTTTGCTACCCTACAATACACTATCCCACGAGTCATTGGTCGTTGAGATTGATCTCTGGTGTCCCACCTTAGTGGAATAGGGCCCTCCCTGAAGGTGTGAGTCTTGTGTATTTTTAGGGTAGTGAAGTCGTTGCAACCTTGATCACCAATCAACATCTCTGTACCTCCTATTTCAAAACCCAGTGTTTTTTTGTGTTTTTGGGGTCGTCCCGCTTGGACGGTCTATTCCTCGTTTAGTCTTCATTAAATCCAACATCACCGAGTATTCCCTAGTAGCGGTTTCTAGGATATGAGGGGTGCTGAATATCGAGTTTCGGAAAACCTGATTATTTCTTGCGAACCAGATTGCTCTGATAATAGCAATGAACTAAATGTCAGCATGGAATTCGTGTTGATTCCTTTGAAGGTACACAACCCAGTTTTTCATCCACTCGTTGAAAGGAATGTGCTGCTGAACCTCGGTAATTATTCCTAGTGGACAAGCCCTCCAAATGCGAGAGATGATGTAGCAATCCCTGAAGAGGTGTTTGTAGGTTTCTTTAACTCCCTCAAATGTGTTGTCCGAAAATAACTATAGCAATTTTAATTAATATGTTGAAGAAAAAAAGTTTATATAAGTCACAATAATTAGAGTTGAATAAAAGTATAATTTTATATTAATTAAGGTTTATACATTAGTCTTTAATCATTTTTTTTATATAAAAAAAAAACAAAAAAAAAACACCTAGAAAAAATCATGCCAAATTGACGAGACAATTGATTCTCAAATTGTCGCCTTTGTTTTCCCCATCTTGGATGTACACGCTTTCCAATGTAATTAATATTTTTACTATAAATATCTCTAATTACATAGTCTAGTATTAAGTAGATGAAATTATAACAATTTAATAATAATAAAGTAGTCCGTGAGCCAAAACAAAAAAATTTCATAGAACTATACTTTTCATTATATATATTGAAAAATAAATAGAAGATTCTCTTTATTAATGAATAAGGTCAAGATTCCAAATTTTAAAAATAAAAGCGAACAAAGGCGGTAAAATAATTAATGAGAATTTAGAATCAATTTTGTAATTCAAATTCAATTAAAAGAAAAATAAAAAGATATTCAACAACATACTATGAATTTTACAAGATTTAATCAACAATTTTGCATGTGCTCAAGATGTACAAGCACATGATCATATTCTATGATTTTTAGTTGGCAATTGACATAAGCTCATTATTCAATTGATCGATAAAGGTAATTCTATTGTGTGTTGACAAAACTCCCGCATAATAAGAGTGTTTTCATTAATCACAATAAAGTTAATGCTATTATATTCTTTTAACATTTTTTTTTTCAATTTAATAATTCATTTACAATTCAAATAATTTCAATTTGATTTAATTACTCCCTCTGTCCCTTTTGTTTGGTACTCTTTGGGCTTGCACTTGTTTGACTTTAATATCTTTTGCTTTGTTCTTAATATCTTTTGTTTCATTGTATATATATGTAAATTTTTTTAATAATTAGATATTAATAACGTATTTATTGAGACAAATCAAACAAGACCCATATGACTATATTATGATTTATAAATTAAAAGCAATTTGAAAATTCTCTCATCTTATAAATAATGTCAACATTTTAAAAGTAGCAATAGAAAAACGAAAAGAGTACAATTTTCTTTTATTAATTTCCAGTTTAATTATTGTATCATCAACTCAAAACTTTATTCTTTGAGATTTATTGTTATTTCATCAATAATTTTTAAATCAATATCTTACTTCCATAAACATTTACTTGCAACAAAAAGGTATTATTTATGAGTAATTGACTATTAATAANCCAATCAACATCTCTGTACCTCCTATTTCAAAACCCAGTGTTTTTTTGTGTTTTTGGGGTCGTCCCGCTTGGACGGTCTATTCCTCGTTTAGTCTTCATTAAATCCAACATCACCGAGTATTCCCTAGTAGCGGTTTCTAGGATATGAGGGGTGCTGAATATCGAGTTTCGGAAAACCTGATTATTTCTTGCGAACCAGATTGCTCTGATAATAGCAATGAACTAAATGTCAGCATGGAATTCGTGTTGATTCCTTTGAAGGTACACAACCCAGTTTTTCATCCACTCGTTGAAAGGAATGTGCTGCTGAACCTCGGTAATTATTCCTAGTGGACAAGCCCTCCAAATGCGAGAGATGATGTAGCAATCCCTGAAGAGGTGTTTGTAGGTTTCTTTAACTCCCTCAAATGTGTTGTCCGAAAATAACTATAGCAATTTTAATTAATATGTTGAAGAAAAAAAGTTTATATAAGTCACAATAATTAGAGTTGAATAAAAGTATAATTTTATATTAATTAAGGTTTATACATTAGTCTTTAATCATTTTTTTTATATAAAAAAAAAACAAAAAAAAAACACCTAGAAAAAATCATGCCAAATTGACGAGACAATTGATTCTCAAATTGTCGCCTTTGTTTTCCCCATCTTGGATGTACACGCTTTCCAATGTAATTAATATTTTTACTATAAATATCTCTAATTACATAGTCTAGTATTAAGTAGATGAAATTATAACAATTTAATAATAATAAAGTAGTCCGTGAGCCAAAACAAAAAAATTTCATAGAACTATACTTTTCATTATATATATTGAAAAATAAATAGAAGATTCTCTTTATTAATGAATAAGGTCAAGATTCCAAATTTTAAAAATAAAAGCGAACAAAGGCGGTAAAATAATTAATGAGAATTTAGAATCAATTTTGTAATTCAAATTCAATTAAAAGAAAAATAAAAAGATATTCAACAACATACTATGAATTTTACAAGATTTAATCAACAATTTTGCATGTGCTCAAGATGTACAAGCACATGATCATATTCTATGATTTTTAGTTGGCAATTGACATAAGCTCATTATTCAATTGATCGATAAAGGTAATTCTATTGTGTGTTGACAAAACTCCCGCATAATAAGAGTGTTTTCATTAATCACAATAAAGTTAATGCTATTATATTCTTTTAACATTTTTTTTTTCAATTTAATAATTCATTTACAATTCAAATAATTTCAATTTGATTTAATTACTCCCTCTGTCCCTTTTGTTTGGTACTCTTTGGGCTTGCACTTGTTTGACTTTAATATCTTTTGCTTTGTTCTTAATATCTTTTGTTTCATTGTATATATATGTAAATTTTTTTAATAATTAGATATTAATAACGTATTTATTGAGACAAATCAAACAAGACCCATATGACTATATTATGATTTATAAATTAAAAGCAATTTGAAAATTCTCTCATCTTATAAATAATGTCAACATTTTAAAAGTAGCAATAGAAAAACGAAAAGAGTACAATTTTCTTTTATTAATTTCCAGTTTAATTATTGTATCATCAACTCAAAACTTTATTCTTTGAGATTTATTGTTATTTCATCAATAATTTTTAAATCAATATCTTACTTCCATAAACATTTACTTGCAACAAAAAGGTATTATTTATGAGTAATTGACTATTAATAATATTTGTTATAACTAAATGTTTACAGAGTTATATCATACTCAATTTTTTGCATTTCAGGAAAAAAAAAAAAACTTGGTCATTATTTTCAAAGACACCAAAGTTAAAAAGAGAAAATAAAAACCTTCAACATCAAGACAACGGGAAGAGGAAGAGGCAATATACTCAATAGTTGTGTAGTTAAAAAAAAAAATACAGCTATCAATATTTAGAGTAGAAAGGAAGGCTCACACCTACCTTCCCAGTCCCACTGCATCACCATTTCACCTCATTCTTCTTTCTCTTTTAATTATTTATTTATTTAATTTTTCCTTTTATTTTCCTCTTATTAATAAACCCCCTTCTTTCTTTCAATTTTCTTTTTCTTTCTAACTTCACTACTTTCTCTCCCAATTTCTCCCCTTTCCCTCACACTTCATCATTCATTCACTCCTTCAAGGTTAGTTAGTTTTATAGGGAATATATACGGAAATTTGCTCACTTTTTTTTTTTTTTTTTCATTACCATTATCATTCGGCATTTTTTCCTAAAAACCAAAAATAATTTTGTGAGTTTATCTAAAAAAACCGCGGGTTAAATTTTATGATTTTACCCGCTCATTGTTTTTGAAATTCTCAACTTCTTTAAATTGGCAAATTACAATGTTCAGTTTCTTTTATTTATTCAAAATTAAGTGCTTATTTTTATTTTATGTTCACTAATTTGCAGGTAAAATTGCCGTAATTGTTGTACTTCACCAGCTTAAATTTCGTCAGCAAAAGTAAGGAGGAAATTTAGCTCAACTTAAGGTACGTAATTTCACATAAAGGTGGAATTTGAGCACTTTTGATCAAATTTCACTTCTTTAATTTGTCACTACATTTCCAAAATAATGCACAGTATTTTATTTTGGAATAAAAATTGCTAAGGATGTTAAGTGATCATGGGACCAGCTAAGTATTAGCTTGCAACTTCTTCTTTTTGTCTTAAGTCACATGTAATATCCTTTGTTTTTCCACTTTATGAGACTTTTTTTTTCTAAAGTGTTTTGATTAAAGTACATCTGATTAAACATAACTCTTTTTTTTTTTTTTTGAATTTTAAAACTTATATTATGGATATGTAAATTGTAAGCAAGAAAAAAAAAATAAATAAAATGGGGATTTTTTATTTTTTGATTGAGTATAAAAATAGAAAAAGGAAAAAAGAATCCTAAATTGGACTAAAATGCGCCACCCGCGTGACAAAGGTGGACGAAATGATTGAACGTGTATTGTTCATGATACGTCATTCGACCAATCAAATTGCAGTATTTCATAAAATTAACACATTATAGCGCATTTTAGAGGGAATTTATTCTCATAAAAATTTGTATACAAGTTTTTACATTCCTTCAAACTTAAACAAAATAAAAAAAAAAAAACTGTATGTATTTTAGTGCTGTATTAATTACGCTTGAGTCATAAACACATAAAAGTCATAGTAACTTAAACATCTTACAAATATTAAATTGTTTTGCTCATTTATTTAATTGTTGGTTTTACAGGGAAGTTTCAAAAGAGAGTTATAAAAAAAAAATTAATTTGAGTAGGATATCAATGGAGGAAATTGATTGTGGGAATTTCTTCGACCAAATTGATGACCTTCTAGAGTTTCCAAACGATGACGTTGAGAAAGGGTTAGTTGATAGTGGTATTTGTGGCGAGTTCAATGAATTTCCCCCTGTGTTTTGGTCTGAAAATTCGCCGGTTTTCTCCGGGAATACGAGTAATAGCGCATCCGACCTCTCGGCTGAACTTTCTGTTCCGGTGAGTATTTATTTTATAAATCCTTAAAGCTGCATATAACATTTTTAGTAATCGGACTACTCGTGATGGTAGTAATCACATATGCAATAATTGTGTATTAGGTGTTTTGAAAAAAAATTGTCATGTGTGGTACAGTATTGATTATTGTATGATTTGGAGTAATTTTAAATTTTATGGGACACATGACACCCACACCGCACACTAATGTCTCACGTAGTCATGTGGTAGCCATGTTATGTATAGGTGTTGGCTACATGCCTATATTGATTGATAGCCCGTTAGTTGGTTATAAAGATTTAAATCAAATTTCGTCTACATTATCCCCATCATGAATGATGATTCCTTAAGGAGGGGGTGTGTCTGGCACGACACATGAACTTTGCACATGGTTTGGTTGTTTGATTAGCCTATGAGAATAGCACAATCAGTGACATTTCTGATTTTCCATTATTGGTATATCTTTTGATAAAACAAATTATAAATGATTGTTTAAGTAAATTATACAAAACTCAATCATATTCTGAGCAGTAAAATCTTATACTCCTTATGTGGTTGGCTACACTGCTATATACTTTGTGAGTTTATAATTGAGTACGAAAGTTTACTTTTAATGGGAAACAAGGCTATTAGGTTCAAGTGGAGTTGCTCAAGAAATTACGTATTCCGTCACTCTTATAATGTTATTATTTTGAGTCTGGTATAATAAAAGATTACGAAAATTATATATATGGATAGTATACATCGAGTCGAATTAAACAAGATCTCATATGACATATAACTATGTTATTCCTTATATATTAAGCATCAAACTGAGTTAAAGTTGCAACATGAATAGTGCTAAAAGTCATTTTATAGCAACTAAAAAAGGACATGAGGGAGCGGTATAATATATGGTTGCTTTGTGTAACTTTTGTGGTGGCAAAAAAATTTTCGTCTATTGATTCGTACCAAGAGGTAATATTTACATCAAATACCCGAGGTACATACAAATTTTGCTTGTATTAGTTAAATTATCACTTGGTCAATTGTATATACACTTTATTTAGAAGTTCCTTTCTTTACAAATTTTTTTTTTGTCCAAAAGAAATTATGCGAATTATTTACACCTTTTCATTTCTATGTTTGTGGCAACCAAAAAAAATTCTCTAATTAATTTGTTTCTGAATCTTCTATTTCCATGAATTTCATTACTAATATTACTTATATTATAACGTAAACATTTTTCTTGTAATTTTTTTTTTTTTTGCTTGTATTAAAAGATATTTGCAACTCTAAATTGAACTTTATATTAATTGTTGCAAAAAAAAAATATTAATTATTTAAAGATATTTATTTATAGGGTGGTGTGTATAATGTCGAGGGCAATTATTAGAGTATTTAGTATGCTCACGTGGTAGGAGGATATTTCGGAATTATAAAATGTAGTACATCATGTGAGGAGGTCATTCCACCGACGGCATTATTTTCCCATTTAGCTGTCATGCAGTGGTGTTTTGTTTTCCGTTGTTTTACTATTACTCGTTTTTGACCTCTTTTTGTTCTTTATTATTATTATTATTTTTTTTTTTCTTGACAGCTGGCATTATTTATTTTTCATTTTTCGCGCTATTATTTTTTGATTTGATTAATTAATAAATAAATATATTACGGAGTATAATCTAATGTTAATGTATTATACTCCATAATCAGTCACCCTCGTTACATCTTTGCTGCCACGAAATTACGAAATAACGACGTGGGTGGACCGTTTATGTAACATGGTTAACAGCAATTTTATGTACTTGGTTCATCAATTAATGAATTAAGAAATACGATAAAGAAGATGTCATGTTCAAGAAACAGTTGGAGGGATAAAAAAAAAAAATCAATGATTGTGAAGTTAGTTAGTGATCATGTGAGCACTAATGCAGCACATCATGTGAGCACTAATGCTCTACTTACTAGTCCACAATTAGTGTTGAAGTAAAGGTTACCTCTTAAGAGCTCTCATGTTAAACCTTTGGCGTTGTAGAAGTTAGAAGTTAAGCTGTGATACTAATTGACGCGTTTTTGAAAGGGTTGAACTTGGATTGTGTTGAATGATATTGGATTTTACATTTCATGATGGATTCAATGTCTCAATTATGTTAAGAATGATGATATAAGTTTAATTGGAAGAAAACACATAGTCTGCTATTTGTGTTACATATCTGTTCATTGATTAGTTATTCTTCTTTAGGTTCTGTTGCGTAACTAATGGTTCTTGTTCTTATGGTGCAGTATGAGGACATTGTTCAGCTCGAGTGGCTATCGACATTTGTGGAAGATTCCTTTGCCGGTGCAGGCTTGACACTTGAGAAATCTCAGTCAACCTCGTCCACAAAAGACTCATCCCGAAATCAGTTTCAGACGTCAAGCCCTATTTCAGTCCTTGAGAGCAGCAGCAGTGCATGCTCTAAAGGGAAAACACTCCCTGTTTGTCACGAAAGACGTGCTCGTAGCAAGCGTCGTCGTCCTGCTACTTTCAAACCTCGTATGCACTTCATGTCACCAACGTCCTCCATTACCGAAACACCCCGTCCATTGTTTGCCCCTATCATGTCATTCTCCGAGTCAGAAAATTTTGCTGAGTCTCGTCCAATGAAGAAGAAAAAACTGATCAAAATCCTCCCTCCTTCAGGAAAAGTTAGCCACAACCAGAACCAAAACCAAAATTCAAACGAAAATGCAAATGGCACACCTCAAGCAGCACTGAGGAAGTGTATGCATTGTGAGATTACAAAGACACCACAATGGAGGGCAGGACCATTAGGTCCCAAAACCCTTTGCAATGCTTGTGGTGTCCGGTACAAATCAGGCCGTCTCTTCCCTGAGTACCGGCCTGCAGCAAGCCCGACTTTCATCCCAACTTTGCACTCCAACTCACACAAGAAAGTTATCGAAATGAGAACCAAGACAACCGATGAGAAACCCGAGTTGACCTCATTCCCAACTCTCATTCCTAAATCCGGCCCTCTCCCAACATACATGTGATCACCATCCGAAAATTTGATATCACAACCAACATTGTGTTCTTGTGTCATTTGTTATTGTTTTCCCGATTTGTATCGTTATCATATATCTTGGTTCATTGGTTTTTTTGTACAGAGGAGAAGGGGATGTGAAAAAAAAAAAAAAAAAAAAAGCAGGAATAGGTGACAATATTTGTAGCATTTTAAGTAGTGAGGAATTAAGAAGAAGAGATTAAGAAAAAAAGGGAAGTAAAGTTTGAGGAAAATACACAAGTTTGTAGACCTAAGGTTTTTTTTAGGTGTAGGTAATTCTTAATTACATTAGTTCTTTAAGGTCAATCACTAGATTATGAGTCTGTTTGTTTAACTTCCCATTTTGTTGATCTTTTTTTTTCTTTCTTACCTTTAATTCTTTTATCTACCTCTTGTACGGGTATACTTTTTGCAGTTAAATTTTTTCAATCATAATATATAATTTTTTTCCTCAAACAAATTTGTTTTTCCTTCATTTTGAAGTTATATATACATACTATGGTTCCCACCACATTATCATCATACTGTTAGGTTATTATCAACTATTTATCGCGAGACATTAAAAGTTTTTGTTTATTACGTGGTAAGTCTGTCTCATACAAGATTTTGCGTTTTAATCATGATGGTAAGGTGACGACGATATATATATATCATATTCAATTGGTTGCTTTACTTTAGAGGCAACTAATGATATAAACTGTTCATAATGAACGAAACATAATGATGATTAACAAGGAGAGTGGGTTGATGGTAATAGTACACCAAAAATGATATAAGTAGTTAAGGTAGAATTAGGAATATGGTGTAAATCATAATGAAGACTTTGGTAATGAAGAAAGGAAAATTGTCACTTTCAGGCAACCGACGGTATAATTATGGAGTCTTTTTCACTCAACAGTTTTTCAGCAAACACTACACTGTCGGTGTTTACATGTGTAGGGCTAATTTGACTCTCTTTTAATAGTTGGTGTAGTGTGTAGTGTGTAGTGTGTAGTGTGTAGTGTGTAGTGTGTAGTGTGTAGTGTGTAGTGTGTAGTGTGTAGTGTGTAGTGTGTAGTGTGTAGTGTGTAGTGTGTAGTGTGTAGTGTGTAGTGTGTAGTGTGTAGTGTGTAGTGTGTAGTGTGTAGTGTGTAGTGTGTAGTGTGTAGTGTGTAGTGTGTAGTGTGTAGTGTGTAGTGTGTAGTGTGTAGTGTGTAGTGTGTAGTGTGTAGTGTGTAGTGTGTAGTGTGTAGTGTGTAGTGTGTAGTGTGTAGTGTGTAGTGTGTAGTGTGTAGTGTGTAGTGTGTAGTGTGTAGTGTGTAGTGTGTAGTGTGTAGTGTGTAGTGTGTAGTGTGTAGTGTGTAGTGTGTAGTGTGTAGTGTGTAGTGTGTAGTGTGTAGTGTGTAGTGTGTAGTGTGTAGTGTGTAGTGTGTAGTGTGTAGTGTGTAGTGTGTAGTGTGTAGTGTGTAGTGTGCTAAAGATTATTAATTTTTTACATGAAAATTTCATGGCCCATTTTTAATGCTAAGGTAAAGGGTCTAGGTCCGGAGAATTTATAGATGACAATACTTGTGTAGTCGCGTTTATAGATGAATGTGTTTGGTCCCTCTTATCTTTGGCGTATCAATTGTGCAAAATCAAGTTCGATTAATGATCATTTATGGAGTTGTCTTAAAAATTAAACCGTAGTCCTTGTTCTTGTCACAGTATATTGGTGTTTTTTTGTTTAATCATTGTATTAATGTATGGAGTATATATTAGATTGTCCGTATTTCCACCTTAATTTTGTTTTTGAATATTTGGTGAAAAAGTATTAATTAGCAGAGTAGTTCAAACTACCAGTTCAATTCAAATAACAAAGTGTTCTCTAAGAAAAAAAGAAAGACTTTGCTTCGCAAAAAGTCTATAACCCTGATATAATGTTTAAGGAAATATGGTTGTACAGTTTGAGCATGGTAAGCGCAAAGCAATAGGAGTTTGTACCTTTATAGTTGTGGTTGAGTTTAAAACTCTTTTTCAAATGATTTTGTTTACCATGTATTATTAATTTTTACATATGTACCACTTTTTGTGTAACACTTATATGTCATTGTTTCTGATTGGATAATAATAATAATATTTTATTTAATTTTTAATTTAAAAGTGATGAGTCATTGGCATGGAGATCCTCTCCATTTTATAAAATCAATGTTATTAGTAGATGCATGAGAGAAAATGGCAAGGTTGGTAGGAAATGGAAAAAAGAAATAGAGAAGATCCTAACATGAAACATTATTTTAAAAACAACCGATGAGATTGATAGACACACAAGTGGTACACAAAATATAAGACAATAGATTTGGACTCAAATTGACGTGGTTCAAGGCTTCAAAGTTGGTTTTTGTCACTTACTTAAAATCATGATTCATCACTATACCTCCTTGATGTTTCTTGGTTGTTTTTATTGTTTTTTTGGCCATTATATTAGTTATGTTTTGCTTTTCTTGGGTTTTCTTTAAATTACTCCACTTTTGTTTATTGATTAAAATCTGAAAAATTAACATTAGGCTTGTCAGGGTTTGGTTTCGGATTTTAGGCGTCTAGCTTAGCTTGCCTTCTAGAATGTTAGGGTTTAATTTCTTTTTGTTTTTCATTGAGATTTTTTTTAGCTTGTTCTATTAGGGTTGGTTAAGTCTTATGCCTAATATAAATAGGCTAAATTGTAGTTAATAAAAGTCAGATTGGTTTTGTTGAAAATAGAGCACTAGTGTTCTTTGCTTTATCTCTTGTTATCACCTTATCCATTATCTCCACCGTTATTCTATCAATTTCATCTTGCTTAATTTCATTCCCCCTCTATAATTCACCCAAAATTAGATGCCAAAATTTATGGGAAAAATCCCAACTTTCACCCACCTGCTCAAAATAATCCAAACTTAAGTAAATTTCATTATAATCCAATGTTGTACAAAATATTCTCTACATACACCTGATGACTTGTAACCTTATAAACTGGTCATCCTCACTCTTTCACTCACCATCCTCATGCCCATCACCATCATCTTCATCGATTATCATCAACATCACCCTCACCTCTTCCCTCTGCTCTTCACCACCACCATCATCATCAACATCACCCTTATCTCTTCACTCTGCTCTTCACCATCACCATTATCATCACATCGATCACCATCAACATCACCCTCACCTCTTCCCACTACTCTTCACCACCATCACCACAATTAACCCATGCATTATCATCTCCAATTCACCATCAATGAAAGCATTAGAGGCTTAAAGCACCACCACAAGCAGTGGTACTGTAGTAGTATCACTTCCTCCACCTTCTCGCGCCGCTTCCTTCCCTCCTTATGTCGCACCTCTCTAATGAGAAAACACAACTAATCCTCATACCAAAACCTTAGAAAAATGCAGTTCAAACTACAAATACAATAACTCCTTAATTACTCAATTAATTTGAGGAAAATTGGGTGAAGATGTTGCAACCCTATAATTTTGGGGACGAATTTTTTGGGGTTTGAATGAGGAATTGAATTGAAGATCGATCTAAGAGCAAAATCAAAGGGTTTGCGATGTTGAAGGAATTGAATTTTAGGCTTAATTTTTGTTGAAAGTTCGTCGAACCTCTATATGCAGTGGTGGGTGGTGGTTTTCCAGAAGGAGAGAGCTGATTATATGGATGGTCATGGTGGAGTTTTGGTGAATTTGTGGTTAAAAAATAATGGAGTTGAGGTTATGGCTATGGTTGTGGTTAAGGTTTGTGGTGGCAGTGGGTGGGTGGGTGGTCAATGGTGTGGTGGATGGTGGTAGCTAGGTAGGTTGTTCTTATTATTTATCATTAATTAAATTTAAATTCAAGCAAATTAAAATCAATTAACTTTAAAAAAAATTTAGCCAATTAGAATAAAACACGTTTTTTTTTACCTCTTTTTCCAGGTTACCAAAATCCATCAACAGGTTACGATCCAGATAGAGAATATTTTGTGCAACATTGGATTATAATGGGATTTACTTAAGTTGGGATTATTTTGAGTAGATGGGTGAAAGTTGGGATTTTTCCCATAAATTTTGGCAAATTAGATTGAATAGCTTATTCAATCATATTTATCATCATATAGACCACCATATCATTCAGATTTCACAATCAAATTCAACCCCAAACCCTAATTGATTTATCGAACTCTAATCCTATCAAACACAAATTCGACACCCCCTATTGATCCACATCACAAATATTACAAATTTGAAAGTTAGTACTTATGTTTATTTTTTCAAAATTTAATTACCTTAAACCAGATTTTTTGTTTGCCCACCAACAAATAGTCTGTTGGTTAGCTCCATATGATGCATGGAAAATAAGAAAATAAAGAACATAAACATGTTAATTTAAAAATGGTAAAAAAATAGTAATAATAAGAAATTTTGATATAAAAAAAAACCACCGCAGATTCGCTTTTAAAAGACTCACCTTTTGATTATCCTCCAACAAACCCACTCTTAATGGTCATCTTTCCAAAATGGCAAAATGTACTGGGTAACCTGCAACCTAATGTATAAGTAAACTAATGATTATGATTCCGTTTGAAGTTGTTTGATTGGCTTATTTTTTAATTCCTTCCATAATTTTTAGGATTTCCTTTCCCTTTCCCTTTTCTTTCTCTATCCTCTTTCCATCTCCATTTTCCATCAACTTTCTTTACCCTCCTTCAGTACCCTCAACCTTCAGCATCTTCTTCCTTCTACTATTTTTTTTCTTCAATTAAATTATATGGCACCCACCATGACCAAAACGACCACCACCCACTGCCATTAATGAGCACCAAAACCACCCTAATGAAACCGCTCCACCTAAACCCAACATGAATCCACATCACCCTCACGAAAACACATACTCACCACAATACCACTACTGTAACTTCATTACTACCACCTATTTCGAATTCAATTCAACCACCTCCTACCCATTTCAACCCATCACAACCACTAACCACCACCACTGCAAGAAAAACTTCGATTAGCGACGGAATTTTTTCGACGGACCAATATTCCGTTGGAAATTGTAGATATTTGCGAAGGATTTTATTTCCGTAGCAAATTTGCGACGGAATTTTAGTCCGTCGGAAAATTGCGACGGAATTTTCCCGTTTCCGACGGAATTTTAAAAAATTGTTGAATGAATTAAAAATTTTTGATAAAAATAATTAGCGGTGGAATTTTCCGTCGGAAATTTGCAACGGAATTTTCCCGTTTCCGACGGAATTTTAAAAAACTGTTGAATGAAATACAAATTTTTGATAAAAATAATTAGCGACGGAATTTTCCGTCGCAAATTTAGTCATTTTGCGACGGAAAATTCCGTCGCAATTTTGAAAAAAAGTAAAAAAAAAAAAAAAACCTACTCAACCCTAATATAAAAACCTACTCAACCCTATTTTTTCTCCCTCTTCTTTCTTCTCTTCTTTATTTCTCCCGTTGCCTCCTCCTTTCTTCTTCTCTCTTTCTTCTTTCTTTTCTTCTGCTCTTCTTTCTCCCTCTTAATTTCTTTTTCCTTTTCCCTTCTTTCTCCTGTCGCCTCTTCCCTTCTTTCTTCTTCTGTTTTTCTCTCACCACCACCACGACTTAGCTTCTTTCTCCCATCGCCTCTTCTCTTCTTTCTTCTTCTGTTTTTCCCTTCTTTCCCTCTTAATTTTTAAGGGTGAAGTTTGACCATGAAAACCCTAGATCTAGGGTTTTCATGGTCAAATTTCACCATTAAAATAAATTAGCTTGATGTGTAAAGAAGGTATGTGTTTACAACCTTTGTTTTTTTTCGTTACTTTTTTTTTGGCTGTTTTTCATTTTAGAATTTTTGTTGTTTTTGGATTGTGGAAAAACGTTTGTTTTTTGGATTTTGGTTTGGTTTATTGTTGATTTGGTGGTTTTGGGTTTGGGTGATGGTGAGATGGTTGAGGGTGTGTGGGTTTTCGGGGGAGGGTGGGTGGGTGGATTATTGGGTCTGTTTTGGGCGAATTTGGATGAGGGTTAGTGGGTGTGGGTAGGTGGGTTTTTTGGGTCTAGGTTTGAGCGAATTAGGCTGAGGGTTTTGTGGGTGTGGGTGGTTGGGTTTGTGGGTCTGGGTTTGGGGGTTAGTGGGTCTGGGTTAGTGGGTTTGGGGGTTAGTGGGTCTGGGTGTGGTTGTGGGTAAGGTGGTGGTTTGGGCGTGGTGGTGGGGTGGGTTTGTTGAGGTGGTGGGGTGGCTATTGCTGCCTCACCGCCTTTTTTTTTATTTTGATGGTTTCGTTTTGCGACGGAATTTTCCGGCGGATTAACGTCCGTCGGAAATTTCGTCACAAATCAAAAACTCAAATAGTCGGAAAAATGGGGAAATTCCGTCGCTAATTCCGTCGGAAAACTTTTCCGACGGAAATTCCGTCGCAAATTCTTGTTTTTGCGACAACCAAATTTCCGACAGGCATTTTCCGACGGAATTCCGTCGCAAATGCCATTAGCGACGGAATTCCAGTATTTTGCGACGGAATTTTTCCGTCGCAAATAACCGTTTTTTTTGTAGTGCACGAGGCCACCCCTCAATCGAATTCGAACTCACCTAAACTATGAACCATCGAATTCGGATCCACCACTACTAAACACCGAATTCAATGTCCCAAATTCGAACCCACCACCACCAACTACCCAATTCAAAACCACCATTAATGATATATATACATGTTTTATATATTGTTTATCCCTCAATTTCGGTTGATTTTTGTGCTTAATAGTTGAGTTTGTGGCTTTATCTTGATTGAATATTGTTCCTTGGTGATAGTTTGTGATTTGGATGGGTTTAAGTGGTTTTAGTTGGTTTTTCGTGCTTTTAATATTAGTTCTATGCTTCCACGGTTCTTACGCGCGTTTTTTGGTTTGTTTCATGTGTTTTAGGGGCGTAAATAAGGAATAATGAATTCAACATGAGCTTAAACAAGTCAATTTGTCTTTGCCTCGGGATGCGTGCCAAGGTACAAGAAGTTACGAACGATAGTTAAAGGAATCAAGCGAAGAATAGAAGAGATCGCAAAAAGGTTGCTTTGAAGGTTTCATGTGGGCACACCGTTCAAATCCAAGTTTATTCTATGCGCCCGCAACATAGAACAAATTCTTTTACAGAGGCCAAACAGGACGACCTGCGGGCTCTGGGAAGAAAAGCTTTTTGTTCCCTGCGGGCACATGAAGGGCGTTTTTGGATCTTTTGTTGACTCTTCGATTTTACGAGCAAGCCTTATTAATTCAAGCCCATTGTTTTATATAAATAGGCTATTTTTATGAGGACGACATTTGACCTCTCTTTTAGCAGTTTTTAGTATTAGAAATCCTAATTAGCTCTCTAATTACTTTCTCTCTCTAGAACTATTAGATTAGTTTGTTAATTACTCCCAATTCAAGTTTAATATTATTAATTTCTTCTCTTTACTTTTTAGTTTCATTAATTTTAGTTCTATTTCTTTATTTTAGTTTATTGTTTTGTTTTGATCTTGTTCATTTGTTTAGTTTAGGTTCTAGTAATTAGTTTATAGATTTGTTAATTGTTTTTGCTTGTGTTTATGAATTATGATTTATTATTTGATTTTTGTTTTAGCTTTTATAAGCATGTGCGAGTAGTTAGTTTTTTAGGGCTACGAGATCTATGAACATGTTCTGAATTAGTTTAATATTTATTAATTGATTCTTAATTAGTAATTGCATTTCTATTATTGTTCTCTATTGATTGCAATTAAATTGTGGCCAGATTTAGTTGTAAGTTAGTTAATTGTCGAAATCGAGGTCGAGAGGTAAGATTACCACAATAAGACCACTGAATAATAGGCAAAACGAATTTATGCGAGCGAGAGTCGGTAAAGAAGTTTTGAGGGAGTCTAAGTTCGAGAAAATTAGTGTGCTCTAGTTTAATGAAAGTTATTGAATTAATTGTTTTATTTTTTATGAGTTTGTTGATTGTTCATAGTGAACCAACCACCCTAGGTTTTTATAATTTGAGTTTAATTCGTAATTTCCGTTATTTTTCTAGTTGTTAGTCAATTAGTTAGAAATTCAACTAAGGACCCTTACGCAGTTTTTACTTTTTAGAATTAATATAATTTAATAACTTCCCTATGGATTCTATCCATACTTCCCTAGCTATATTAGTTAGTGTTGTTTGGTATAATTTTTTAGAGATATGCGATAACCTGCATCAATTAACCACCACCAGTCCACCACCACTACTTACCACCGAATTGATTTTTTGTTAATTAATTAAATTATTTGATAGGCAATATAATGGGAAGAAGATCAGATAAATGTTGGTTGAGGAGTAGGTCATACGTGAATGTATAGCTTCTGGTTTCTCATTCTCAAGTTTTATCCTGTAATCATCGTAAGGAAAAGAAACTTTATTAGCCTAATATCTTGCCTTCATAGCAGCGTGAAAGAATTAATTTTATGATTGATGATGGTAATGAATTGAAGAAGATAATGATGAAATTTGAGGATTTTTGTTTTGTCCGATGTTGTTCGCTCTCTTTCTATCGTTTGAATGTATGAGATAATTAAGGTGGTGGTAGTGGGTTGTAATTTGAGGTGGTGGTGGTGGACTGACGACAATGAGGTGGTTGCAGTGGTGGTGGTGATGGGCTAATGGGTGTATGAAACTATGAATAATGTATTTTTCATTTCATAAAATGTATTTACAAAAAAAACAGCAGGTCATTTTAACCTGCGGGTTTTTTAGATCGAAGTGGATGAGGCATTTTTTTTTCTTTTGTTAAATTTCCCAAAAAACATTTAAAGCATTTTGAAATAATTGAGTTTAAAGTTTACTCAGGGCAATGACTTCAAAGATAGAATTTTATAAACAACAAGCATAATTCAATTCATCGAATTCCAAAAAAAAAAAAAAAGAGTATTTGGGGAGAATAATTTAAGCCATGTACTTCTCATCTTATTTTTGTTAAAATGAACTAATTTTCACTTATTCGAACTTATATATACTAAGCTGAACATATTTTTTTTGAATTTAACTTTTACTCAAATCATGAACAATTTATTAAGAATTAGCTAGAAATGATTTTTGTTGAACTGAACTAAACTTATTTTTGCTGAACCAAACATATTTTTACAGAAAATAAATAAAAATAAGATAAAGAGAATATTGTCTTATTCTTCCTAAGTGTATTATACGGAGTAGTAATTATTTTTTATTGAATATTCCCTCGATTCATTCTAGTTTATTTTTACATTTTGACTTTTGCTCGTAGATTAAGAAAAAAAATCAATTTATAGATAAGATATTATTGGAGTTACGCAATTTATTGTATTTTGGAGTATTTATTGAAAAATGATTTGATTAAATTCACAAACTAAATGTGTTGACTAAAATAATATGGAGATTGAATTCAAAAATTAAATGTGTTGATTAAAATAATATGGAATATTTTGGTGGGTATCGTATTGTTTAATTGTGGGAGATATTTTTTTAAGAAAAAGTCCGTAAAGTAATAAGGAGATTGGGTTAATTCGAAAAATGCTAGCGTTTGTTAACAAAACAAAACGAAATGTAGAATAAATAGGAACAGAAAAAATAGAAATGTAAAAAATAAAGTGGAACATAGGGAGTAATATAATATGGAGTATTTTGGTGGAAAATGCGTTTCCTTAAATATATGAGGGGAGTAATACTAATTCTAGGGAGAAACCCAAACACAATCCGAATGACTATGTGTAAGGAGTTATAAATTAAAATATTTAGTGATATTAAACATTCAGTACATCAATTAACGCATGATTTGTCATGAATTCCCAAATTATTTCTAATTTAAACTATGCATCTAATACTATTGTGCACCCCTAACGGCTATATATACACTATCCATATAATATGGAGATTGTAATAAATTTCGGAAAACAATAGTGTTTAAATAAAGGATACAATAGAACACAAAATTAGACATGTAAAAAATAAAGTGGTCGGAAGGGGGAGAATAGTAAAATATTTTTCAAGGAGTATTAAATATTAATTGTTAGGTTTGAAAAAGGTTAAATTGAAGTTTTGGAGGGGAAAAATAAAAGTTAAAATGACGTGTGTCCAATTATGAGGTGGAATAATGTGATTGTGACCTACTTTAGTATATAAAGCTATTAATAGATAGAAGATATCTTACTTCATTTTTTTTTCATGGTGATATCCTATGTTTTAAAATAGGGTATCATCTTAGTAATATGTTAACTTATTATTTATAGTTCTAGTTGCAAAAGAATACCGAATATTACAAAATTAGAATCCCAAAATCGGTAAAGGAGAATTTGTGAAAACTCTAAGTATCTACAACAGGGGCGAAGCTAGGAATTGGAAACTATAGGGGCCAGGTTTTGTACAATTTAGTTTTGGATTCGACTCAGTAGCACACCTCTCTATCTACCAATGAGGATTTTTTGCATTTGGTTACGAGCCAACTCAAAACTTTATATATTATAAATTCAAATGTCATTTTTGTAGTTACAAAAAAATAAAAAAATAAAAAATCTATTCAATTATACCCTACCTACTTCCAAAGTAGCAAACTAGCAAAATCATCAAACAAAGAGTTTACGGGGTAATTCATACTTTTCTTTCAAACCTTGTCAATGCAAATTGCTATTTTTTACTCAATAAAACAGGATCAAAATTTAACATCAATGCAACAGAACGGTGTAAAATTCAATTGCAATTACCCAAATGAATGTAGATAAAGGTTAATTCAACGGAGTATAGATTATGCTTCATTAATCAACCATCAGGAAACGTCACGCATCAATTGACAATAAGTCATTAAAAATAGATTATCAACTATTTGACGAGTACGTACGAGTGTAATCAATAAATAACCAAACTAACTCATAAATAATTCACTGAACAAGAACTGGATCACTGAAAATTTAAAATATTGAATTAAAACTAATAAAAACCAAAGAAACTACTCGGTAACTACTAAGAAAACATACCAATGAACTTGAAAGCAATTGTCAATGGAGTTATTAGTTATGAGGAATTGAAGGTTAGTAATAAAACATATTTGATGATGATTGTTTGGGGAAGTATGGTTGAGCCAAAACAAGTACTATACTCCGTATTTGTTTTAAACTAGATACAACAATTTGAGTTGCACGGGTTCCTAGTCAAATTTTACATGTGAATGTAAAAGGAAGAGAGAAGTAGAATAACATGTGATGATGACTGATGTTCGAAAGAGAAAAAGAAAATGATACATTGAAAAGGAAAAATTAATTGTTGCATCTAATTTGAAGCATCATTTTTAACATTGTTACATTTACTTTGAAAAAATAGGTAGTATGCAAAGTGGTAAACGGAGGGAAAAGAGTGCCAAAAATATGAATCCTACATTGAGGTCTTCTTTTGCAAAAGTAAAATAACTATAAAAAAATATTATAAAAAATTAATTTGAAGTTGTTCTTTATAAGCAATACGTTCAAAAGGTTGTCAATGTTTTAGAAGACCGTCTTTGATAATTTTTCTTTTTTAAGGATATCATAGGTGTTAGTCTTGGCTCTTAGCTAGTCAGAAGAATGTTCCAATGTGGGATTCAAACACCCATAAAACCACAATTATAATCCCATATCGGATAAAGAGAAGATGTTAAACTAGTTTATGACAATTTATTATGTGCTCCCGGGAGTACATTTCACAATATACTCCTGGGCGCGTTTCCCACATATGCTTATTCTAAAAATTGATCTGCAGTTTATATTAGTGTAATATTGAATTTTTAAAGTGTAATATTCATACTTCAGGGTGTAATATTCATATTTCAGAAAGTAATATTTTAAGTTGTGAAGTCAATACTAATTGTTTAAATGCTTCTTATTTCGAATACTATGAATCAAATCTAGTTAAAGAAGAGTTTTATGATCATATTTGAACATGTCATATTTATAATTAGATTAATAAATTCTTCTTTTTTGAATTATTCGTTCTCTTTATGGATCTCTAAGTTTGTTATAATAGTGAATGTTCATCAATGGTAACTCTCAATACCAAAATTTTTTTTTTCAACACTAAAGATCCATTTTCTAATGCAAAATATTCATATCACAATGAGTAAAGTAACTAAAAATTTAAATTTGCAATATTCAATTTTCAGTGTAATATTCATTATTGAATGTCTAATATTCAATTTCTTTGATAATTTTCCATTTGCATATAATCTCTGTTTTCATTGTGTAATATTCGTTTCTGAATGAGTAGTGTTCATTTTTTGAACAAGTAATATTCATTTTCTGAATATGTGATTCGATATTCATTTATTAATATGTAGTATTCATTATCTTTGTCCATCTTCCATTTGCATGTATTCTTGTTTACAAGGTTTCACCTAACAAAAAAAAAACGTTAAATTTAATATTCATTCCAAGTTACCAAAAATGAATAACACGTCCCAAAGTTTAGATTAAATGAGGTTTCCTTAACTTTTGTAAACTAATTTTGATTTCAAAAAAGTGAATATCACATTACAAAACATGAATATTACCTTTCAAATAATGAATTTACAATGTAATATTCACTTTTCATAAGGTAATATTCATTCCAGAGAAAGCAAATATTGCATTGCGGAAAATGAATATTACATTCTAAAAAATGAATATTACATAGCAAAAAAAAAACATATATTATAATATGAGAACAAAATAATACGTAATATTAAGTTTCTTAATGATCTATTAAGAAATAATCAATTTCAGAAAAGATATGCAGTATAAGTAAACATTTACAATATTTTTCAAAAAAAAAATTCATACCTTCTTGTTGATAGAGTTTCCCCCAAGCCAAGCCTTTGCTCGTCCCGAGCAAAGATAACGAAATGACTTTCACCCCATAAAAACATATGCATCACAACTCAAGGATCCATCCGAGTTTACTAAGATCAAAGCAAGTCAAATGCTGCACATTCCTAAGCAAAAGTCAAACAAAGCCAACCAAACAAGTTTAATGGATCGATAACTAGAATAGCTCACGGGTTGTCACTCCACACAATTGAGCATCTAACAATGTAGCTCACCCTCACCACCCAACCATAAGGAAATGAAATGCAAATGCAATAAAGTGTTTGAATGCAAGTTTTGAGGAACCCAAATCCACATCTCACACCTCATGCAAGTGTTTAAAGGTATACACTCAATCCTAAAGTCGACTCGAAATGCAATTAATACTCTACGACCTTGCCAAAGGGCTCTTCCACAATCAACCAAAGCATGCACATGAAGATCAAAGAGGACTTTATAAGCTTGTAATGTAAGGCTAGGGTGAAGGGTAAGATAAATTTGGGATAATGTGGCTGAAATGCGGGGTATACGCATATAAAACATCGGAGATTCACCAACACATCATACAATAATATCAATGTCTCCCATCATCCAATTCCAACCGAATCAAACCAAACCTTTCAATTTTCATTCACTTCACACCTTTATTTTCATTTAAAGCACAAATATAAACCGAATTCAAGCTTTTCATTCATCCACTTCAAATTCAACTTGTTTTTCTTCTTTTTTTCAATTTTTTTTCTTTCTTTTTTTTTCTTTCAATTTCATTGCTTTTTTTTCTCTTTTTTTTTTTCATTTCACTTTAGTTTCACAACTCTTAATAGTTATCCATTAAGACCAAACCATCACACGTACATAACTGGACTCCAAATCACATTTAGAAACCAACACATTGTGTTTTAAAACACAATTCCAGTCATTGGTAAGCAGAGCCTTAATGTGAAACTTATAGAACCTCATGTACATCAAAAATTCACAATTTCACCAAATCCTCCAAATACACCGTCACAACAATCAACAACCACAACGAACCACAATATGACTCCCCCAAGCCAAGCTTGGGCATACAACATGTCATCAAACACCAAGGCCAAAAAAGGTTGTAATGCGGTTAAATTTTGTGAGGGATATAGGCTTAAGAAAACACAGGATCACGGGGAAAAAGTGTTCAGCATGAAAATCCTAATGATGTATCTGAAAGCTCTAAAAACAATTGAATGCCTCTTATCATGCGTAACATGCAACAAAACCTCAATTAAAAGTTACTAAAGTCCAATGGCAAACCCAAGATCATAAATGCACCAGGAACTAAGCACACATGAAAAAAATACAATTTAATGTAGCCTATAAGATTAAAAGTGGCTCAAATCCTCCCGCTAACACAGTTCAAGTCCAAGACCCAAGCAAGTTTAGACAGAGTTGACAAATACAAGGAATGCTAGTAAATTAAGACTAAGTCATGCCCGGCAAATCACATAAGTAAACTCATCCGAATACAAGTATCATGAAGTTTTCAAAAATTTAAGCACATGGGTATATGAAAAGTCAAATCAACAAAAACCGGGACAAGCAGCTAGCCAATCACAATAAGAACTCTCTTTCTAAAACTGAACTACACTAAACTAAGAAAGCAGTACATTTTTTTGGTTACATGTAAACTCCCGCCCCTAATGGACGGTACAAACCATGCAACTGTCCTACAAAAGCAGTAAAAACTACACTAGAAAGCTATAAAAATTATACTAAGAAAGCATATAAAACATACCTCCCCCAAGCCGGACTCAGCAATGTCCTCAGTGTTGAAGGGAGTAAAGTAAGAGGGAAAAGAGACGGTGGAGGGGTTTAGGGAGTCATAGGGGTATAAAATGATGTATATGGGTAAGAGGAAGAAGTTGTGCAAGAAAAATAAAGAGGCATGGGTGGTAAATGCTATTACATGTAGCATACACGGATTGAGATTTGACCACCTCACGCTGTTTCGATCATATATAAAAAATTATAACTTGGATTAATATGATTCCTACTGCATTGGAAAGTAGACTCATAGAGCTTTCCAACGGTAGGTAATACTTCTTGTGGAACGTCCTAGAGAAAAAGTTATGATCGTTTGAAAATGACGTTCTTGCGCAGATGCGGGCGGGAAAAAATCTGGACTTCTAGAGGTCTGATGCGGGGGCATAAACTTCCCATGCGTCCGCATCAACCATCTTCACTAAATTTTCTGGACTTCTGGGGGTCAGATGCGGGCGCATAAAGCCCCCATGCGTCCGCATCTACCCTGTTTCACCCCGATCACTTTGTTTTCTTTTCTTTGACACTTAACAAATTTTCACTTTCTCTTTATCACTCACCTTGACCTTTACTTAGACTTTAGACTTCGAAATTTAACCGAAAACCCCTAGTTACTCAATTATACCTAAAAACACACAAAAACACACGAACACAAACTAACTAAAAATTACGAAAATAAACTAAAACACACAAAAAGAGTTAAAAAGGGACAGGAAGCTCGGGTTGCCTCCCGAGAAGCGCTTGTTTAGGGTCATTATCTTGACCATGTTACCTCATAGCTCATGGAGGATCGAAGAGTGGACGTGAACCCCATTTAGTTAGGCAATCAAAGCAATTTGGAGTTATTGGTTGCTCAAATGCTTCACGTTCCTTGTTAAAAACCTCATCATTTGTCGTATTCACATTACAAGCATGAGAAGATTGTTTTCGAGGTTTCCGGCGTTTCTTGGGACGGGACTTCCTTTTCTTTTGATCCTGGAATAACTTGTTATTAACACTATCTTCATCACCTGCAATAGAATACAAACATACAGGGGCCTCCAGAAGATCCTTATTAGGGGATCGAGGCAAGTCATTAAGAACAATTTCATTAAGAGTATAAATTGCATGACACGATTGTTCTATCATAGGATTTTTCAATGCACTATCAAGGTTGAAGGTAACCTTGTCATCACCTACAGAAAGAGTCAAATTTCCATTCTTAACATCAATAACAGCTCCTGCAGTATTTAAGAATGGTCTACCTAGAATAATAGGGATGTGTGCATCCTCCTCCATATCCAACACTACAAAATCAACAGGAATAAAGAATTTCCCTACTCTCACCGGGACATCCTCTAAAATACCTTTAGGGTACTTTACTGTCCTATCTGCCATCTGCAAGGTAATGTTAGTGACCTTCAAAGCACCCATATCAAGTTTTTTGCAAATAGACAAAGGCATACTAGCCCCTAAATCACATAAAGCTTTATCAATAAACAGGGGGCCAATGTTACAAGGAATAGAAAAACTTCCCGGGTCCTTCAGCTTAGGTGGGGACTTGTTTTGCAATATAGCACTGCACTCCTCCGTAAGTGCTACGGTATCCACCACACTCAACTCACGTTTCCTGTTCAAAATGTCTTTCAAAAACTTAGTGTAAGTAGGAATTTGAGTTACCAAATCAGTAAATGGAACAGTAACCTGCAAATTCTTCACAATATCTAAAAATTTACTAAAATGATTACCATTCTTACTCCTGGTCGCCCTGTTCGAAAAGGGCAACTTGACCTGTGACCTCGGGTATCAATCGATGTATCATCTACCTTCTCCTTAGGTGCTTCAGCCTCCTTATCTGGAACTGTCTCTAAATCTTCAATCACCACATCACTGGTCTTCTTAGCTCCACCTGCAACATCAGAATTAACATCATCAGTAGAATTTTCGGGCCTTCATAAGCAGCTCACTCCATCCAAAGTGATGGCATTGACATGGTCCCTCGGGGATTCTGTGATGCCTGTGATACTGAGAGTGTAGGAGTTCTTATAAGGTGGCCTGGTTGCCTTTGAGCAGTTGATTGTGCAATCTGAGCTATCTGAGTCTCCAGGTGCTTGTTGTGAGCCTGCATTGCCTCCATATTTTTCTGCATCTACAACATCATATTTTTCAATTCTGAAATTTCTCCACTAGGTTGAGGTGGCAATGGCGGTGCTGATAGTGGTGGCCTACTGAAACCTGGTGGGTGTGGTGGTACATATCTCTGCATCTGCTGGGGTGCCTGCTGAGGTGGCATAGCTTGCTGAGGATTCTGCACATTGCTATTGTTCTTGTAGGAAAAGTATGGGTGATCCTTCCAGCCTGGATTATATGTATTAGAAAATGGATTGTTCTTGTAGGCTTGAAAGGCACACACTTGCTCTACTGAACTGGTACATGACTGGGAACTATGATTGAATGAACCACAGGAATCACATAAAGGATCAGTACATCCAGAAAGTGCAGCTACAGGTGATGGTGGGGGAACTGTAGTACCAATCTTGTCGAGCTTCTGACTTATGGCATTGATCTGTGCAGCTAAACTCTCATACTTATCATCGACTACATGTTTTCCACCTTTCTTGGAGTGCCCTCTAAGGTTACCAAACTGTGAATTATGAGTGGCAATTTCATCAATCAGCTCATATGCAGCATTGACATCCTGGTTCATAAATCGACCATTAGCAGCAGAATCTAACAAAGCTCTACTCTCATTACCCAACCCATTGTAGAATGATTGAACCATAAACCATTTCTCAAGCCCATGATGAGGACACATTCTCAATAACTCTTTAAACCATTCCCAAGCATCATAAAGTGACTCATCTGTCTCCTGATTAAAGTTAGTAATTTGGCTCCTCAATAAAGCAGTTCTCTGTGGTGGATAGTACTTCCTCTGGAAAGCAAGAGTCAAATCCTCCCAACAAGTAATTGTAGCCATATTGAGATCATTCAACCAGGTTCTAGCCTTGTCCTTTAACGAAAATGGGAACATTCGCCTCCTAATGTAGTCCTTAGAAACGTTCATTTGCTTGATAGTATCACAGTATTGAAGGAAATTCTGTAAGTGTAAATTCGGATCCTCCTTCAATGCCCCTGAAAATTGATTTCGTTCAACCATATTCACAAGAGCTGGTTTCTGTTCAAAATTAGCAACATCTTTATCGGGTACTGAATAACCTCCAGCCATAGACTCCGTACTAGGCAAAGAATAGTCTCTCAATGAACGGGCCACAGGTGGCGGTGGTGGAGGTGGTGGTCCTCTACCCTGTCCTTCTCCTTCGGCAACCATTTCAACCTCTAAATACCCTTCAAACAACAGGTTGAAGGTGAACTCGAAAAAAAGAGACAAATCAGAAACAGTCTCCTCCACAGATCGGGGAAGAAAAATTCGGTGCNATCGGGGAAGAAAAATTCGGCGTCTACTACGTCTCAACCGCTTCAAAAACACTCGCTCGGGCTCAGGGAAAATGAAAGTATCAGGCTCGTGGTCGTTTTGCATAAACCTATGAACCTGCACACAATGGAAACTTCAAGCAAAGATAAGAAACAGCCCCAAAGAACTGAATAGTTCTTTGAGAATAAAAAAATAAAAAGAAAACAGTATAAACCCGACTAACAGAATTAAAAATTGCCTCCCCGGCAACGGCGCCAAAATTTGATGAGGCTATCGCACACCTATCAAAAATAAACCAAACAACACTAACTAATGTAGCTAGGGAAGTAAGGATCGAATCCTCAGGGAAGCAATTAAACTATATTAGTTCTAAAAAGCTTAAACCGTATAAAGGGCCTTGGTTGAGAAATGTTGATTAACTAATTAACTACTAATCAATTACGGAAAATGAAGAAGATTAAAACCAATAAATTAAAGTCTAGGTTCATTCGGGTCACCAAGCACAACTAATGGTTTCACTAACAAAGATCGTTTAATCTCACAATTATCATCAAATTAGGGCTCGCTAATTCCATCGAATCTAGACTCCCTCGAAACTCATCTAGCGGCTCTCGCTCATGCCTAGACTAATTCCGCCTATTATTCAGTGGTCTTATTGTGGTATTTTTACCTCTCGGCATCAAATTCAACAATTACCAAAATTACAACTAAATCTGCGCACAATTCAATTGTAACGAAAAAGCCAATAATAGGAATTTGACTACTAATTGCGGAATTGAAACAATCTAAGTTAATTAGTCCATTAATTAGTCAAGGTTTCCCTAACTCTAGAAAATTGACTACTCACTCATAAACATGAAAATCAAAGCAATCATAATTATAGAATTCATAATTAAATTCATGAAGTAATTAACAATTAAACTAATTAACATCAACAATTAAACTAAATTAATTAAACTAATGAAGCTAAAAAGCATAAATTAAACTAAGCAAAAAAGAATAAGAGCAAAAGAATTACCAAATTGAAGAACTTGAATTGAATTGAAATTGATTGTTGAGGACAAAACCCTAATTCCTAAACTAATTTTTGAGAGAGAAAAAGTGCTTAAAATAAAACCTAAGAGTGTAATTCTAAATTATGAAAGGCATAAAGTTGTTTTGCCTAGAGAGTCGTGCCCTTAATACCCCAAAAATTGGGTTTTTAAAGCCAAAACACGAAGAAAATAAAAGAAACAAAATTTACGGAAAAACGCTGATGCGGGTGCATAGGAGTTTTGTGCGCCCGCATCAACCCTCCAGAAGCCCTCTTCAGCTGATTTTCTATTAAAATGCGGGCGCATGGGAGTTTTGTGCGGGCGCATTGAGCCTTCAGAATAGCTTATCTTCTTTCTCTTCTTCTTATTTCTTCATAGTTTCTTCATGACTTGTTTCCATAACTTTTTGGCACGCATTCCCATGCATATGTCATTCTCGCTCCGTCCAAGCTTCCCAGCTTCCTTCCAAACCTCGGTTTCCGTGCTCCTGAAAATACAAAACACACCAAAACCGAGCATAACAACCGCAAATGATAAAATCAAACTAAAAAGCTCTAAATTTGTCGGAAATCAATCGAACTTGGTGAAACACTTCAAATTAGCTAAAGAACACCAAATGAGCTAAAATCAAGCCAGCATCACAACTATTAGTCACAAAATTGGCCTGAAACAAGGGGAAAAACACAATAAAAACCGCACATATCAGAGTTTTGTTAATTTTGCTCGAAATTAATTTTGAATTTGAAGTTTTTTTTTTTATCAAATTCTGAAAATATTATCAACGAATAATCTTCCATTGTTGAAGGTTTGAAGCTTTGTTGTAGAAATTTGAGTGGGTAAGATGAGAGAGAAAGTGGAAAATAGAGGAGAGAGAAAATTGAGCAAACAAAATAAATTGGAAAAAAGAAGATGTATAAGGAGTATATATAGACTGGTTATAGAGAGTATATTTGAGAATATGCTCATGGGAGTAAAGTATAACAATTGCTAGTTTATAGTCCTAGGAGTTACTCCTCCTATTGTCAATTGTTTTTAGGATGGAACCTCCTTGGGCTTGTGGACCGGTTTGACTCTCCTCCTCCCTGTTGGGTTACCCAGGCCCATTTATCTTTAACATGAAATTTAACATGGTATCAGAGCCCAGGTTATTCGGGCCTCTTCTAAAAACTGGATATTTGACTAAGCCACTGGTTAAGGGCCTCTGTTGGATGTTCATTCCCAACGAGGATTATATTGTGCCTTCTAGTGTGCTCTAATTCTAAGGACACTCACTAGTAAGGGGGAGTGTTGAACCCCATGTGATTTACACTAGTGAGTTGTCCCATATCGGAGAAAGAGGAGATGTTAAACTAGTTTATAGTCCTAGGAGTTACTCCTCCTATTGCCAATTGGTTTTAGGATGGAACCTCCTTGGGCTTATGGACCGATTTGACTCTCCTCCTTGTTGAGTTACCCAGGCCTATTTATCTTTAACATGAAATTTAACAACTTATTTTTATTGAACTGAACTTATTTTTGCTGAAAATAAGTAAAAATAAGACGAGAAGAACAAGACCTTATTAAAAATATCTACAAATTGAAGCTGAGTGAAAACATATCAAACCACAAGGTCCCAATAGGGTACACGCTCACAAACAAAATGATAATCAACGTCAATGTATTCGCTACGATCATGTTGAACAGATTAACACTGAGATACGTAGCAAACACATTCTCACACATAAATTTGACTGGGTGTTGAATTCCAAGGCCAAGTTGAGGTAACAGAGAGCGAACATGCAGGGTATTAAAATTATAGGGTTTTCAAGTTGAGTAGGGGTGAAAGTTCGGTGTACAGTTTGGATTATAGCAAACTCCAAATCCAAACCATATTATTTCGGTTTATGAATTTCTACTCCAATCCAAACCAATCTAAATTTCAGTCAAACCAAACCAGACCAAAAAAATTCGGTGTTTGGGTTTTGGATCCAAACCAAACCGAATTTCTAGTCATACTTAATTGCTTACAAGAAATCTAGAAAATTCGATCTTGAATCTTGGTATAATGCCTTACGTTCAAACTAGTTCAAAATTTATGTTCCACAATAATAAATTAGAAACAAAGAAAAGTTAAATATTAGGGCTACTGGTAGTAGTTTACATCATTCTTTAAAATAACACCAAGTTAGTTAGTTTAAAATTTCATTAATACTAGATAAGTGTTGAATCAATTGATTGAAGATCGATGTGTTAAGGAGTGAAAGAAATGACGCAAAAGAACAAGGACTGTAGAACAAATAATGAAAAAGAATAGTGACTTTGGGGGATTGAGGTATTTAGCTAGAGAAAGTAAAAGAAGGAATGAAGAACGAAATTAAAAAAGAAAGAAATACAAATGGCGAAAAATGAAGAACATAAGGAACATGGGATTTAAAGAGAGTCCAAAGGAGATTGAAATAGAGTCACTAACTCCATTTATATTTTTAGGGTTTTATTCATTTTTGGGCCTTAAGCCCTTGATATAATTTAAGCTTCTATACGGTTTGGTGTACGGTTTGGAGTTCGGTTTCTAGTTCTCCGCACCAACTCCAAACCGAACACCGAATTTTTAAAAAATTTCGCTCCAAACCGCACCAGAATTACAAAAAGACCGAACCATAATTTAAAAATGGTTTGGTGCGGTGTGGTTTTCGGTTTTAAACCGAATTAGTTTCACCCCTAAAGTTGAGGTAGCATAGCGTGAACATGTTAGTCTAGAATTTTTTTTTATTTTTTTATGTTTTAAATTGGTATTGAAAACGTAACTAATTATAAGGAATTTTGTGAGAAATTAAAAGTAAAAAATATTTTATTTCAATTACTAAAAATAGCTAAAAAATTAATATTTCCAAAATATAGCAGTATTAGTGTCATTTTATAAAGCATGAAAATTATGAGTTAACAACTAATTAGGGGACTAAAGTTTGGTTTTATATTGATTTTGGGGACATAAATTTTTTTTCTTAGGGTTAGGGGACTAACTTAAACACCGTTAACTTGTGTAACACATTAGCAACTTATTATCAAAGTACATCTCTTCCCTTTCTACAACTATGACATGACAAAAAAAATTAATAATGATAATAAATGCTTTCCCTTCTACTATTACTACTAGAAACAAATAGAGTTGAATTGCGAAGTAATTTTTACCGGAGTTGATATAATTTTGACTATAAATTGTGCTGGTAATTTTATCTCCTTCTAATTTCATATATGCCTTTGATAATGAATGATAATTTTTTTCGTTGAATTGTAAAAAAAAAAAAAAGAAAAAAAATAAGGTGAGTAAAGTCTAAGTATTATATTTACTACCTCCGTTTCTTATTAGCTGCAACATTTAGGTATTATTTGTGAGATATAAAATATTCAAAAGTTGTAACTAATAAGAAACGGAGGTAGTATATGCATTCAATTTTAGCTTGTGCCTAATTTATCTCTAGTTATTGATAAGCAACTTGGATTTACATGCTGATACAAATTTTCTATTTTTATTTACGGGTTTGATAATTTTATTAAAAGAAGAACATGGACAATCAACTTTATGATAGCTTATAAGAAATTTATTTTAGGTATTTAGTAACAGGACTTCGGAATAAGGATGAACAATTAGCTGTTTTATATATATATTATTTTTCTAATGTAGATTTGTACTAATAAATGTTTTTTTTTTAACTTTTAACATCAAAGTTAACGGGGTTTAATTTTAGTCCACTAAACCTAGACAAATAAATTTGAGTCCCCAAAACCAAAATAAAACCAAACTTTAGTCCCCTAAATGATTGTTATCTCTGAAAATTATGAAAGTTGGTATTTTTATTTTTTTAATAATTATAGCCATTACAAATATTGCAACGGTTATGAAAACCTTATTAGCCAAAAAGTAGCATGTGGCATGCTGTCTTCCCCTATTGTATTTGATGAGTTTTATCAATTTCACTTTTTCTTTCCTTTCACAAGCTTAAAATGTGTTTAGATTCGCTTCAAACAAAAAANTCAAAAAAAAAAAAAAAAAAAAAAAACTACAAAGTATGTTAGATGAATGTGGGCAAACAATTTCACAAACCGCTCGTTTTTCCGAGTAGTTGCAAGATAGTTTGTGGAATGAACTCCCTTTTTTCATGCTAGTGGCAAATAAATGGTTTGTTAAACCATTTATTTGTTCATTGCTAGTGATGCTCTTAACATGAAAAAAAAATGGTTTATTCACAAACCCATTTTTTTTTTTTTCCATTGATAAGAATGCTCTTACAATGTATTGAAAATAAAAAACTCTGTTTTATATCCTTTGTTGCAAAAGGATGTGAAATTCGCTCTAAAACAAACCATCAAACATGACACAACTTTGAGCTCAATTCAACATTTTAAGAGATACATATTTCAAGAATGAAGGAAGGGTATTCATCAAGGAACCAACTGCGCTCCTTAAATAAGAGGGTGAAATATGGGCCATTATTGACAAACAAAGGTAATGGAAGTACCGAGGGTTTTGGCCTAGGAGATGGTTTGTGGAGAGGCGTTGCGAGGTATAATTGTGGAGTTTGTGAGAAAAGGGTGTGGGAAAAAAGATAGAATAGTAGAGTTAAAAGGAGGAGGAGGAAGAGGCCGTGAAGCTGTATTGAGTTCAGTTAAAGATGCTAGACGAAAGGAGCAGTAATTAGTGCCTTCGGAAGGTACCAAGTGAAGTTCAAAAAGTTTGCAATTCCTCAAGAGTACCTTTTAAATTATCCATTTTATTTTGGAAAAATCGTTAGTTGAAACCTTTTAAAAACTTTTTTTTGCCAGAAGAAACCTTTTAAAAATTTTTTTGCCAAAAGAAACCTTAAACTAAATTTTTTTTACCAGAAGAAACATGGCTGCATACAATCAAGGCGCAAGTTCCTTTTTCTATTATTATTATTTTTTTACTTTTAAAGGTGCTGGTGGTGCAAGTAGTGGTGGTGCGAGGAGTGTTAATGCGGTGGTTGAAGGCGGTCTCACAACTTAGTGGTGTGACGGTGGTGGCAGTAGCTTTTTAAAATTTTTTTGATTAACAAAAAAAGAAAAAAAAGAAACGGGGTTGTCGCCTTGCTTGGACACAACCACATGGGACTTGCGTTTGGACTAGGCACAACTACCCACCATGTTTGCGCCTAGCCCAGACACAGGTCCCACGTGGCTGCATCCAAGCAAGGTGTAAGTCCCATTTCCTTTTTTTGTATATAATTCTAAAGGTTAGTGAAAATATACAAACAATGACGTATACATCAACAAACTGAAAATTAAGCCAACAATTACAAGAATCAACCTAATCATACTGCGGAGTACAATCTATTACAAGCTTACTGTTTGGTATTCAATATTATTATTAGAGGGAAAGGAAGATGAGGAAAGGGAGGAGAAAATAACGTTACATTCTAATTTCCTTCTGAATCTTTCCAACAGAGAAGAAAAAAATTTGTCTAGTGAAAAGAGATACGAATAAAATTAATATTTCCGACTTCTTATTCCTTCATCCCTTTCCTTCCTTTCCTCCATATACGCATTATCCAAACGATCAGCGATGAATCCCTCCCTTTCCCTCTATCTCACACAAGGGCGATTGTTACAAAAAGAAACAATTATCTTCTACTACATGCTGAATTGCTGATCCAGTAGAGTTTGTTAACACAAACTTCTTCCAACAAGCTTGTAATCAGATGCTTCCAACAAGGTGAATTGGGCCTGACCATCATTATCCTCACCATAAGTTTTCCTAAAGCAACTAAAATGACATTTTATATACAGTATATTCTTCTGAATTTAATCAAGGAATTCAGTAATACAGTTAAAATGTCAATGCAGTTTTCAGCTTTAGGATCAAACAGCAGTTTATACAAGAAATTGATTGAAAAGTTAAAAAACTCCTGACATCTAACTATCATATCACATTATTAGCTTCCTTTTTTTTTGTGAAAACTTATTTGTAAGTATAGTTTTTCATGATTGAAATTTGATATCCAAAAATGTAAACTTGTTTTTACCAATTACTATATCCGTAAGAAAGGATCTAAACCAATAAAAAGTAAACCTGGTTTCCAAAGATCATAATCAATCAAAATTACTCTCATTAATCAACAGTTGATATGGCATGATTTTACCCCAAAAGAAAGCTAGAGAACACAATAAGGTAACATTAACCATTACTCCATTAGGTTGTGATAAGAACCTTTGTTTTAAGTAAAAGTAAATCATCAGGTTATGCAAGTAACAACTAATGTTATTAATTAAGCCTTTTATTTTCTACAATTTTTCGTAACTAGTTTGTTCCCAGGAGTTCAATAGTTTCTGACTTGTTTTCTGCGTAAACAAAGAGTTTCTAATGTAAATGTGTTATCTAAGAATACAATCACAGTACATTAAGATGGAGTGACTTGTTTACCATCAACCAATGAACATCATACCATGTATATGCTAATCAGGAAAGCACTTACCAGATAGTTAACGTATAGCCTTTGGTGACGGACACGCAGTGCTGCACACGCCTACCTGTGTCAGTCACAACTCAATTTTTTAGCTGTTAACAAAGAGATCTCCTGCAGCAAATACAATCATTAGCAAATAATCAAGAAAGTACCAACTTTCGGTTATCAACAGAAGACGATACCTACTATCATACATACACCCACTTAAATACTCTTCTCATGTTATTAGTAAGACAAAAAGAGAATGTGATAGGGTGAAGGACAGTCAATATAGGATAACACCCCACATTCAAAACTGTAAACGAGAATTTGACTAAAAAGGCTAGCAAAATGAAGAAATAAAGGCTAGATTCAATCAATCAAACACACTAATTAATAGATCAAATTATCAAATCAATCATCCAATCAATTATATACTAATTAAAGCCTAGAATTCCAAAACTCAAGAATCTGCTTTAAGGTAGCAAGTTCAGCCTATTATGAATCAGAATTCTTCCTAGGATTATCTTCTTTTGACTCAAAAGCTTGATGGTCAAGAAGAGAAGCATCACCAAGCCAATTTTCGACTCCTGAACCTCCTGCCTGAAGAGAGCTCAAGTCCAAGACATCTGACAATTCGCCTGGGCCTGAAGTACCAACATCCGGTACATCATAGCTTCCAATGTTGCCCCATAATGCAGGGCTAGAACTTGAGACATCCGTGCTGAGATCAAACCCCATACTCCAAACCTCCTCCTGCTTGATCATATTTCCAATACCAGAAGAGGAAAACTCAGGGAAAGGTGCTCTCTCTCGGACTAACTCCTCAGGAAATGAAACAAAATAGTCATCAGCAGCTTCTAACTGCAGATCAGACACTTGTTTTCCTCTTGAAAACGGGTCTTCTACCCAAGGACTCGAAAGGTTAGCTCCGCTTGATCCAGGAATGTCCATGAACTCAGCCATTGGAACATCTGCAGATTGAAAAGGCACACTCTGAGCACCACTACTCGCCTTAATCACCACGTCTTCCAAGAGATAATTAGAGGCACTTGATATCGGAATTTCAGGTGGCAATTCCTCAAAGTCTTCAAACTCAGGTCTCTGATTGTACCTCACTACTTCACCCTCCAGGGTTTTACCAGAACTAGTACCAGCTTCCTGCTGTTTTTGTTTCAGGAACTTTTTCTTCATTCTGCCAGAAGCAATTGTGTTTTGTTCCTTCATTTGCTTCAGACGGTCAATAAACACAGGGTTTTGAAGTACTTTAGCTAAGAATGAAACCATTTGCTTCTGTCTTTGCTCCGAAGCTTGGAGCCTGTCCTTCACCCTTTCCACACACTCTGCAGTTCCACGCTGCTGTTGCTGCAGATCAATAACTTCCTGCATTAACGCGCTCTTCTCATTCCTCAACTTTTCTATCTCACTTCCTAAACCAGATTCAGCAGATGATCCTCCATAGGAAGCAAGCTGCTGTGTTGATTTTCGCCTGTGAATGTTCCTCAACAACTGCCTGTTTCCTCGCAAAAACCCCTCATTCGCAAACTCCCACTTATCAGTATCAACCTTACGAAAACCCTGAATCAAATTACCAAACAATTCTGGAATTAATGCTCAACACTCGTATTTAACTAATCACAAGTCAAACATTAAAACTATCATAGAGTCATTAACTACTAAGGAGAAACACATTCAATTTTCATACATACAATGCATTGATACAACATGTGTACAAAATAATGAACTTGTAATGAAAATCTTGAAACAAGTAATTAAAAACATTGAATTCGATCAATTGGTCCCATGTAATTAAAACCCAATATATAATTAGTGTAACACATGTTTTCAATTATGCAAGAAGCTTAAATATAACGAAGTTATAAGACCATATAAAGTAAGTGAAAATTCTATTAGAACCCAATATCTACCTTGTAAAAATGGTGAAACTCATTGTTTAATCCGAAGAGCACGAGTCAATTATGATCCAATTCCAATCATCGCAGAAGCATCTCTTCTTCATTAGTCATTACATTACATAGAATTATACAAACAAAAATACATAACTAAAAAAAAAAATCCTAAAAATGAAAAACAAAAATCCCAAATTTTACAATATATATAAGCTACAACAACAAGATTAACCCCTTTTACAACAAAATTTACAACTGTTCTCGAATACAACACATGATAATTCAATGATACATCATTACGAAACAGAAAATTAACCCAAAAAAAAAAAAAAAAACAGAGTGAAGAGTTTCAGCAGGATTAAAAAAACAGAGGAAGAGTTTCAAGAAAGAATCAAATTAAAGGGGGAAATACCCACATAAGTATTAAGCTGACGAACGAAACTGGAAAAGTTATTGTGCTTGAAATTTCGAGGAAGAACAAGTCGAGCAAAATCAACAGGGTCCCAGATAACAAACGAATCGCCTCGAGAACCCCATGAAATAATAGTATTCAAGCTAGGATCTTCAACAAGGTCATAAGTTTTCGACAAGAATGGCGGAATTGGGGTGCCATGTAATGACTCTAATGGTTGAGGGACTATTGAGTCACTTTCGGCGAAAATATTAATATTTGGATTTGGATAACAAGGCATACTCTGTAAATTTAAATTCATATTCATAGGTACTTGTGAAGAGGATGTAGTTGAAATATTAGTAGTGGATGGGCCGGGTATCGGGTCGGATAGCGGGTAAGTGTAAGTGAGTGTCTCGGAAGATGTGTGTAGTTGTGGAAATAATAATTTGTTGTTGTTTTGGTTGTTATTATGGTTGTCATCAGAATCCATAATATTGTTAGAAAGGAAGATATAAAATGAGAGTAGTGTGTTGTTTTTATAGTTAAACATTGCGACTTGCCGACTAAGTAACTTACAAAAATATCTGCTAACAAAGGCGGTGTAAGGAATAGTGACATTTTTTTTTTAATTTTTTTGGTTGGCTAAATTTAGTAATTTTGTGGGGTTTTTATTTTTTTTTAATAGAAAAAAAAAATGTCAATTTGAAGGAAGAACCGACTTTTCTGGGTTTGTGGGAATGTTCTTTCAATTGCAAATGTTGGGTATTTTGAGGGAGGAAAGTGGGACCCACAAGAGGGATTTTGTGCTATGATTGGATGAAATGAAAAAAATATCTGAAAAACAACACTGCTGCTGCTGCTGTTGTTGTTGTTGTTGTTGTTGTGTTACAGTTGGTTATTTTTACAGTAAGGACAGTACAGTAGAGAGGAAACTGTGTTGTTAAAGATACGTAGCAAAACAGGGGGATTTTAGGATGTTGTTGTGGGGTTGAGGAGGAGCAAGTGTAAGATATTTGGCTAATAGGGTGTGTCCACGTTTCTAGTTTAGTTTACTCTAATTGTGATGTAATCAATGATTAGGACATGGCATAAGACTTCACTTGTTTTAAACCGACTTTGATTTTCCTAACACATAAAGGGTTGCATCCCAATTCCGCGAAATTGCTTTTTTTTTTATCTTTTACTGCCCATTTTTACCATATGTAGATTGTTATCTTTGAAAAAGCTGATGTATGTGTTTTATTCGCGGTTTAAAATGATTTTTTTTTTATAAATTAGGCTTATTGAAATAAATTAGGTTGTCAGTTCGAACGTTGTCTCAGGTATTACTTTTTTTCTGCTTAATATATACAGATTATTTATTTTCTACTACTGTAAAAAAATGGTATCACTACTTTATTTAATAAATGAAAAGAACATATAGTAATAGTGCTATATGGACATTAAAAAAAAAAAAAAAAAGTAAAAGTGTAATCTTTATTTGTAAGAGAACAAGATTTCAAATTTAGCTCTAAACACAATTTGTTTTGTTAATAAAACACTGTTTTTTGAAAGGAAAACTTTTTAATATATTGTGTTGGATGTTAGTTGTAGTTTTAAGTTTAAAACTAAAACAATATATGATAAAAAAAAAAATGATTGTAAGACATGAAGATTATATGGTTGAGTTGTTAATTAGGTTGGATGACATAAAAGAGGTCTTTGGTTCGATCCTATTTTGGTGAGAGGTGGAGGACTTACGTGGCTCGTATATGTTGTCTCAAACGCTTTTTAATATGTTGTATTATTAAAATGGCTTTTTTGTATTTTAGTGCCTTTTATTTTCCAATTTTTGAATTTTAGTACCTTATGTTTCCCAAAAAACACAAAAATTAGTACCACTAACAGAATCCGTCAAAAACTCCGTTTGGTGGGGCCCATTTTCACTAACTAAGGTCATTACCTTCCTTTTCTTAACTAAACTTCATCATTTTCTTACTCATCTCTTTAATTTTACAACTTCCTTTTCATAATCAACCCTAAAATCCTTATTTGAACCTTAATTTTTTTCTCCCCAAATTTTGGATATCAATGGAATTACCCCAAAAATCCCCAAATTTTACAAATTAATCGAACATTCCCAATCAATAGAATAACAAATCATTTAGAACCCTAACTTTTGGAAGGTTAATCTAATTTATGTACTACTTTAATGATTGTTTGTTACTACACTTATCATAAGAGAAAGACTGATTTTCTACTGGATTTTTCACTTTTAAATCATTAAAACCTAAATTCCAAATCATTTAATAAATCCTCAAATCAAGTAAAAAATTTTAAGTCAATTAGAACAATAATTTTTGAGTAGTTAATCTAATTTGTGTGCTTGTGTTGAATATTGTTTGTTCTTCACTTATGTAAAGAATTAAAGAATGGATTTCAACTAAAATTTTCAGACCAAATAAAAGTTTAATTGTGTATAATATAAGCTAAATGAACGTTTAATGGAGTATAATATAGAGAGATAAATTGTTTTTTGGAGGAAAGAGAAGGAGAAAAGGTGAAAAAATTAAAAATATAGTCGTTGGTGGGCCACACTTGACGGATTTTTTGATGGAATCTGTTAATAGGTATCAATACTTAGTTTTCTGAAAAACATAAGGTACTAAAATTAAAAGAAAAAATAATAAGGTACTAAAATTCAAATACTAGAAAATAACATATACTAAAATACAAAAAAGCCTATTAAAATAGAATAGCTAAGAACTTATTTGAAAATTTTAGAACTTACAAAAAAAAAAATCATTAAGACCTCACACCTTAATTCTCTATTTTCAATAACTTATTTTAGTAATCTAAGAAATGGTTATCTTTATCTCCTAGTTGGTTTAATTTTTGAATCAAAAATTTTATACTTTCGCTGCTATATTTACTCGCAATATATCAATTTGACAAACATATATAACACACATGTTAAGACTAAGATTTGAAGATCAAACAAATGAATTAATTGAAATAACTTTATCACAAGCAAAAAGGTAGACTATAATACTTATACTCGGTATTATTTTGAGTACTGTGCTTATTTACTGCTTCAGCTTTTTCCTTAAGATGTGTACCAGAGTGGTAGATGGTGATATATATGGAGTTTAGGAAGTACAATAAGCAATTGTGATGAGATTAGAGTTAAAGATGGTTGATTTATAAACCAAAGATAATGAAATGTTTGGGTAAGATTGTGGATCTATGTTGGATAAGATATTAGGGCCTGTTTAAAATCAGTTCAGTTTAGTTCAGCTCCGTTCAGTTCAATTCAGTTCGGTTATGCTCCCGTTCGGTTTGGTTCAACTCTTCTTTTATTTTGCTAATCATTAATCTATAATAAAAACTTTCAGTTCAGAGTAGTTCAGCTCTAATCAGTTCAGTTCAGCTATTTTCAGCTGAAGTAAATAGGCCCTAAGAATTATGTTATGAAACGTTTGGTCAAGATTGTAGATCTATGTTGGGTAAGATAATAAGAATTATGATATGAAATGTTTAGGCAAGATAGGAGCTTTATTAGAATGAATTAGAGTAGAGCAAATTGTAACTTACTAGATTGCACAAAAATGAATAGTGGTACGGATACGGATACAAAATGAATACGGGAAAACGTCATTGAAAAAACTAAGAATACGGATACGTGAAAGAAAACAATAAGAAAATATATAGATGTTGACCTAATTTCAATAGAACATAGAGGCAAATATCAAATTTGATGATGATAATACAATTATTAAACATAATGATTATTCAAAACTTAAAAATCATAAACAATTAAAGAAGAAAAAATTACTCAAAAGCTATGAGGTACTCAAGTAAGACTAATCAATTATGTTAAAATGAGTACGCGTGTCGGTGTTGGACACAGAGTACGGCAGGTTGGAGGTGTCCGTGCAACCTAGGTAACTTATCGGAGGTTATTGGAGATTATTAGAACTTTTTTAGGAAAAAATCCCATAAATAAAACACACTCTACTGCTCTTTCGTTAAAAAAAAAAAAAAAAAAAAAAAAAGAATTAGGGTCATTTAGTTCAAACAAGTGATAAAGAACGAGCTCAGGAAAGGGGAAAAGGTGAATAAAAGAAGAGAAGCATTAGGTTTACAAGATCGATTGTTTTAAACACATAGTTTAAGTGATAAGCAAAATTTGCCAACAGAGATTCCTACAGAACCAGTTCCTAGCTTTCATCCGAAATCTTAACACAACAACATTATTTTGCTAAATACTGACCCTCGTTCTACCTTTTTAAATGAGGATTGTGGATGATGTGAAATTGGAATAGCAATTCAAGAGCGGAGGTTGTATAAGATAAAGACACTCTACGACACATTGAGTCTTGAGCATCTCAAACCTCAAAGGGTAGTCCTGTATAATATAACATGCTGGGAAGCTCAACTTGTCCCTATTAAAAAAACTGATAAGGATTGAAACACAATTTACATCAACACTCTCACTCTACTTTATCATGAAATTACAGAATGAGAGTGCACAGGTAAGCATTGGAAGCCTCTTCAATAAAATGACAAAGAAAGAGATGGGAAGAGATATTTCATCTATCTAGTTCCTATGTTAAGATATGCACATTTCACTCAATTCTAATTTCCAGAAACTAATCCGCATCAGCATTTAAATTACATACAAAATCATGGTAATAAAGGCGGACAATAGTACTGGAAGACTACTTGGTGTATAATGTATACTTTTCTGTCAAAAAATTCAATTCTCGATCGGCAAGGTAACAGAGATGTACAGCGTTTGACCTGCAACAATAGCGAAGTTTCAAAACTAGATAAAAACAATCTTCACTTTATACAGACCTTCATCTAAACTTCTTTCACTGTGATTAGCCAACCTTCATCTGATTAGAGGTCACCTGTTAGTCGAAAATTAGTCAGCTGGTTGAGTCTGGTTGGCTGCTTTCTTTTTTTTGTAGCTCTGTGGGTTATTATCTTAAAAGGTTTCTTTGGGACTTGTAGACGATTCCCTGGTTCTGGGCTTTTTTTCTTTTGTTTAAATTGGAAAGAAAAGTGTTTTGTGGATTGGACTCATCAGCGGGATCTTAGTAGGAAAATAAAATAAAATAAAGCAGAGTTTCTCAGCTTTAAGCACTATTGCCTTAGAATCTATTTAGCCCAAAACAAAAGTAATACTTTGGCCAGTATGTTTCTTGGTTTCACCTCATTTACTTGGGTCAGATCCTCGACAACTAGACAAGGGCAGGACAATTGGACTCTTCATTATGGGCCAAAATCAAGGAACAATCCACAAAATGGCAGAGTTGGACATGCACCCATAATACCATACTTCATACTGCATAACTGCATTTAAATAGAAATTAAAAATTTTAATCAAACAATTTACCATTTTGAAGAGCTTCCACTTGCCTTAAATATATTTATATTTTACATGGCCTTACATATTTGTCGTATCTCTGTTCCATGCTATCTAGGCCTGGGTTCAATAAGGATAGGCCAAAAATTTGTGGTTTATCTAATCGAAATGGCACCTGGCAAGGTTTACCAACTACAGCTGGTCAAGACACATGCTAAACACATGAAGTTGCTATTAATTGAAGTCAGTAAGTATTTTCCGTCAATCAGAGCTCATTAGAGAGAAAACGAGAAATGAGCAGAAAGGGAAATATAACCAGAACAGAAACCATGCATGGAAGAATTTTTTTTAAAATAACAAAAAAACCTTGAACAAGCAGGGAGACTTGGATACAGGACACAGATGAGCACACCTGAGGTTATTGGATGGACAGATGCCCTTTTTCAAACAACTCACAAGGAAACGGATCTTGCAAATTGAACGAGGATAGACAAAATAGCAAAATCCCATCCACCAAAATTTTACGCAATGAGGTGCGAGTCTCCATGAGCTGATTGAGGAGGAGCAGGAGGTCTAAGAAGTAGCTTCAAGGATTCCATAATGTTGGCAAACGATGGACGCTTCCAAGGCTCACTGCACCAAAACATATATCAGATAAGCAACACAGCAGATTGAACACTGATAAATGTTTAAACCAAAAGTAATATTCTACGCACTTTGCCCAGCATGCTTCAATAAGAGTAGCTATTTGAGGATTCACATCACGAGGAATTTCAAGTCTCTTATACTTAAAACCAACGGCTGCAACAACCTACAGAAAGGTATACCACAAAATCAATCATAAAGGGAAACAGCAATACGTACAAAAGATAGACAACAGGCGTATCAAGCATAAAGAAAATGTGCAGAAAGGGAAAGGGAACATATGTACTACAAAGTTTTTGCTATGAGCTAACGTATTATTGAGGTACTGCAATTACGTTAGCTTGACAAGAAAAGGGAAATAAAGTGAATTAGAGAGAAAAGAGAGAAAAAAACAAGAAAGTCAAGAAATACTATATATGGAGTAGGGACAGAAAAACTTGCAAGAGGGAGTAACATTTTAATTCTTTTGGGGCAGCTTGAACAAAATATAATAGAATGACTTGATTATTGAGGTACTGTGATTCCGTTGGGGACTTGGGATAGCTTGACAGAAAAGGTTATAATGAATGAGTTAGAGGAAAAAAAGAGACTACGAAACAAGATATTCTACAAATAGAGTAGAGACAGAAAAATGTGCAAGAAAGAGTAACATTATAATTTTTTCGGGATAGCTTGAACAAAAAAGAACAGAATGACTTAGAGGAGGCGGAGCAGCAGAAGAAGAATTTAAATGTCATCAGTTCGTTAACAAAGATCACCTTCTTTCTGTAATATCTGCTCTAATATGCCAGTTCATAGCACTTTCCTGCCAACTCAAAAGCATCACGTGTCCATGTCAACAAGAAACAAGTCATTACAGCAATGGTCCCTCTATGCCCAAATAGTGACACAACTGTCAGTTTAAAAACTTATCCTGCTCCAAAATGATAGTGTTGTTGCTGAGAATACCCATGAGACAAGTTAACTGATACTCATTCCCCATCACAGCCTTTAACTACTATTCAACCAACATCAACTGCTACTCAAGTAAACACTAACAAGAGAAGCATTTGGAATTTAAGATTCCCAAGTGAAATTTTTTGTCAAATCGAAGAAACTATAATCGAACCGGAACCTACGAAGCACAGGAAAACGGCTTGGGGAATTTAAGATTATCATGAGAATCTGAGGCGTACAACAAGAAATAACAAAAGCTGACAACGTAATTTATGGTATCCTATATAGAGCTTTCCTTAGCCTCCTGGCCAGATAAAAATTTTTGTTATTCTAAGTGGGTGATTAATGTCTTAGAGATAGGATTGCTGATTTGCTGCTGGGAGTTGGGAGTTGGAACTTTTAAAGGATTTACAACCCCTTAAAAGAGTATTTGTCGAGGTAAGAGCTCTGGTCTCTAGGAGGGAGTTAAGAATGAAAAAAATAATAATTCCTCCTCTAAAAATAATTGCAAAACTTTTCCTTGCACGTTTGCCAACAATTTTAAAGCATCAATATCATAAGTTTTTTTATGGTAAAATATATAAAAGTTCGACTATAATAACGTACACATTGAGACGAATCCAACAAAATCCCAACGAGGTGGACATCCTCCAAATTCAATTCTCAAAATTGTAGTAAACCAAAGACATTCGAACCAAACATTCGAAAAAAGTGAACCAAACATCCTCCCAACCATCTCCAAATATCTTTCCATACCATTGTGCAATCAAACGCACAAATTTTGGAGGAAAAGAAAAGGATCACAACGACAAAAAGATCTGTATAGAGATACCAAAAAAAACACCTGAGCTGGATTTAAACTGTTCCATGGTTGTTGCAATGTTGCAAGCTCCCACAATATTACACCAAAGCTGTATACATCTGACTTCTCATTTGATGGCTCATCACGAAGTACTTCAGGTGCCATCCACTCCGGCTGTTCAATTAAGTTTAATCATCAACTCAAAGTTCACTCCAAAATAAAGCATATGCAGAATAGGAAAAGTAAAAAATGTAGCTTTAATGCCACCCATGCCCAAAAGAACTTACAGTTCCAGCTGCTGACTTTGATGACAAAAATGTATTCGCCTTTAGACGTGAAAGGCCAAAATCACAGACCTACATCAGAAAAGGAAACCGCAAGAGAATTAATAAGGTTTGTTAAAGACAATTAACTAAATTAAGCTGCATAGAAAATCACTCAAAGGAAACAAAAGAATAGAAAAGGGTGGTAAACAAGACTACTGTGCATAATCTAAAATTATTTTATATTAAAAATCTGAATGATAGTGTGCTGATTGAGAGGCAAGAGGCTACAAATAGAACACACGAAGCATAGCAGGAGTAACAGAATTGGAAAACATGACATGCATAAAGAAAATGTTGACACCCATAATAATATTGGTTGCACGGCTTTGACAAGACTTCTAATCACAAAACTACTCCTTAATAAGTTGATATGAATTTGAATCAAACCTTACCTTTACAGTGTATTTCTTATCCACCAAAAGGTTAGGAGACTTCAGATCTCGATGAACAATAGGTGGATTGCGCTTATGAAGATAATTCATTCCCTTTGCCTGCATAACAAAAGTTGATTGATCAACAAAAACGAAGCCACAGGAAAACAATGTTGTTAAAGCGTTTGGGCATCAGATTTGTTAAAACCTAAAAAAGAGGTGGGAGGAAAAAGGGATAATAAGCATGCATACCACATCATAGGCCATACTCAATCGCCGCCTCTCATCCAACACTTCTCTGCCCCCCGATTTATGTAGAAGTCTATATAAACTTCCTCTGCAATTGAAATACCATATAGAATGACTTCACCAAGAAAAGGAGGGTGGTGTGGGGAGCAAAACAATTATACATATAGGATGTGGGATAAAAATACAAGGATGTAAACCTGCATAAATATTCTGTTACTATGGCCAGATTAGGAGGTTCGGTAACAGCCCCCATAAAGAGAACTATATTTGGATGCCGCAAGCGTTTCATAATAGCCACCTATTTAACAAGAGAATTTTAATTTACAAGAATCCAGATCCACAAGATGACAAAAACTCACATATACTCTGTCAAACTGAAAAGAGAATAGATTTGTATCCAATTTTCTGGCTTTTGGTTGCCAAATCTAACAATTTTACAGACCAGTAGCGTATCATGCTTGCTACTTACCTCCCTCAAGAATTCGTTACAGCGCTCTGGATGGAAATCTGATTCCATGAGGATCTTGACAGCAACCTCCTACACATTCAACCAATTATGAAATCGTCTTTGGTGTTGCAAGAAAAGCAAAGATGTATTTGGATTATTTGAAGCAGGGCTGAAAACACCAAAAGGTCAACAGCACCGAGGTTTTTTTTTCTTGGCTGTGTGTGTGTGTGTGGGGGGGGGGGGGGGGGCTACACACACACCACAGCCAAGAAAAAAAACCTCGGTGCTGTTGACCTTTGGTGGTTTTCAGCCCTGCTTCAAATAATCCAAATACATCTTTGCTTTTCTTGCAACACCAAAGACGATTTCATAATTGGTTGAATGTGTAGGAGGTTGCTGTCAAGATCCTCATGGAATCAGATTTCCATCCAGAGCGCTGTAACGAATTCTTGAGGGAGGTAAGTAGCAAGCATGATACGCTACTGGTCTGTAAAATTGTTAGATTTGGCAACCAAAAGCCAGAAAATTGGATACAAATCTATTCTCTTTTCAGTTTGACAGAGTATATGTGAGTTTTTGTCATCTTGTGGATCTGGATTCTTGTAAATTAAAATTCTCTTGTTAAATAGGTGGCTATTATGAAACGCTTGCGGCATCCAAATATAGTTCTCTTTATGGGGGCTGTTACCGAACCTCCTAATCTGGCCATAGTAAAAGAATATTTAGCGAGGTTTACATCCTTGTATTTTTATCCCACATCCTATATGTATAATTGTTTGCTCCCCACACCACCCTCCTTTTCTGGTGAAGTCATTCTATATGGTATTTCAATTGCAGAGGAAGTTTATATAGACTTTACATAAATCGGGGGGCGGAGAGGTAGAGGTGTGGATGAGAGGCGGCGATTGAGTATGGCCTATGATGTGGTATGCATGCTTATTATCCCTTTTCCTCCCACCTCTTTTTTAGGTTTTAACAAATCTCGATGCCCCAACGCTTTAACAACATTGTTTCCTGTGGCTTCGTTTTTGTTGATCAATCAACTTTTGTTATGCAGGCAAAGGGAAAGAATTATCTCATAAGCGCATCCACCTATTGTTCATCGAGATCTGAAGTTCCTAACCTTTTGGTGGATAAGAAAACAACTGTAAAGGTAAGGTTTGATTCAAATTCTATCAACTTATTAAGGAGTAGTTTTGTGATTAGAAGTCTTGTCAAAGCCGTGCAACCAATATTTTATGGGTGTCAACATTTTCTTTATGCATGTCATGTTTTCCAATTCTGTTACTCCTGTATGCTTCGTGTGTTCTATTTGTAGCCTCTTGCCTCTCAATCAGCACATATCATTCAGATTTTTAATATAAAATAATTTTAGATTATGCACAGTAGTCTTGTTTACCACCCTTTTCTATTCTTTGTTTCCTTTGAGTGATTTTTATGCAGCTAATTTAGTTAATTGTCTTTAACAAACCTTATTAATTCTCTTGCGGTTTCTTTTCTGATGTAGGTCTGTGATTTTGGCCTTTCACGTCTAAAGGCGAATACATTTTTGTCATCAAAGTCAGCAGCTGGAACTGTAAGTTCTTTTGGGCATGGGTGGCATTAAAGCTACATTTTTTACTTTTCCTATCTGCAATGCTTTATTTTGGAGTGAACTTTGAGTTGATGATATTAAACTTAATTGAACAGCCGGAGTGGATGGCACCTGAAGTACTTCGTGATGAGCCATCAAATGAGAAGTCAGATGTATACAGCTTTGGTGTAATATTGTGGGAGCTTGCAACATTGCAACAACACATGAAACAGTTAAATCCAGCTCAGGTGTTTTTTTTGGTATCTTATACAGATCTTTTGTCGTTGTGATCCTTTTCTTTTCCTCCAAAATTTGTGCGTTTGATTGCACAATGGTATGGAAAG